>JANJEY010000236.1:51554105-51564485 GCA_024703695.1 Erythroxylum cataractarum
AAGTAGGCAAGTGACAAGTGTCACTTGCCACTTGTCCTGATTTAAAGCATTCTTCAGGTCTTTTTCCAAATACAATCTAATTTCTACTCCAAATTCTAATGGCTCAACATTCATAATTCCTAAAATTATGTGTCTAATTTTTCAGTGTCATTGGACAGTCATTTCTAGTACCGAAAACCAAATCAATTTGCCACTTGTCAATTTTTCGGTCTGGAAATTTCATCCGAAAAAAATTCCAGAAAAATTTCTAAAATTCCACAAAAATGTAAAACTCACAAAAATCCACTCCAATTAAATTTTCAAGCACTAAATCATATGTTTTTTCACAATGAACACATGTGCCGAAAAATGTCATGAATGCATGTACAATCATGTGCATATACAAAAATTACAATTTATCCATATATGGAGGCCATGTTATGCATGAACATGCCGAGACTAGTTTACATACTCATAACTCGTCCCGAATTACCATTTTACCCTTCCCATCGGTGATGGGATGTTACATTTTGGAATGCCATGTAATTTGCCAACATTATGAAAATAAAGATCCATCACATATTGAGCACCATTAGACGTGAAACATGGAATGCAATGTTCCATTTTAGAAAATCTGTCCACAATAACCATTATGCTATCAAATCCCCTCTTTATTGTAGGTAATCCTAAAACAAAATCCATACTCACTTCTTCCCAAGGGGTATTTGGTACAGGTAGAGGTGTATAAGGGTTGTGGGCTTGGGACGTCATTTTGGACCTACTATAAGTGTTATAAACACTCACAATCTTAGCTACCTCTATAAACATCCCCAGCCAAAAGAAGTTAGAATGGGCTAGTTCAAAGGTCTTATCCCTCCCAAAATGGCCAGCAAGTCCACCCCCGTAGACTTCTCTCAATATAGCTTCCCTCAACAAACAATTTGGAACATAGCAAGAGCCATTTTTGAACAAGTAACCATTATGAAGAACAAAATCCCTAAATGCACCATTGTTTTCTCTAGTCCTAGCAAATATTTCTCCAAAATCTTTATCACTCTCATACAACCCTCTAATATTATCAAATCCTATAACATCTACATGCATTGAGCTCAAAAAGACAAATTTCCTAGACAACGAATCGACAACAACATTTGTGGTCCCTTTTTTATACTTTATAAAAAAGTCAAAAGATTGGAGAAATTCAACCCAAGTAGCATGTCTATGACTCAGGTTGGCTTGACATTGGACATATTTTAGAGCATCATGATCAATGAAGAGAATGAAATGGTTGGCCATTAAATAGGATCGGAAATGTCTAGCAGCCCTAACAATTGCATAAAACTCTTTATCATAAGTTGTGTATCTTTTCCTAGCATCATTGAGTTTTTCACTAAAGAATGTAATTGGTCTACCCTCTTGGCTCAAAAAGAGCCCCTACTCCTACCATACTTGCATCACACTCAATTTCAAATGGTGCACTAAAATTAGTTAAAGCCAAAACAGGTACTTTTGTGATCAAAATTTTCAAAGTGTTGAAAGCAATTGTGGCTTAATTAGTCCACTTGAATTCACCTTTTTCATACATTCGATTGTAGGATCAGTGATTGTACTAAAGTTCCTAATGAATCTCCTATAAAATGAGAAAAACCCATGAAAGCTTTTAACTTGACAAAGGCTAGTTGGGACTGGCCAATCTAGAATTGCTTAGACCTTTGAGGGATCCATTCTAATTCTATCATGGCTAATGACGAATCCTAAGAATGTCAATGAATGATCAAAAAAATGGCATTTTTCAACATTAGCATACAAAGATTCACTATCTAAGACCTCAAAGACAGTTCTCAAATGCATCACATGTTCATCTCAAGATTTGGAAAAGACTAGAATATCATCAAATCTCAAATGCATCACATGTTCATCTAAAGATTTGGAAAAGATTAGAATATCAAAAAAATATACTTTAACAAATGAAGGAAAGGTTTTGGTACCTCATTCATTAACCTCATGAAAGTTGATGGAGAATTTGGCATTGCCATCAGCATGACTAACCACTCATAAAGTCCCTCCTTTGTTTTGAATGTTGTTTTCCACTCATCTCCCTCTCTCTCACCGATTTGATGAAATCCATTGGAAAGATCAAGTCTGGTAATGATTGTTGCTCTATGAAGATGGTCAAGCATATCATTAAGTCTAGGAATTGGATATCTATACTTGATGATGATTTTATTTACTGCCTTTGAATCTATAACCATTCTCCATTGCCTATTTTTCTTTGGACCTATAAAAGCAGGAACTACACATGGGTTAGTCGATGGCCGAATGAACTCTCTCTCCAAAAACTCCTCCACAATCTTTTTCAAAGTTTCACCTTCTTTAGGACTCATCCTATAAGATTGCTTGAGTGGAATAATTGGCCCTGGTAAAACATTGATCTCTTTTTGGATACTTCTCATAGGTGAAAGCCCTTTAGGAAGTTCACTAGGAAAAACTATGAGAAATTGATCAATCAAATGTTACATAACTCCAAGAATTGGTGGCCTCGGTTTCACATCATCTTCCACATCCAATGGTGAAAATAAAGGCAACTCATCAACAATAACCTTCTTCTCTTCAATATGCATCAAAGAAACCCCATTTTCTACCCTATTCTTCACATTCGATTTCATAGGAGTTAGTAAGAATTTTCTGCCCTTATGCTTCAAGGAATGTGTGTTTGCTCTTCGATGATGACTAACATCCCTATCATACAACCATGATCTACCTAAAAGCAAGTGACAAGTCGACATTGGAATAACCTGACATCACACTTCATCTTCATTCTTCCCAATTGAAAAAGGAACAAGACATCTCTTTGTAACTTTGATCTCGTGCTTCTTGTCAAGCCAAGTGAGTTTATAAGGACATGGAATGGGCTTGATTTTTCAAGCTAAGCTTGTCTACTATTTCAGTTAAGACCACATTCTTAGAAGCTCCACTATCTATCACAACATTGCATTTCTTCCCTCTGGTTACATATTTTGTGTGAAAGAGTGATTTTCTTTTCCAATCTTCACCTCCATTTTCACTATTAAGAATTCTGAGCAAAACTAACAATTTTACCTCTGTTTCATCCCCACTAGCCACAATTGTTTCATTACTACCATTTCCTCCTCATCCTCTTCATCCACAAAAAGGATAGATTCTTCAAGCTCATTATCAATCTCTTCCATCTCCTTCAGAGTCATAACCTTCCTGTTTGGGCACTCAGATTGAAAATGCCCATACCTTTGACATTTGAAGCATCTAAGCTTGGTTTTGGGGCTTTGAGGGCTATTAGGTGTGTGAAATTTTTGGGGCGTATGGTGATGGTGAATTGCTTGGCTTAGACGGTGAACTTGGAGTCTTTTGTGGTGAATTTTGAGGTGATATGAATTTAGGCTTAAAAGATGGTTAGAATGAGCTAGTTCTCAAGCTATAAGTGGGGCTCAATTTTGGTGAAGTTTTCTTGGCTTTTTTATGTTATAAGTTGATCTCACATCTAAAGGAAAGCTTCTTCAATTCAACAAAAGTGTCAAACGGGTAGAGATTGACCATATCTTGCAAATCTTGATCAAGGCCCTTGACAAATCTTGTGATGATCACTTTCTCGGTTTCTTTTAGACCACACTTCAATAAAAATTGCTCAAATCCCATTGTATAATCCTCCACGAACTTGCCATTTTGTGTCAACCTAAACATCTTCTCTAATATTTTCTGCCTATATTGAGCAGGCAAAAATGTTTCCTCCAACTCAATCTTCACTCGGGTCCAATTGTCAATCTTTGGTTTCCCCTCTCTAACTATCCTATTTTGCAAATTATCCCACCAAAGGGCAGCATACCCTTTGAACTTCATGGCCACAAGTTTCACTTTCTTATCCTTGGGCACATCCTTCAACTCAAAAATTCTTTCAACCGTAGACAACCACTCTTGGAAAACATCAACATCAAGTTTTCCAACAAATTTAGGGACATCAACTTTAAAATTGAACAAATCATCTTGCCTATCATTCCTAGGTTAGTACACATTTCTAACAGGGCCCATACGACTTGCATGATGAGGGCCTCTCCCTCTCCCTCTTATGCCCTTACCTCCTAATCTCAAATCACCTTGACCAGTAGCACTAAATTGAGTTACCTCATCGTTAAAATCATCCTCCGTGAACTGGTTGGCATGGGACGCATATCCAAGTCTTTCAAACGTGCTCAAAGTGGCAAAAGCTGTATCCTTGGCCTTCATGGCGTCAAACTCTAGGCATGTAGCATCAAACTTCTCCATTTGAAGGCTCATTTGTTTGATTTTGGCAAACATCCTCTCCAGATCGTTTTGAGTCGATCCTGACATGATTGGGAGTCAAAATCATGGCTCAAATGCTAGCTCTGATAAAAAAAATGTAGGAGAATTTAAACTAAACGTGAATGATAGGAATTGGTCTGGTGATTGTGGGAGAAGTTTGGACAAATTTGGTTTCTATAAGGTGAATTGAGAACTGGGTGTTTGAAAGGCAATTTATGGATTATGGACTAGGAATTTGGTTTTGACGAATGAAGCAGGATTGTAGAACATTTTGGGAATTACAAATTTGTCTCAAAAATCGTTTCCTTAAGGTGAATGGTTGAAAAGTTATGGAATGTTTTCTGGGAATATATCTAACTGGGAGATAGAATGAAGATGGTCGAGAAAATTGGCATTTATGGTCAGGTTGGAATTCGATCTAGGTTAAATGGTTAATAGGTGAATTGTAGATCTGGATGTATAGAACAAACTTGTTTTTGAAAGTTTTTCGATTTTGACAACAAGTGAATAGATAAATGAGATTTAGTGATTGGAAATCGAACTGGACGATATAATGAGAATGATTGAGAAAATGAGTGTTTTTTTATCAGGATGGAATTCAAACTCAATAATATCGTTAACAGGAGATTTGTAGGTCAGGATGTGAAGAACAAACTTGGTTTTAGAAGTTTTTCAATTCAATGAATAGATGAAAAGATAAATGAGAAACCGTGACTCTAACTCGGACAAAATCTGGAAAACACACAACACAAGAACAATTGAACGTTTTCAACAAACGCACAAGCCCTGATTATTTTCGAAGAAATAATCAAACCCATGACATATGATATGCCAATTTTGAGAGAGAAATCTAACAAATTTTCATAACCTTTTTTCTGCACTAATCAAAATAGGGAAAAAAAAAAGCAAACTAAAATAGGAAAATTTGGATAACCATATAACTCGGCTTCTCAACTTCCTAAACGTATGATATTAAGACAATTAAAACAAGAAAATAAATACATACTAATGCCTCAATTAGCAAAAACGAAAAGGAAAATAAAACAAGTCAAAATGAACCCAAAAAGAAATCTTAAATCGGACTTCATCCGAACCATTATTAAAACAGAAATTAAAACTGGACCAAGTTGAGATTCATTTTTGGCTGAGCTGCCTATCACACCTGGGCTGCAAGTTAGGTTTCAAGAATTGCCTCTTGATCTTCACAAATCAAGACTTTAAAGTCCCCAAAAGGTTTCAATGAGGTATGATATTTTAGGAACAAGTTTAACCCAATTAGCTTTTCACATTCCTGATCAATTAATCCCATGGCTTGTAAGTCTTGAATTGCTAGTCTTGATGGCCCTCCATCAATTCACCTTTTAGCTTGCATAGATCAACACCACTGGCAAGCAGCAGCGTATGGAAATTTCAGTTATTTTGTTTGCCTTCTTTTTAAAACTAGTATATCCAACCAATTCACAAGAACCTAATAGAAATTTCCGTCCAATAAGAGTAGTCAACAATCAAAGGCGATTATGTACTATACAAAAAATCAATCTGAGTGTTTTGCTATCATCTATTGAGAATAGTAATTTCCCAAAGTATGTGCAAATACCATTATTTTAAAACATTTCATCTTCCCCTTGATTGAGGTCCTATTCTAACTTAGAAGCCAAAGAAGCGTTCTCACTATTGAAGTTGACCACGCTGAAATAGAAAGGCAACATACACCTTCGCCTACTTTCAGGTTCTCAATTTTGAACTACAATTGGTCACTCTCCTTGACAATGCACTATGCTAATTCGACTCCACAAAGAGGCTGGCTTGAGGATGCAATCCTGTTTCTTTCAAGGACAAAGAGACCTTATCTGAACCATAAACAACCCTTGGAAAATTGGAAACAAGGGTGTAGTTCTCAGATTCTAAGCAATCCAAAGAATCAACATAATCATATAGAGATTGTATAGAGGCGGTAAAGTGGAACCTCCTTTCCTTGCGTTCTCCAGTAGGGAAGCGAATCAAAACCTGAAGCACAGGATTTTTCATCAAAAGAAATGAAGTTAGCTTATATATATGGTGGCCAGTAAAGAAACATAAGCATCCATAACAAAGAGAATTTCCATGGTCATATTTGACGGGTGCCATGAACAACTGTACGAAACTACAATGAAGATACATGCAAGGGCTATTCTTAAACTAGCAAAGACTTCCATAAAGAAAGACTTGCTGAACAAATAATAAAGCAAAAAGAGAAACTATTCCCTCAACAAAATCCAGTTCAATCCAGAGATCAGACGTACTACTTTTGCAGCAGAACAAATGCTTTACAAAACTAGACTGCGAACAGACACAAGAAGAGATATACCGAGAAACCAAAAATCAAAAGAGTTAGGGACTTACTTGGGTTACATCAGGCCCTTTTTGAGGTTCAGCACCAAGTGACAAGGCTTTCTCCTCCCGCTTTCTAGTACGAGCAGCCTCTTTTTCTACAGCTTCACGTGCTGCTCTCTCTTTAGCCTCTTCTTCTTCCTTGAGCTTCCTCTCCACTTCAGCAGCTTCCCTTGCTAGATGCTCTTGCTCTTCTCTCCTTTGCTGTTCCCTAGCCTGAATGTGCCAGGGACGGAAGATAGAGAAACAATAAGCTAAGTAATCCGTACACTTAACCTAGGGAAGAAAGTTCAAGGGAAAACTTTTTCTATGTAATCTAACCATACGCATGTACAGAATAAGAAAATAGGAAATATCATACTTGATCAGCTTCAAGGGCAGCCCTGTAAGCAGAGTCCTGCTCTTCCCTTAAGCGCATGTTAATCCTTCTTTCTTCAGCATCAAGCCTTGCAGCAACAAGAACAGGGGCACTTTCTTCAATCACTCTCTGTAGAATCATGAGCATTTCTTCAGGAGATGTTGGACCCTCTACCTTTAGATCAAGAAAAAAAAGAAAGTAACTTCTAAATCAGTCTTGTCCTGAAGGCCATACAATGCAGTGTCTATAAATAGTCATATCTGCATACTATCTATTATCGCCCTCTGGATTCATTAATGTTGGAAGTTAAAGTTACATTGAAACAATAGAATGCTTGTGTTGAAGGGTGAGAACTGCGTATCATATGTTACTCCTTGCTTGTATCTCAAAATGAACTGTTTACCCTTCCTACATAAAGAATAATACCCAAGGAAGACAGCTTTGCCAGCTAACTGTAAAACATATATTACAATTAGCTCCGTCAATGTAGAAAACCCAACTACAAAACTCTACCATAGAGAAGCTGCCAAGTTAACAACAAATGAAAGTGAATAGTCCAGGTAAAGAATGACCGTATTGATGAGACGAGGTTGGCATGAACTACATAACTGGAGGATTGCGAATAAACAAAAATTATAACACGTCCTAGCACAAAACCCAACATGTTCTTCAACTTATACATAATGGAAAAATAGTGCGTAAAACAGAGAAAATAGCAAGATACCAATACAAAGCCTAACAAGATTAATAGGAGGCTTAATGATTTTCAGCAACTATTAAATTGACTTGGCCATCAAGATTAACAGGAGACTTTCAGAAGTTTCAGCAAACATTGACTCCAACAGGGGTTTTGTTCATCTCTAGTTTGTGACACGTTTCCCACCACCCACCCCACAATCAATGTCAAAAGGAAAGAAAAGAAAAGAAATAAGAAGCATAGATACAGACACGGACACACGACACGACACGGACACGGACACGGATACGGGGACACACCAACTTCTAAAATTTGGTGGACACGGACATGGCATATATATATATTATAAAATTTAGAATTAAGAAAAAAAATCAGAATTCATAATATGATATATATTGATTGATGTGTTTAAGACTTCCAAAATCTTGATAGTTCATACATATTTGGTATTTTATAAGCCCTTCCAAAAAAATATGGAACATATATTCTATGGAGCATATATTCCATTAAGCAATGTCCGAGCAGTTTTCAGACATGTCCGAGCTGTGTCCACCGCGTGTCAGTGGGTGTCCGACACGGACACGTGTCCGACATGCGGACACGGCTCCATTTTGCCGTGTCCGTGCTACATTATATATCCAATTTGCCCGGCAAGATTGTACTCTCAGAATTTATGAACTCTAAATACCTTCGGGAAAAGCAGTTCTCAAGTTA
Source organism: Erythroxylum cataractarum (assembly GCA_024703695.1). Taxonomy (NCBI): domain Eukaryota; kingdom Viridiplantae; phylum Streptophyta; class Magnoliopsida; order Malpighiales; family Erythroxylaceae; genus Erythroxylum; species Erythroxylum cataractarum. The sequence continues at coordinate 51,562,538 of JANJEY010000236.1, forward strand.
CCCAAATCATTATATCTAACCATCACGCAGATAATTTCCAACAACAGCATTGTTAGAAAGCAAGAATTATTCCCCGCCCGCTATAGTCTTTCAACTTTCACGAAACAAGATCACATAGAACACAACACTATAATCAGGAAACAGCATCACCTGCTGAAGCAAAGCGATCCTCTGGTTAGCAGCAGGCATAACCACAGCACAAAAGGGAAACCGCGAAGCCTTCAAGCTATTACTCATTTTAAACCCTTCACTACCTCTAATATTCCCTCCCCAAGCCACAAAGTTCTCATTCACAAACGTAGATAAAACCTCCGAACACAGAGTCCTCTCACAAAAGGATGGCGTATCAGGATGATCCGGCGAGTGCAAATACACGAACAACAGCTTAAACGCACTCCTCGATCTTTGCAGCGCGTCCATGAACCCCTCGCCCACAAAATGCGGCCCTGCAGAAGAACCGTACTCTCTTTGAAAACCCGAAACGAAGTCCACTGCCTCTCTCGCCGCAGCCGACACATTAACCAATCCGGTCGAGCCCTCTCCGGCCTGACGGCCTCCCGAACCCAACCCAATCATTCCCATGGAGTACGACAAGATACCACCTGCCGCCCATAGACCGAACCCAACAGCTCCGGAAATCAACCCAAGACTACCGGAGATCACTGAAATCGGTAAAGTAACGAGCTTCCAGGCTAAACCTTGAGGAGAGGCGGCAACCACGGTGGAACCTCGAGAAGCGGAATTGGAGGTTTCAGCGGCGGTGCTGGAGGTCTCTGGAGCGGAAATAACGGTGGAGGTGGAGTTGCTTGTGGTGTTGCCGGCGGTAAAGGAGGAGATCGCGAGTTCTAGGTCCCAGCCATGGGCTTGAAGAATCTCGGTGCACAAATCGTGATCTTCTATGCCAGTGATCGCTTGGAAATACGCCAATTTGTCTGCTACATCAACCATTATTAACCTGCTCTCTGGATCAATGGATAATTGAATATTGAATCCGGCGGTGGAGAAATGAGACTCTCGAGAGACTACCCCTTTCTCTATCTTTATATACCTATCTGTTGGTTTTCTTGTTGAATGTAGCGTCTTCAGCGACTGGAGGCTTTTATGGCTCTGAAGCAGATTTTAGGTTCCCAGGATGTGCCGTTTAATCCATCAACTCTAGTTCTGCTTAATGACTGTTGTCTTTACGGGATGATGCGGCTCATTCCTAGCCTAACGAAGTGTTGCTTTTTAATTGGATGTTCTCTTCCTTAAGTTCCTGGTGCAATTGTTGCGAGCATTCTATTACAATTGTTGATTTGTTATATAGGTCTTTAATAACAAGTATTCAAATTTAACAAAAATTAAAGGAAGTTAATGCTAAGTACAAAATATAACAAATCAACATCTTAAATATAGTTTTTGAAGTTTTCTTAGAAATTAAAAGAAATTTATTTCCAAAGATAGAAGCTACCTTCCAAACTATTGATACAAAGATTAATTCCTAACTTAGAAAGTTCGAGGACCAATTAATTACAAAACGGTGACTTATACAAAAAGGGCCCTAATACAAAAATTTTACATTGCTACAATATTAACTTCAAAACAAGTGTCTAACTAATACAACGCATGTTACCTTGTTTATGCTACTCCTCCCTTTGAAGTTTCCTTCTTTTTCCTTTTTCCAACTTTTGTTATTTCATTCTTCTAGTTCAACACACTAGAGGTATTTTTCTTTTGTCTTTTCAATTTAAATTATCCATGATCTCTAGATAATGTTCCTCACTCTCTCCTAATTATTGTTATACAACAATACATGTTGACCAAAGTTCTCTTATACATTGTGGTCGGGTCGGCGATGCTAGGCCCGAACCCAGTCAAGACAACCATTGGGCCGATCGGTCCATTCTTCATAGAACAAGTCTCGAACCCAACGGCTACGACAGGCCCAAGCCCGATCCATGCTCTTCTC
>JANJEY010000236.1:51564585-51579068 GCA_024703695.1 Erythroxylum cataractarum
TCAACTTTCACGAAACAAGATCACATAGAACACAACACTATGATCAGGAAACAGCATCACCTGCTGAAGCAGAGCGATCCTCTGGTTAGCAGCAGGCATAACCACAGCACAAAAGGGATACCGTGAAGCCTTCAAGCTATTACTCATCTTAAACCCTTCACTACCTCTAATATTCCCTCCCCAAACCACAAAGTTCTCATTCACAAACGAAGATAAAACCTCCGAACACAGAGTCCTCTCACAAAAGGCCGGCGTATCAGGATGATCAGGCGAGTGCAAATACACGAATAACAGCTTAAACGCACTCCTCGATCTTTGCAGCGCGTCCATAAACCCCTCGCCCACAAAATGCGGCCCTGCAGAAGAACCGTGCTCTCTTTGAAAATCCGAGACGAAGTGCATTGCCTCTCTCGCCGCAGCCGATACATTAACCAATCCGGTCGAGCCCTCTCCGCCCTGACCACCTCCCGAACCCAACCCAATCATTCCTTTGGAGTACGACAAAATACCACCTGCCGCCCATAGACCCAACCCAACTGCTCCTGAAATCAACCCAAGACCACCGGAGATCACTGAAATCGGTAAAGTAACGAGCTTCCAGGCTAAACCTTGAGGAGAGGCGGCAACCACGGTGGAATTTCGAGAAGCGGAATTGGAGGTTTCAGCGGCGGTGCTGGAGATCTCTGGAGCGGAAATAACGGTGGAGGTGGAGTTGCTTGTGGTGTTGCCGGCAGTAAAGGAGGAGATCGCGAGTTCTAGGTCCCAGCCATGGGCTTGAAGAATCTCGGTGCACAAATCGGGATCTTCGATGCCAGTGATCGCCCGGAAATACGTCAATTTGTCTGCTACATCGACCATGATTAACCTTCTCTCTCTGGATCAATGGATAATTGAATCCGGCGGTGGAGAAATGAGACTCTCGAGAGACTACCTCTCTCTCTATCTTTATATACCTATCTGTTGGTTTTCTTGTTGAATGTAGCGTCTTCAACGACTTGAGGTTTTTATGGCTCTGAAGCAGATTTTAGGTTCCCAGGATGTGCCGTAATTCATCAACTCGAGTTTTACTGGAGGATGCTGCTCATTCCTAGTCCTAGCCTAACGAAGTGTTTCTCTTTGATTGTATAAAATACATTTACAGGCTAGAGATCTCACTTACACCTCAATATTTCTAACGAGGTATAGCTAAGTCTTTATCTTTATTTCTTACCACTTTATACCATAACATTATTAAATTAGTACTAATTACATTCTAAATAAGGTACAAAAATAATAATAAGGATAATGGTAAGAGTGTATTTAGAAATTTTACAAAAATGTTAAGATGAAAATACCGACTATAGTCAATTTTTTAAGAAATTGTTTTTAAGATTGAAGTTGTATATTATATAATGAGTTCAAATTGCTCAATTGTAATAGAAATCGTCCGGTTGAGATTTAGGATGCTACTACTATCATTTTAAAAACATTAAGTATAATATTATACCATTCACTTCTCATTTTAAAAACATTATATATATATATATATATATATATAACATCATAATTATTTTTGAAAATATTATAATTATGCACGACTTTAGCATAACAAAAATTTGTTAAACATTCATTAAATATGCTTATATTTCTTATTCAAATTGATACAATTAACTATTTGTGTATTTATTATTTATAATTATTTAATTATAGTATTCTTTCGGTCTCTAATATAAATTTTTTCTAATTTATATTCTACCTACATCTATTTACAATCAAAATACACATCCAATAGTTATATAATTTTATTGAAATCATTTAGTTTTGATTTTAATATATTAATATCTTGAATTTTAAAATTGATACAAAATAGTTTCACTTTTAGTATTCCATTAACATTTTGCATTGGAGCCGAAAGAGCACAAACAGGCCTGAAGGGGACAAGGGGATAATACAGATAGCTCTATCTTACCTTCTCACTGGTATATGGTACGAAAGAGATAACAGTGTGCACACAAACATAAACCATAAAGAAGAGGAGCTACCAAAGTTCATATGGGACAAAATCGGATCACATCTACATCTCTACAACCACAAGCATAAAATTTGCTTTGAAATCAAAACTATATGGGTAATTATCTAGCTAGATGAAAGTTGGATTAAACAACAAGAAGTAATTTACTTTATTTGGATGTTTATGGTGCAATTGTTGTGAGCTATCTTCATTAAGTTCATGGTGCAATTGTTGTGAGCATTGTATTACACTTATTGTACCCATTTTGGTCTATGAATAAATTAATATTCTTCAAAAAAATATTTTACCTTGAATTAAGGTAACAAAGCATATAGGTCATTGCTCGAAATTTATGATTATAGTAAGTACTCCTACAAATGTCACCACACATCATAGACATTGATTGAGCCTCAAAAATCATGCGAGGGAACCTCTCTCTCCTATATTGTGATGTATAGATTGTGAAGACATATTCCGACTCCTATAAAAGTACTGTTTGTTCCATCTTTTCATTGTAAGTTATGACTATGACAATGAGTTGTATATTTAGTCCACGTCTAGGAGCTGTGGACTAAATATACATATTAATCAAAACTTAAATGTCAAGTTTATTCACCCCTTTTAATTATACACTCACAACAATAATTATTTGGTCAATTAACTCTGTAACTACTCCTAAGTATATTTTCATGAAAAGTTAAGACACTTACAACTTCGGTAGCTTTTACTAGAAAACATTATTTTTTGGTTACTTTTTGTTGACATGGACCTATTCCTTTTATATGGAGGCAAACATTGGTGATGAATTTCAATCTAATTACTCGACTTAAGTCATGTTTTTAGTAAGTTGTTTGGTTAAAACATCATTATAGCCTTTTGACATAAAGACACACATTTGTGATGCATGTCGATCTGATCACTCGGCTACATTATGTTCTCAATTGACTACTAGTTCTATTCATAACTGGAAGGCCAGCAGAATAGTTATTTATTTAAAATTTATAAACACTTTTTCTTTTTTTATAATTAATGCCTACATTATTTCTTTAGTTATTTTCATAAAAAAAATACTAGCAAAGCTACTGATTTGAAAGATCTAAAATTATGAATAAATGTGACAACTTTTAGGGTGATAAATTGACATTAAATCCTAATTAACTTGCATATTTTAGCCAAAGAACCCAAATCACTAATTTCATCAACTAATGAGTCTTTACAACCTAATAGATTGTGTTCAAAATTATATCAATTTTATTCTATCTAAGTCATCGATACGTTCACATAATTCACAGTATGCAACCTAAATACACTGATATAACAATATGCAAAATTTACACTCAAAGAAAAACACACAACCCTCCCTACACTTAAATAACAGATTGTCCTCAATGTGAGAAGGAGACAAGCAAACACACATGGAAGGAAATAACATAAAATAAAGAAAAACAAAAATAAAGACTAAATTTAAAAGAAAAGGGTTTTAAAAAAACCTTACAGTGATAGAGGTGACGATAGTGAGGGGATGGTAGTTGCACACCTTAAACCTCGAAATACTTATGAATATGTATGACATCCCAGCTCTGGCATCTTTGTTCCTTTTCCATGTTCCTCATTACCCTGGAGTTTTTAGCCAAAGTATCTGCTAGAGTTTTGGTTTGATCAAATATTGCTATCAATACTTTCTTCGATCCCAATTCTTCTTCTTCGTCCTTATCGTCATCCCCGAACTCCTCGCTAGTCGAATCCCCTTCTTGTTATTGCTGAGCTCTCAAACTCGCTTGACTGGTCCTGATCTTAACATGTGTTTTGGCACTAATATCCCAAAGTTGCATATTATGAGATTTCAGGATTTCAGCTCGCCAATGTGATGGATTGAACAATGTGATGGTTTGAACAAATCAACTTGGTGAATGTTTGTAATGGAGGATTTCTTTGTTAAAGAATAATCAACAATCTGCATTGTTGTCACCCTGTGACTTTCTGGAACATCTTGTTGTGATTGATGTTCTGCTAAATAAGTTGAGGAGCTAAGAAACAAAGTGGAAGAAGGTAGAGTTTGTCAATTGATGCATAGTTATATTTGTGGAGAAATAAAATGTGTTGTTGCCTTGTATTTCATTTTTCTTAATTTCTAGTTATATTTGAGGAGAAAGAACATGTGCTGCTTTGTATTTCATTTTTCTTAATTTCCTTAACGAAAACTCGTTTACAATGACAAGATGTATACCAGACGCTCATTAGAAAGCCAATAATCATATTCTTGCCAATACTGTAATTGTGCGATAACTCATTCCAAGTATGTAAGAATCTGAGATGATGTTCCCTTCACTTTCTGTTCTCGTATGGGTCATGACTTCAATAACAGTCCAACAAAATATCACTGGGCTTACTGCTAGCCATTTTCATTATCTCGATCATGGGGTAAGTTAGTTTAAAAGGTCACCGTCATCGTCATCATCATCGCACTCAGTCTGAAATCTCGCAGTAAAGCAGGATCTGGGGAGGTTCATAGTATGCAGTCTTACCCCTATATAGTAGAGAGGCTATTTCGGGTAGACCCACATATAGATGTAAAATGAAAAAAATGATGCAGGACACAAAAGAAAATATTTACAACATTTAAAAAAATCACTAAACTACTAATAATAATAAAAATATTGAAAATAAAATATAGTATAATAAGAATAATAATAATAATAACCAAAGTGTGATAATAAAGAAACGTCAAGTAGGAGACTTATAAGCATAATTCTTACCAGATCTCGTCAGGATAGCAAAGGTCTTACCATATTTGACAGGACGTTCAATACAGCAGAGTTGTCATTGAAGCCAGAGGGTTTACTGTTTACGGATTGCATCAACGTCTGCAAACCTCCACCGTATGGAAGGAATCACAATAATAGGAACACAGCGCAACAACATTGAATAAGACGATATCTAAACGGAACATTGTAACAAGTAGCACACGACAAAAAAGTGAAAGCAAAGAGCACAAGGCGCTTAACAACAAAAATGGTAAGCCCTTACTAATTAAAAAGTCATCGTATTCTTTTGAAAAAGAATGATATTATAACCATATCATCACAGTTGTCTGACTCCATATAAGTCAACACTTGCATAAGTGAAGTCCTGACATGTGACAGCGAGATAAGCATCATGGACCGTGGCTAATTTTAGTGAACAGTGCATTACTGAAATCTTGGATCCGCGAATTAGATTTCTTAAGCTATAGTATATATTGTATTTTTCCTTCAATTTATACATGCCATCAAAATTATAAAAAATAAAAGTATAAAATACTATACACAAACAACTAAAGTGAGATATAAATTTATTAACTAATTTAATAAAAATAATTCTAAATCAAATGTCAAAAAAACTAAATTATTGGTCCGTAATACCAAAACTAAATTTAAACAAACTTAAAAAAATTGATATCGCAATTGAGTTAGCTTCTAATAAGACTCTTCTTTATAAGTTTTGAACTTAATTCATTTCTCAAGCTTGATTAATTTTCAAAGTAATGTAGTTGCTCTTTTTTTTTTAATAAGATAGTTCAATCTATCAATTAAAGAGTCATTATCTCTTGTCTCAATAATTTCCTTTGTTTTTTTTGTCTCTGAGACTTATTCCTTAATAATTTGCAGTATAATGAAATAATTGGTTTGTCCTAAATCTTTAATAAACATAAATGGTATCTTACTATTTAGAAACAAGATTTTTTTTTTAATTTCTACACCTAATTATGAGTTACAACTTCACTAACATTGATTATTGCACACGTTATAGTTAAAAAGGTTTTGCCTAGGATTAGGAATTTTTTTCTCATCTTCTTTAACGTCCAAAGAATAGAAATACGCTAGAAGTGTGAACCTATCAATTTTCACCGTCACATTTCCTTTTTACCTTTAGGACTTTTATTGAATTATCAACAAAATACATTACTCTCCTAATTGGTTCTGAGTTACCTAATCTTAATCTTTTTGGGAAAACAAAAAGCATTTCATTAATTCTTAATCTTTAATTGGTTAATACCTTATTAATATAAAGGGACAACAGATTTGAAAGTGCCCAACTTTTGGACAATTTTCAATTTAGTACCACAACTTTTAAAATTTTCAATTAAATTATCAACTTTTTATAGCCTTAACTCTCAGTTCAAAACATTGGCTTTATTAGTATTTTGATGATTTGGCTAGCAGAATTTTTTTTGTTCATGACATGTAAACATTTATGTGGAAATTAATTATCAACTAATCTTCCATTTGGACTAAAACACCTAACTCAATGTGAGAAAGAGATTATGAGTTGGGTGTTTTAGCCCATATGAAATATTAGTTGATAGTTAATTTGTGATGTGGATACTTACATATCATAGACAAAAAATATTATGTTAGGCCAAATTATGCAATTAGTACTTTCCATCATAAAGGAAAATTAAAATTAGTTAATGTTCAGAATATGATTCTCAATGAGAGTATTCACAGGAGGGAATTAGGAGAATCCTATAGGAATGCCTGGAGCACTGAGGTAATGGGAAGGAATAAGCAATAGAAACAACCACAATATATCAAAATCTAAAGGCAAGCGAAAGTCGAAAACTTGAGGTAATATTCTCAACTAAAATTATGGTGATAAGGCTCATTTTAAGAGGAATAATGAATAATGATTATATGAATTAACACCAGAAGAATAATGATTTTATGAATTTAGAAGAGGAAATCAAGGATGCTTTAGTTCTAAGTGTTAACTATCCTATTGAGTCTTAGTTTCTAGACTCTAAAACATCATTTTATTCTTCTCCATGTAGAGAGTTGTTCATAAATTTAAATCTGAAAAGTTAAGGAAGGTTTATCTGAATGATGATAAGTTGTTAGAAATTATGAGGATAGGAGATAATCAATATTTTTGGTAGGGGTGAGAGAGAACTATAGGATGTTAGGTATATTTCATATTTGAAGAAACTTTTGATCTTAGTGGATCAACTAGATAACATTGGGTATAGGACGATATTCTTAAAGGGTTCATGGAAAATCGCAATAAGTGTTAGGGTTGTAGCAATAGGGAAAGAAAACAAGGATATTATACACTACTGTAGGGTGTTCAAGCACAATTTCTATAAGTCATGCTTATAGTTCAAAGCTATAGCAGATAGACTTGGCCAAGTGAGCAATAAAAGTATAAAGATTCTAACTTCAAAGGGTCTTTTTAGTTTAAAATTAGCTAATCTAGATTTCTGTAGAGATGTGCCTATGAAAAGTAGAAGAAAGTCTATTTCTTAAAGTTAGGAAGAGTCCAAAGGTAGAGAAGTTGAACTAATATACACAAATATGTGGGAACCTGCAACTGTTACATCTCTTAGAGACTCAAGATGCTATGTAACCTTCACTAATGACCATAATAAAAAGGTATGTGTTTACTTTATAAAATATATTTGATTTATTTGAAATTTTAGGTTGAGTTTGAGAATCAAACTAGGAAGAATATCGAATTCTTAAAAGATAACAGTGGAAGGGAATACGATAAAATAGAATTTAAGAAGTTTTGTGTTGACAACAAGATCAGATTGACCAAGATAGTTCATAGAAAGGTTAGATAGAATAAGGTACTCGAAAGGATGAGTTGAATGTTGAATGAGTGAGGGAAGAGTATGATAGTTCTTGTTGGCTTACTAAAAATGTTCTAGGTAGATGCAATTAGTATTTTAACATACTTAATAAATAAAGGAATTTAGTTTCTTTAGGTCTTAAGATTCTACAAAAGTTGTGGCTAGGAAAGGAGGAAAATATTAGGACATTGTGACATGTCTTTCAATGAGAATACCTTGTACAAAGAAATGAATGGTGTATGTTCTGACTATACATGTGAATGGGAGAAAAGCCTAGAAGGGTGGAGTTATAGAAAATCACAGAGGATGATACTGCAACAAGGATACACAAAAGTTAAGAAAATATTATTGAAGGCACACAACTACTTACACCTTAATTGACATTAAAGGTCCATAAGGGTGCCCATAGTGCCATATTGGTATTCTCTTTCTCAGTATTTTTTTGTTTCCATTTGACACTAATGAACTAGAATCCTTTAAAGAGGCTATGAAGGTGGGTGATTATATCAAGTAGGAATAAGATATAGATAAGGAGATGATTATCCTAGAGAAAAATAACATTTGAGAATTAGTTGAATTACCTATGAGGAGAAAAGCACTACTCCACAAGTGGGTCTATAGAATTAAAGTAGAACTAGACCATAACATGAGATTTAAGGCAAGATTTGTGGTTAAAAGGTAGTCACAGAATAAAAATTGGATTGATTATATTGACATATTCTCTCTTATTATGAAACTAACAACTATTAGAATTTTGTTGAGTATTATTGTTGCTGAAGCTTTACATTTGGAACAAATGGATGTGAGAATAATGTTTTTACATGGTGATCTAGAGAAGGCTACTTAGTTCCAAGGAAGGAACATTTGGTGTGCAAGCTGAATAAGACTTTGTACACATTGAAACAAGCTCCAAGACAGTGGTTTAAAAAGTTTGATACCTTCTTGTACAACAATGGGTTTAAAAGAAGTAATATGGATCACTATTGCTACTTTAAGAAGTTTGATGGTGGTTATATTATTTTACTTATATATGTAGATGATATGTTGATTGTAGGTTCATGAATAAAGAAGATTGATAACTTAAAAAGGAAACTATCTAAAAGATTTAAGATAAAGAATTTGGTTAATGTAAAGTAGATATTTTGCATAAGAATTTTTTGAGATGGGTCAGTTGGAACATTAAAGTTGTCTCATGAGTAATATATTGAGAAGGTGTTGAGTAGATTTCGTCATGACAATACTAAGCCTAAGAACACTTTGTTGAGAAGTCATCTCAAATTTTCTAAGTAGTAGTCTCTTAAAACTACAAAAGAGTGAGAATATATGTTAAAGGAGAGACAATCCACAAATGCAAGAACCCCTCTCTTACACCTTGCCAATTTTGGTTATGCATGAAATGAAAGAAGAGAAGAGCATCTAATGCATCATTTCTTTCTTCAATCAAACATAAAAAAAGCCATTAAATGAGCATCATTTCTTTCTTTAATCAAACATTAAAAAAGCCATTAAATGAGACTCTTCTCATTTGTTTTAAGATGGGTATATCAAAAGACCAATAACCTAAAATGACATGTCAATTTTGATTTTAGTGACGAAAGAAGGAATATCATCCATCAAATATACCTCTTTCATCTATAATCAAATGAATGCTAAAAAGGTTACATAACATGCCATCATTAAAAGACAACCATTAAACTATTTAATAGTAAGATCATAACTCCATTTAATGATGATAATGCATGATAAATACCTTCTTTATTTAGCAATTCGATGCTAAATATGCAGTTGCATATTCAGCAATTAAAAATCGAAATTCCCTTTCATTTCTTTAAAATTTTTAATATAATTAATCTAATTAACAAAATTAAACCAAAGTCTAGCCCATTTTTAAATGTTCATTTAGGATTCTAATTAACCATTATTTAGGATTCTAATTAACCATTAATTAGAGCAAGCCCAACATTCAATCATGAGCTTTTAAACCTTCATTTATATTTCTTACTTTGCTTGATAACTTTCCTTCAACCCAAGTGGGGAATCTTATTGGACTTCGATAATTCAAGCTCTAATAAGCCCAGAATTAATTTAATCTCATTAAAATTAATTCTAGTTTATTTACTAAATATCATTCCACTCTTTAGTTAAACACTTGAATTACTAAATATTATGAGAACATATATTTCAAATAATATGTCTAATTGCAAACCCTATTATGAACCTTATTATAGCCATCCGCACAACAAAGGATAAAATTACCATTTTGCCCTTATATTAGTTTTTTCTTCTAGATCTACCATTTTACTCTATATGGTAATTAACACATAAGATCTCATCTTAGTGTTAAAACTTGATGGGTAGCTAGTCCATCAAACTCCTGGCGTCAATTTAATCACCAATCTCCATAAAACATCTAGAAGTGATGATTTCACTATAAACTCTTTTTTTTGAGTGAATATTATCTGATACATGTTTCAATTAATAATTCCAACATGAAAACACTGGATTAATACTTCGTAAAATCCATTCTAATTATATCAAGAATTATAATGAAACACATATGAGTTCACCGCTCATTAAGATTATGGTCCATAATAAGCAAATGCTAAAATATATGTTTTAAGACTAAAGTAATGGCCTACTTTATTCTTGAAAATATACTTGATTCTAGATTCATTTAATAGTACCATTATTAATAGTCGACTACTATCATGATAGCCAAAGAATTTTCTTTTAAGTTCTCTAAACGTCTAACAAGAATTAGGAAGATCTCCAATTAAAAGAACATAAACAAAAGAAAATTCTTAAGATTCTTGCACCAATCAGGAACTTTCCAATCCACAACCCAATCTAAAAATGGATTCAATTGCTTTTCCAAACAATTCCTATTCATCCATGGATAAGGCAGAAAAGAAATTTTTTTTTTTAAATATATACCATGAATGAATTAATAAATAACAGTGCATGTAAAAAAATTGCAAAAGAAGAACAAAACAAAAAAGTTGATAGAGTCCTCAATGTCAAATAAGCCAAAAAATTCTCATCCATAATATTTCAAACAATGCACAATATAAATCAAACACCAAATTCAACCAAACCACACTCATTCATCAATTAAACATTACTGTAGAATAATAAAAGGAAGTTTAATGAGAACTTCCCTGGACCGTGACGGTGAGTGCATTTCCAACCAAATCTTCTATTCATCCAAAATCTCGAGTTATTGTTCCTTTAAGAAAAATAATTGAGAATTATTAACTTGAGTTTGAAAAAATGGAAGCGCTGTATGAAAATAAATAAATGAATCAAAAAGAAAAGGAAACCCAATAAGCGCTTGTTTAAAGTCTATAGCTAGACTTTAAATTCTTCTCTCAAGCCTTTAGATTAGAAAGGGAGTAAGTTGTCCCTTTTTTGATTTGAGCTCTAGCAATATATGGCTTTAAACATTGTCCATTGACCTTGAAAATTCTAGTTTTTAGGTCTTCTACTTCTATTGCTCCGTAAGGAAAAACCTTCACAACTTTGAATGGCCTCAACCATCGAGACTTTAACTTTCTATGAAATATTTTCAGTCTTGAATTGAAGACTAGTACCAAATCTCCTTCCTCCTTACAAGGTTCTTATCATGCCATCTTTTAATTCATTCCTTGTAGATTATGACACTTTCATAAGCGTCATGCCTTAACTCTTCCAACTCATTCAGTTGCAACAGTCTTTTAGCACCTACTTCTTTAAAATCCATATTCAGCTTCCTTATTGCCCAGCAAGCTTTGTGTTCAAGCTACATCGAAAGATGGCAAGACTTACCAAAAACCATTCTGTATGGATTTGTCCTTATAGGGGTCTTGTATGTTGTCCTGTATGGCCACAAAGAATCATCAAGCCTCAAAGACCATTCCTTCCTTGATGAATTAACCGTCTTCTCCAACATAGATTTGATCTCCTTGTTAGAAATTTCAGCTTGACTTTTAGCTTGAGGATGGTAAGCTAACGCTTACTTATAGTGGACCCTATATTTCTTCAGCAAATTCTCAAAGGAACGGCTGAAAAAGTGAGTCCCTCGATCACTTCATATGGCCTTCGGGGTCCTAAACCTTGTGAAAATATTTTTCTTAAGGAATTTTAGCATCACTTTCGTGTCACAAGTTGGACAAGCAACAACTTTTACCCATTTGGATACGTAATCTACTCCCACCAAAATAAAATTGTTACCAAAAGAAGGTGAAAAAGGCCCTATGAAGTCCAATCCCCACATGTCAAAGAGTTCCACTTCCAAAATTTCTTGCATTGGCATCTTATGCCTCCTTGAAATGGTTCCAGTTCTTTGATATCGGTCACATGCTTGAGCAAAATTCCTTGCATCCTGAAAAAAGTGTTGGCCAATAAAATCTTGCTCGTAGCACTTTGGCTGCTTTCTTTTCTAAACTAAAATGTCCTCCATAAGGCGAGGAATGGCAATTCATCAACACTTCTTTAGCTTCTTTGCTTGGAAAACATCACCTAATAATTCCGTCTTTGCATCTCCGAAATAAATATGGTTCCTCTTACATGTAATACTTCAAATATGAGAAAAATGTCATCCTCTGTTGGTAGGACAAATGAGGTGGTGTAACTCCGACAACCAAATAATTCACGAACTATGCATACTAAGGAACAATGGAAGGTATAACTGTTGCAAGTTCTTGGACAACACAACATAACTTATTTAGATCTACACAGTCTGTGCGCTGGGTACCTACAAGAAAAAAAAATTCTCACCACAAAAATTATCCTCTATATCCAACTGATGAGTTGAGTTTGAAAGCCTCGATAAATGATCTGCAACTACGTTCTTTTCCCCTTTCTTGTCTTTTATCTCTAAATAAAATTCTTGAAGGAGAAGTATCCATCGTATTAGCCTTGGTTTAGCTTCTTTCTTTGTAAGTAGTTACCTAATAGCGACATGATCTGAATAGAAAACTACTTTGGAGCCAACTATGTAAGACCTAAACTTGTCCACCACAAACACCATAGCTAGGAGTTCCTTTTTAGTAGTCGATTAATTTAATTATGCATCATTGAGCATTTTACTCGCATATAGATAGCATGAACTACTTTTTCATTCCTTTGCCCAAGCACAACTCTTATAGCAAAATCGAAGGTGTCACACATAATTTCAAACAGGAGAGACCAATCCAGAGGTTGAAGAATTGGAGCAGAAATTAAGGCTTATTTTAACCTATGAAAAGAATTCAAAAAGGCATCATCAATCACAAAAAGGACATCATTATTCAATAGATTTGTCAAAGGCTTAGTTATTTTATAAAAATCTTTGGTAAATCTTCTATAAAAACCAGCATGCCCCAAAAAACTTCTGACTTCCTTAACTGAGGTAGGTGGAGGTAAATTTGATATCAATTTAGTTTTAGCCTTGTCCACCTCAATCCCTCGATTAGAAACAAGATGACCAAGTATTATCCCTTTTTGTACCATAAAATGACACTTTTACCAGTTTAATACAAGGTCCATTTCTTCACACCTACTCAAAACTTTACTAAGGTTAGATAAACATGAATCAAATGAAACCCCATTTATTGCAAAATCGTCCATAAAGACTTTTATAATTTTCTCAATAAAATCATAAAAGATTGTCATCATGCACCTTTGAAAGGTAGCTGGGGCATTACACAGACCAAACGACATCCTTCAATAAGCAAAGGTATCATAAGGACATGCAAATGTCATTTTTTCTTGATCATTAAGGTAAATGGGAATTTGGAAGAAACTGAAATAACCATCCAAATAACAAAAGTAATCATGATTAGCTAGCCTCTTTAACATTTGTTCAATAAAAGGTAAAGGAAAATGATTTTTACGGGTGGCTTTATTTAATTTCCTATAATCTAAACACACAACCCAACCTGTTACAGTTCTAGTTGGAATCAGCTCATTATTATCATTTCTTACCACTATCATACCTCCCTTTTTAAGGACACAATGGACTGGGCTTACTCATGTACTATCAGAAATTGGATAGATAATTCCTTCAACTAAAAGTTTAAGCACTTCTTTCTTCACGACCTCCTTCATATTTAGATTAAGCTTTTTTTGGTGTTCCCGAACTGGCTTTGCATCTTCCTCCAAATTGATCCAATGCATATAAATGCTGGACTTATTCCCTTCAAGTCTGAAATTTGGTGGCCAATTGCTTTCCTATACTCTCTTAAGACCTTCATTAATTTTTCAATCTGCACAGTACTCAAATTTGTATTAACAATGACTAGATAAGTACTATTGACTCCTAAAAATTCATACGTGAGATTGATGGGTAGGGGCTTTAGTTTAACAGTTGGTGGCTCTTCTTGTTTCAAATCTAGTGTAGTGATTTGTTCTGACGGCACAGGTTGTGTGCTCCTCTGCATAGGTTGCGCTGCTAGCGTCTACAACAACTCTGAAATTTCTAGCTGATGGGTTCCTACTGAAATTGAATGCACTAGAAAATTTTCCAACAAATCATCAGGTTTAGACTTCCTAAATTGACTTCTAACGTCCTCACCAACTCTATCAACTCTAAGACATGAATCTCCCTCATCTTTTTCCTTAATTGCCTTTCCTAAATTAAATTTAACTTTTTTCGCCCCAACTTTCAATGTCATTCTCCCATTCTTGACATCTATAATAGCTCCTGCAGTAGTAAGAAAAAGGCTCCTTAAGATAATGGGTATATTTGTATCTTCTTCCATCTCCAAGACCACAAAATCTACTGGGATAAAGAAATTCCCTACTTTCAAAGGTGTATTTTCTAAAATACATTGAGGGTAATTGATCAACCTACTGTAGGAAAATCCCGGGATGTACATCACATGTACAAGGTGCGGAAAACAAAAATTTTTGTCGCCGGGACCTTCC
>JANJEY010000236.1:51634832-51652885 GCA_024703695.1 Erythroxylum cataractarum
TGACACTCCTCCAAACTATGGCTCCACCTCCTAAAGTAAATATAGAACCAGAAGTTGATTTCCTTGAATCAACATCTAATTGGAAATCAGAATCTGTATATCCTGTCGGAATAAGGTTACTTCTAGAGTAAACAAACATTAAGTTCTTTGTCCTACGAAGATATTTAAGTATACACTTAACCGCAGTCCAATGTTCCATTCCTGGATTAGACTGAAATCTGCTTACCAATCCCACTGCGTAATAGATATCCGATCTAGTGTAAAGCATTGCATACATTAAACTTCCAACTGCCGAAATATATGGAATATTATGCATGCGTTCAACCTCCACTTGGGTTTTAGGTGCTTGTTCCTTTGAAAGTTTGATTCCATGCCTAGTAGGTGTGAAACCCCTCTTGGAGTCTTGCATGGCAAACTTATTGAGCATATTCTCAATGTATTTTAATTGAGACAAGGCTATCTATTTGTTCTTACGATCCCTTATAAGTTTGATCCCTAAAACATAGTTAGCCTCTCCCAAATCCTTTATTGAAAAATGTTCATTTAGCCATCCTTTAACCATAGATAACATTCCCACATCATTTTCAATGAGCATAATGTCATCAACATGCAGGATTAGGAAAGTAACCTTACCTTCTTGTATTTTTTTGTAAACACAAGGCTCATCTGGGTTTTGTATGAACCCATAGGTTTTGATAGACTTATCAAACCTAATGTTCTAATACCTAGATGCTTGCTTAAGTCCATAAATGGACCTTTGCAACTTGCAAACCTTATGCTCATTTTCCGGCTCAATGAATCCTTCTGGTTGGGCCATATAAATGGTCTCCTTAAGATCCCCATTAAGAAATGCAGTCTATAATCAAAATAGGCTGCTATGGACAAAATAATCTTGATGGACTTAAGCATGGCAACCGAAGAAAAAGTTATAAAATGATATCATTTTGTCACTTTCAATCAAGCCACAAACCGGTCCAAACCTGGACAAACCTAATCTGTGCACTACCCGAGGGTCTTTCAGGGCAAACCTAGGCCGGATTGTCATCTCTAAATGCAGTATCTCATGAAATATATCCATAAAGGCATATGTACTAGGTGTTTTCTTTACATGAGAAATAAAACGACGGGGGTTAATTAACCAGATGACAGACTGATTCTACGGGAAATTGAAGAAAATGATAGGTTTACTTCTTGCTTAGAGTAATTGAAAAACTTGGAGAACGAGTTTTAAACTTACCTAGCCACTCTGCTTAGCTTAACAAGTAAAGTGAACCACAAGTATTCAAAATTACATTCGTGGGCGTGCCCCAAAGCATTAACTTCACATATGCTTACGATTAGCATTGCTGTGATGTGATATACATAACTGGGTAAGCCTCAAAAGGGCCACAAGTCACCCCACAAAGATTTTCTACCCAGTTGATGCAATGCAGGATTTTTACTACGCGTCACAACTATACGTTCCAATGTCCCCTCAGAGCTTTCCCGATTAACAGATCGGCAAACATCCAAAGTAACTTGTCTGCCTCTCCGAACGGGCATGAATAGTATCCTTCCCCACCCTCCGCCCAGATCAGCATCGCCCGTTTCTTCTTGTCGTTTGTCTTCACTCTCTTCGTAAAGGTCGATGGTGTCAGGTTCGGTCACATCAGAATCATAGTTAACTGAATTCACTTCTTCTTCTGCTTCTTCTTCTTCTTCTTCTTCTGCTTCATGTGGAACAACCACAGCTTCCACTTCGCTAATCACATCCTCTGACAAAGAGACAGTAGATAATTTGACGACTTGGTAGTGCCACAAACTTTGTAGAAATATATAATGGATATGCAACTGAGTTTATTGGGCACTTAACATATAATTACAAAATAATTACTTCAAGAGTCTTAAAAGTTCAAATACCGTAGTCAATTTCAGTATCTTCCAGATTTTGTTTACCACGTTGTTCCTTGAGAGTCTCCAAATTCACACCATCAAGAGGCCATGGTTCCCTGTCATATCAAACATCAACATATCATTCCCAATTAATAAATATCCATTTTCATCATTTCATGAATTCTACTAAAACTCCCTCCCCAATCCCTATAGTTTAAAAATCCCTGCATTTTTTGAAAATTTTAAGATAAACACTTCTTATTATTTTTCTACGTTAAATATTATTTACAAATAAAATAATCAAATTCACATGCCCTCCCAATTTTCATCCAAAACTTATTTTGTGCAACCCTATTTTTCACCCTTCCTTCTTTCCCCCCTATTTTCATAAACTTGATTTCTGGAACATCCATCATGGTGCGATGAGGACAACAGACTGGGACTTGACAATTATGCAGCTTTCCAAATGGATAACTTTGTGTTCGTGAAAGCTTTCGTTAAAAAAACTAGGTCCAAATCTTAACGTCACCATTTCATGGAAAGTAGGAGTCTTTCCAAAATTGGAGGATACAGTTGCTTACAACAAAATGGTAGAGGAAGATAGTTGCTTGCTTTTAGCTATTCATGGCCAAACAAGAGATTGGAAAGATGGGAAAGATTCGAGCTAACTGGAAGGTCATCACAGCTCTGGAAAATGCTTAAGAATCCCAGTTCTTGCTAATGGGAACATGCGGCACATGGGTGACGTTTAGCAGTGTTTGGAAGAGACTATGACAAGTGCTGATGGGATGCTATCAGCTGAAACTCCATTTGAGAATCCAGCTTTTTTTGTTGGGTTTAGAACTGCGGAATGGGTAGTTTCGATGAAAAAAAAAACATTGAAGATGGAAAGGCTTGAGGAAATAATGTCTATCATGAGGACGAAGGGGGGTTAAAAATGGATCTGGGGTAAATAAGTTTTAGAAGAAAATGAGTAGGACAGTTCAGGTCAGCGTTGGATATATGAGTTTTATTATTTCATTCACAAAATGGGTCTCATTATACTGATGTGGCATTGCTACGTGTTCATAATTTACCACTTCTGCAACATTGAACAAAGGAGGATCGTAAAAATGTTTAATGTGGATTTTTTTACAAAATACAAGACTCCCAGAAGATTTTTAACCACAGGAAATTCTATTAGAATTCATGAAACCATAGAGAACAAAATGCAACAGTGGATATGGAGAATATAATAATAAAGAGGTGCTCATGGCATCCAAAACTAGGGGAGGTTAGGTGCCTTTTACCCTTCCTAAAAACATAATGCAACAATAGATATGGAGAATGTATCGATAAAGAGATGCTCATGACATC
Organism: Erythroxylum cataractarum; assembly: GCA_024703695.1. Taxonomy (NCBI): domain Eukaryota; kingdom Viridiplantae; phylum Streptophyta; class Magnoliopsida; order Malpighiales; family Erythroxylaceae; genus Erythroxylum; species Erythroxylum cataractarum. The sequence continues at coordinate 51,638,061 of JANJEY010000236.1, forward strand.
CAAAACTAGTAATCTACTTGCAACAACAATTTTATGTTTTAGATCTATCAGGACCTCAATGGCGAACGCTCCATAAGATTTTCCTAAAATTTGCCAATTTAAAAATGAGTAAGCCAACAGATAAGATTTAGGTAACTGACCGAGGTCGTTGTCCTCGCCTGAATGCAATAAAACTAAATTTCTCATCCTCAAAACCACGTAAAGGCCCACGACCTGTACGCTGCAAAACAGAAGATGTAATATGAATGATGATCACCGCTATTACAGCCAATCATGGTGGAAAACATGGTGTCCCTTTTCAACAGGAATAACTTCAAGCGTAATACAACCATTCCACACATTTACACATCAGTCTTAAAAACTTTATATTTTTCCTAATGGAATACCTGATCTTATTTAAAGAAACAAGGTTAGAACAGATTTACAATATTATTCCATGACAAAATATCATTGTTTAGGTGTGGCAAGGATGCAAGTTGCCACCTCAGACCATTTTGTGGTTTTACTCTTTGTAAACAAGTACCATTTGTTTAATTTATATTACACTAAAACCCAATTGTCAACATGCAAAAGTTTTGTTATTAATTTGTGAAATAATGAATCCAAAACCATGTGAAAGGATAACCTGCAATATGTTTTACATTCATAGAGGACAGCATGGGGTAAGTGCAAGTACAAAACACATGGGAAATCAGATATATTCTGGTGAAAATAATCCATAAGGGATAATTAGTGCAGCCTTATTTGGTTACAAATTCTTCTACAGATATCATATTGACTTTTCATTAAAGAGTACAAATAGCTAGTCTGATACACAGCAGCTGGCCCAATAGGAATTCATCATTTCCACAAAGAAAGTGTTATATGGACTAAACTAACTTAATGTTCATGGGCAACTCCCGGCAACATCACTCTTTGCATAGATCAAAAATTCCAATAAATGTGAAAATGCAGGCGAATAGTCATGACAGGAATTAAAAAGAAACCTTATATGCATGCTGAGATGATGTTCTTTGGAACCGTTGAGCAAAATGGCAGTATTTTCCAGTTTTCGCCAGAGGACATTGACCATCATGAGAACACTGCACCAAGATGTTAGGCCAAAAAGTGGAAACAAGAAATCAAAGGTAAAGAAGCTTCCAAAATTTATAACCTCAAAGTGCAATAAATTTGTACTTACAGGAGCAACTATAAAAGCACCACTTTTGGTCGACACAAGGTCTTTACATGCCTCATTGTTTTTCCCTTTAGATTTTCGACATTTCTGGAAAGTCAGTACAGCTATATATATGAGCATGGCAACGTGTTTCTTATATAAGAAATACTATGATTAAACAAAAGTATTGTATGATTAAACAAAAGTATTGTTCTACTTACCCTTTTCTCTAGCCATAATACATGAGATCGCATCTGAGATATAATGTTAGATCCATGAGGTGTTCCAGGTTCAATTATAACCTGTTCTGCAGCATAGTTTTCAGAATCACAAAACAGATATAATAAGGAAAAACTAACACACAATTTGAATACAATTACAATAGTCTAATATGCTTTCATTCAGAGTCAAAAACCTTCTCTTCTTCCCCTTCCCAGGAATGATGAAAATACATTAGGTCAAGAAAAGCATCAAATTTGTTATAATGCTCATAATTGCCTAATAATACAAGATTCCCAGGCATACAACTCTTCTTTATCACCCATCTCGCACATAAAAAAAATAATGATAAAAGATTATTAATATGAAAAGGAAGAAATTATACCAAAACATCCCGTGTAAGATTCCACAGTTGACGCACCACAGTAACTCGGTCCTTCAGTGATGGTATCTCTCCAAGAACATAAGACTTCATGGCATCAAAAATTGGAGATAAATTAGGTAAAAGATAAAGATTCCCTAAAACAAATCCTGTACAGGCACCTGATTACAGACTGTTACAACAAGCATAAAATGTCCTTCTTGGCACTTGTACAGTCTCAATCATAACGAACATTCAAGGAAATTATAAGTGAAGAACATTGACAGAACACAACTTACAGCAATTACAAGGTCATGTTCTCTATCAGATTTGTTGATTCTTTTACTCAGCGCTTGAATACTATCATAACTGTGAATAACTGGTAATTTCTTCATACCTAAACAGTCATAAAACGGCATCAGAGTAGCTCAACTAAGCCTTTTTAAAGTGACGTAAAGAAAGAATCAAATGCTTGAAATAAGTAAAAGTCTAAAGAGGTAGGACAGTCTAGGATGCTAGATTGAGAAATTAGAACAAAGTCTTACAACTATATACCCCAAATTTACCACCACTTGCTACAATTTGGGTAGAACAACTAAATGAGTATTTTGTAACACCACATGCAATAAAAGCATTTAAATGCACTCATAAAAGAACCAATTCCTGACATCCCGAGAGAGCTGCCCCAGGTCATTCACCTTTATAGTGCATTCGCTACTAATGAGGATTTGGACAACAAGGATAATATTTCCAACTGGGGGAGCAGCACAATGATTGGAAAAGAATCAGTTCCGCATCCTACTACTTAGTTATCAATGCCAATTGTCCCTCAACATTGTATTCCTTCCTATGAAATCGCTTCATTGAAATATAAAAGCATTGCTAAAGTAGGCCACAATTACCTTGTATAAGGCTCCTCCCAGCACGCTGCATCGATTGGGATGGTTCCACCAAATTCACATTTTCTATGGACTTTGGCCAGACTTCTCGCATGGCCCTACAACAATTAACAGAACATATAAACAAATTGGAGAGCCTTTTGTTCACTCGTCACTAAACAGATTGAGAAAAGAAAGCCTCACCAGAAAGCTGAACCCGTCCCAGCACCAAAATCTAATACCTTAGCTGGGGAAAAATCCGGTATTCTTCTCTGAACCTTTATAGAAAAAGGAAGTTACAAAAGTTGAAATAGCTGACGGAAAATAACTCAAGCCCACATCAGAATACAACTCAAATAGGCAAAACGTAGGAAATGTACTTCACTAAGCACTCTGTAGCAAGCAGAGAAGATAGACGGCATTCGAGAAGCCACATAAGCAATAGTCTCATCATCACTGTACAGGAGGCCAATATCACCGTAAGCACTCTTGACTTTCCAACGTTTAGAACTATCCGTAGACTTAAGCGGATCCTCTACAAGCTCCTTTGAAGTGGACTCTGTAAGCATCAAGTTAAGGTCCTTAATTTCGCTGAACGACTGTGACAATCTCAACACCTTCCTCTTCATATGGGGGCCTTCGTTCTCTGCATTGAAAATGTTTTTAGTATTGGAAAACATTTAAAGATGGGTGCGTAAATATGGGCATCGTATGCGCCACCCACCACGGAGATATCTTTTAATGGCACGGCGGAGGCGGACAGGGATGACTAGGCATCCCGTCGACTGTTTTGCGGCGGAGCGAAGAGTCTCCGCTGTGAAGATCTTTCGTGCGGTTTCGGGAATTAGTCTCCCCATTGGTGGTGGTGAATGTGAAAGAAATGGCAGTGATAGTGGTGATGGCGGTGAAGGGGCTTTGTTGGATCGTTTGGGGAATTTGACTTGACGGGTAGGGTTTAAGGCTCAATTAAATAGAAACAATGTTACGAATATTGGTTTAGTAGAGTAATAATATCAGATAACATTTCAAATTTTTTTAAAATTATGAAATTATTTCTAATTTCTTAAAATTTATATAAAATAATTTTCAATATATTATATTATACAATTTTTTTACTTTGTTTTAATCGTATCTTATGAAATCAAAATAATATAAATTTGATATAATAACATTTTTATTGATATTAATATTAATATTAATGAATTGGTCTTCCTTTTGTTGGTGATTGCACGCAGCTGAAGACTGCTACCCTCAGTCTAGCACCGTTCATTCTTCAGTGGACTCGGTCCTATGCTATCTCTTGGGTCCACTTATTTTTCCCTGACTGCTGCTTTAGTCTGTTTCGCCATGTTAGCAGCATGAGGTTGAGACGCTCTTGCAATGGTTCACACCAAAATCCACTAGGAATATGCCATCAACAAGAGCTAGGTCACCAAGTGATCAATGAGATACGTTGATGGTAGTGGAGGAGGATCAGCATCCTATGCTCAATAGTCTTTTGTGGCCTCAATGTCATTTTGTTTTGTGTTTTCGTTGTCCAAACATCTGAACCAGTGATTTGGGTACAAATGCTCTGCATCTGATGAAGGCATCAGTAGTTTTAAATGGAAGTTAGGTGTAGTTTTAGTAACTCCATACCAAGGTTAAATAAGACGATGGTAGTCCGTACACTAATCGCTGAAGCTATGCTTGCTTAGAAAATGGTTACTGGCGTCTCACCAGATCCAGCAAGACTAGATGGCTCATACACTAAATCTTGATAGTCTTAAAATTGGTTGTCCATAAGAATATTGTTCAGTCAAGGAAGGCATTTGAGAGAGTGACCTTACTTCCAGCTGTTTGCACATAGCACCTGATCCAACACACTTGTTGGTGGTGAGGACGTAGTGGTAATGGTAATGGCAATGGCAGCGGCATCAAGCAAGGGATGATCCAGAGGCTCGGCGTAAGTTACAGCACCTAAGTTCTAACAATAACCGTTCACAGTTGGGGACCAATCTTACGATTTCAGATTGGCCCGACGAACCTCATTTTGCTGCTAAACCCAATTGAGCAAAATGGCAAGCTGAAATATAGTCCTTTCTAAATCCAAATTCTGGGTTAAGCTACTGCAGAGGAACTTGAATATCAATTCTTTAGCTGATGCCATCGCATACTTGTCTATGAATTCTGATACTAAACAACTTCTAAAGGCCCAAAGCATATTTCTGTTTCCTTCACATTTGACACATCAAGATCTCGATCAACCAAAAAGTATGTAGTTCTTATTCAAGTGAGCTCCTTTACAATAGTATGTAACATTTCAATGCGATGGAGTCGCATAATAAACTATAAGTATGAAGTTTTGCAATATTGGAAATTTTTAACTTGCAAGCTAGACCGGCAATAGAGATGTTTGTAGTAATTGAGAGTTGAGTCTAGCCTCCCTACCTGCCCTTCTCTTGATTCCTTCTATAGCTACTTGAATCTTCCATATTTCAGCAATCTATATTCAAGTCACGAGGCCACCCAAATTCTTCCAGAAAAGCCAACACAACGCCATTTGACCAACCAAAACCAGTCTGCAAGGGGACATCAACAGGTTACCTTCAGGTTCGTAAAGCTGTATATAACATATGGACAGAAAGACCAAGGTTTTTTTGACTGGCACCAACCTGAGGAGCGTATTCACCCCCACCTCCAAATTGTCCGCATTTTTGAACATCAAGTTTTTCATGCATAGCTCCTGTTTTCTTGTATACAGCATAGTTTGCTCTGATCCATCTCATGGCCATTTCTTCTGCCAATGATCTAGCTTCTTGTGAACTGGATCTGATCAGGCCTTCTACTACAATGTGTTGGACTGGTGGCCAACCATTTGGAAAGTCCCTGCTCTTGCAAGTTCAATTAGATCAATCCCAGTGACAATAATTAATAGAGGCGACCATTTCATCGGCCGATTTTTGTACTCAATCCCACTAATTGCAAGAAGCAATTATCAAATTTAGCATCAGTTAAAAAGCTTACCATTGCTGCCCTGAATTTGTCAAAGAAGTGGCAATTCCACCAGCATTAAGCAGGCCGCTGCTTTTAAGACTTTTCGTGACAGTCTCCACCAAAGTAGTATCTTGACATATATGCACATTGACAGCATCAACGTTACAACAACAGGTAGACTTATATTGATACAACAAATGCCATATCATCAATCAAGCACTTCATTGGTGTACATTTTTCAAATCTAACTACTCTGAGTATGATAAAAAATTTAGCGGCAAGTTAAATTCAGATGCATGCTTGCATATCATGTTATAAATCATTTGTCAACAGCTCAAAAATTGAAACATGCAAAATTATTTACAATGGATTATTTTCCTGCTAAAGACATGTTGCCCACTAGAACGTGATGCAATTAGATTTCCGTATCCAAGTTCTAGTTAGCAGCACTCAAATGCAGATGCAGTATGACGTTTGATAGGGTGAGGATTTAAGAAAAGAAAACAGTAGAAGTAGCAGTGTAGCTATTTGAATGCTTACCTACGAACTGTTTGAGTAAATATGACATGCAAAAATATCATATCAATTAAATGTCAGATAACAATTACCAGGTGTTGGCAAGACTTTGCAGGGTATTTCAAATGCTATGGTATGGGGGAATGAAATGAAAAAGAAAAAGAAACTAATGTACAAGCAGTTCTACTCCAACCAATGATTTGTGAGTTGACTTCCAAAATCTCCACTCACACAAGCCACCTCAGCATGAACAGGAAAAATGAGCTTAATCAGGCCACAAGCATACGCTTTGAATAAAAAAGGTCCACTAAATGCCTAAAAACAAGACATGAAAAGCTATCCTTGAACAACTATAGTCAAGGCGGTCAATTTAGCAACAAACCTGAATTGAATAGATGAATCCATAGAGGAAAAAAGTTTGAAGGAAATGCATTTCGATTCTGGTTGCAAGCCAGCCACACGTGATGTTCCTAGAAATTATTGGGGCAAAGAAATCATGGAGGATGCAGAAAAGAACTGAGATTTGAAAAACTATGCCCGTAAGATAAAGCTTTACAATTGCATGTAATCGGCCGTCACCTTGCATGCAGTGTCAGTGTCATCAGTTAGCCAGTAATCAAGCCATTGCCTTTCCTCAGCATTCCAAAAGATAGAGTTAATAGCCGTTTTCCTTGCTTTAGAAGCTTTTAAGAACCTCTCTGCAATGCTTTTATCCCCCGTGGAACTTGCTAAGAAGGCAATGTCTAGTTCCATCTGGATAAAAGACCTCTTGTCATAACATGTGCTGAAACTACTGAATTCAAGTTCTTATTTCCAAGTATTAGTTAGTCCTACCTTGAGTAAAAATACATTCAAATCAACAGGTAGAATTGATGTTGTCAACAGAGATGACAAATCCGAGGAATTCCTGTGTAACAAGCTTTTTCTTATATTTGCATAATGCTAAAGGCAACATGTACACAATATCTAGAAGCTTGATTTTGGTTGCTAGAGGTAAAATAAAAAAAATAAAAAGTGCATGATCAACGACAAGAAAACTTGTTTATAAGGAAAAATCACCGAGATATCTAGAATATAAAAGTTTACTTCATCCATCTTGTGCTGAAATCCCATCCTGATTCAGCCGTTGAAGCCAGTTCACGGTAAATTTGCTGTTTCTCAGTAACTGTTGAGAACTTGGATGCAGATTTCTCATCCTGTTAGGGGAAAGAAAGCACAATACTGTGGTTTAGTTTTAAGGTTCTACATATCTAATTTTATGCCTCTATTTATAGACATAATTTTGGTTTTTGCCTAATATAGGTTCAAGGTGTTCTTCCTAGAGAAGTGTGGGTGTAACATACGCAACATTACATGTTAAAGAATAACATACTTCCTACATTTGGAAATTAGAAACAAAAAATAAGAAGAAAAATAAAACAAATTTGCAGTCTAACACCAGTAAGCTTGGACGAAGGGCATACCAATACTGATGATTCAGGCCTGGGCTTGTTCCACATAGCATAATACCGGCTCAAGCTATGTTTGAAACCATGAGCATCCTGGATGGTGACTTCATGGATGTCTACATCAAGAATAGACATTTATTAGAAGGTTCAAGTTTATTGAAATTGAAGTCAAAGCACAAAGCAACAGAAAAAGAAAAAGAAACAGAAATACCAGAATTCCAGAATTGGTATTCGCTAACCAATGCAGGCAGAGCCTTCTTAATTAGTTCCAAATCACCAGTCCTGTTATAGATCTCAGAAACCATTGAGCTCAGGAGGGGAGGCTGGCTGCAACATGTTAGCCAAAGCTACCATTCAATCTAAATTTCAGGAGAACCATTTGCATTCATGGGTTGGAGAGAAAGAAAATAGCATGTTGAGGAAAACACAAGGAATAATAATTATAGATATGTGTAAAAAGAAGGAAGACAGTTAAGACACTGTAGAAAATAATATGAAATCCGTCCAACAAAATATTAGAATTTTAGCTATCTGAAACTGCAGAATTATGCAACGATTTCTGGGATTTTAGCTTCTGCTAACGCGTAGCACCACACTAATTTCAGTCCAACAAAATATTAGAATTTTAGCTATCTGAAATTGCAGAATTATGCAACGATTTCTGGGATTTTAGGTTCTGCTAACGTGTAGCTCCACACTAAGTACAAAAGACAGAATGAATCATCAAACATTCAACCATGTTGTGATTTATTAAACTAAAAGGCACAGAAACAGGACCAGCATCAATGATAAAGAGATTTAGAAGCCCCGAACTTCAGTAACCCAAAAGTTGTATAAAGCAGCTGATAGAAAAGACAGTTTTAGACCGGAAAGGCGATTACAGATCAACTACGGACAAAATCCTAATGCGGTCTCTTTAGTAACCCAAAAGTTGTATGAAGCAGCTGTTGGAAAAGACAGTTTTAGACCGGAAAGACAATTACAGATCAACTACGGACACAATCCTAGTGCAGTCTCTCACAGGAAACAAAAATAACAAATGACATAGAAGACAATGGTCAATGATTATAACGTGCTTCGAAACTACAAGCAACTTCTTTGTTTTCTGGCAAATGAGACTAAGAGAAACATTACCTCCTATTTGTGTAATAGGTCCTGGCACCATTCAGGACATAGCCATACTCATATAGCAGGGAAATCAGATTATTCACAATTGCTTTAGCAGTATCGTACATTTTGCTCGCTAACAATCCCCTGTAATGAATGATCAAGGCAATTTTCCTATCATCTCTATCGTAGAAGCAAAGATTTGGGACTTTCCAAGACAACAGAACCATAACGAACCTGATTACCCAATATGAATCCCAGTAGTAAATCTCTCGAAAACGTGAACCGGGTATGATTGCAGGCTCCGGTAGGGGAAGCAAAGTATGCATGTCCGGTCGTCGGCGTACATTATCAGAGACTTGCCGGCTCAAATTCTGCCACAAAGAATGAACCTCTAGAGCCCATGCTCTCACCTGCGGATTCTCCACCTTAGGCAAGAAACCCTCCGGCTCGGCGACGAAATCCGACGGCTCGTGATGCAACAAATCATTCCCGGGATCATCAAAGTACTTTGATATAAAGTTTTCTAAGTTCCTGACGGGAACAGCCCCCGTCTCAGCTCTTGGAAGCCCATCAAAGGCCTCCTTTGTCGTGGAAAGATTGAACTTTAACGACAGATCAATATAGTACTTGGGGTCGAAGTTCGTCTCTCCCAATGTTTTGAGCGCAGTTTCTTGCACTGTCTCAAGGAAGGTGGTCAAGGCTGAGGTGGACACAACAGGGCCAGTGGTACTATTGCATGAAGCGAAAGCTTTGGCGTCAGCCATTGTTGATAGTGACAATAAACAGATGCACAGTACAAAAGAAAGATCAGGGCTTTGGGATTGATGGGTGGCCATTGCTGAGAGAGAGTATCAGTGAACACCTTGGCACTGAAGGTCCCATGGTTGGATGATGGGGTTTTTATACTAAGAAGGCCGGCAAGGTGAACAAGATGTGGAATTTCTGGTGGATCTTAATTTATTTTAAAGGGTTACACTATAGTTGTTCGAATAAGATAGAATTATGCCAACAAATGGAAGTGATGTGGTTAAAATTCTTTCTTGTTCTTGCTGTAGGCGGCATGTACTAGGATGAAATGGTGTGCAGAAAGGAGCTGCACATTTTCACAGTTGCAACAGACTCAGTGGCTTTGGAGAGTGTTTATGAAGTGAAGAAGGCGGTATACAGTTGAGGATTGGCAACTCTGATTTAAAGTTCCAATTCCAAAAGCTACTCCAACTTCTGCCAAATTTGGACTTGAAACTTTTGAGACTACACTAGACGAGACTAGAAAACAAAATGGAGAATAGTAAATGGGTGTATGTGGAAAACTAATATTAGCTTTCATTAACACTTAAAACAACATCCGCCGGCGACAGTACAAATGTCAGTAGACACGACAAGCAAATGGGTTGGAGCAGCCTGGGGGTGTTCCAATCATATTTTGCTTAATTTCAAACAGCGAAGGAAGAACGCGACCAGGCTTGGTTGTTTACTGTTCATCCTTTTTCATGACATGTGAGGTACGCGGTGCTTTCCGATTGATTGAAAGAACAGACAGCTTGAGTTATATTTTATCAAAGCTTTGTATTTTTAAATATAATTTAAACGAAATAGCAAATTATTAAAAATCCGTAGTCAAATTAAATTAAACGCCAGAATGTTGAGCTGTAGGGATTCTATTCTAGTCCCATGCCATGTACACGTTACGTGGTATCAACGATCAAATTCTATCCAGTTTGGTGTATGCCACCGCACTGGACCACAATCCCATTCACCGACTGCTGTATTTAATTTATATTTATTTACCTTGTGCCTTTATTAATAATATATTTAATTAAAATTTGTTAAAGTCAAACGGAGGAATTTGTTCCGCCAACGGTTCCTCCCCGTCAAAGACTGGCCAATCAGAATTAGGTGTTTGTTGAATATGCCAATGATTGAGTTGTATGATTTATAACACGACGAGACTGTAATGTTAAAATTTTATCAATTATTGTTGAGTAAATTTTGTCTCCAATAAAACCCTAATATCTGCAAATACATAAATCTTAACTTGTAAAATCAAAGGTAATGATCCCACGAGGAAATAATCAAACTAAGTGAACCTAACTTTATCTAAAGAGATAAAAGATGATTTTAATAAAATAATAAGAAAAAATTAAAACAATTAAGCCAACCAATCAAATAGCTAATGTCAAGTGAGCTACCAATTTAAAGTAGGTTGATTAAGGATGAATAACTTAGAATTTATTATGCATTATTTTGTTCTTTTAACACCTATTGATTTAATTATGTGTTAATTCTGGATCTTCTAAGGGATTGACTACTCTCTCTGAAGACCTAATCAATTAACCTTAATTGAATATAAATTTTTCATAATTGTAATTTCTCAATTTACAACTCTTTCCTTAACATTTTCAATTAGTTCTAACGTAATATATCGAATAACCAAGTTCTCACACAAAATCTCTCTTCGAATAATGGTTGACTAGTTAATCATGTGACATATTAAATCACCAACTCTCGTTGCCCAATTTAATTAGATTACTTTTGACTCACTCTTTTGATTTATCATCAAAATATATGCATGCAGCATTAACACAACGCAAAGTATGTATTGAATCAACTAAAATCAAAGTCACAAAATAATTCAAGAACAAACCCTAATCTAGAATTTAGAACATCATGAATGTAATAGACATCTAAAATTCCAGTTTATATATCAAGTTTAATGAAAATAATAAAAGGAAAGAAAGAAAAACTTGATTTGGAGCTTGATCTAGAAATCTGAAAAATCCTGGATATCTGTCTCAATCTTCCTTGTTTGATCTACTTTTGCAAGATGGTGGCCACGTTTTTTAGAATGTTTCATGTTTTTTTATAGTTCTTGATGCTTCTAGGGTTCTTTCTAGGATTTCTCCACTTCTTTTGGTGATAAAAATAGCCTCAAAATGTCAAAAAAATCAAAATAACTCGCGTGTTGGAAAAGTTGAAACTCGTTGGAATTGTTGTATGGGAGATATACGGTTTTATACACGATCGTGTATTAAACCATATATAAGTCAAAAATCTCCAAAATCGAGATTCTACACGAGTTAAGAGACATACATGGTCATAGACACGATCATATGGTCATAGACACGATCATGTATCCATAATTTGTTTAAAATCTTCCTTGTTCTTCAATTATCTAATTTTTAATACTCACATACACATCAAACACCTTATGAAATATAAAATTAAGATCTAAACCATGTTCTAAATTACACAAGTACTTAGAACATAAACAAACACTAACAATAACTTAATTCTAAGCCTATATTCATAATAATCGTCTAATAAACATCTATAAACACGCTAAAATACCTATCAAAACATAGTATAATTTATATCTATTAATTATCATATTTATATAACATTATTTATATATATAAATAAAATAAAATTTATTATGTAGTGATGATTTATTTTATTAATAATTAATAACATATCAATTTAATTTATTTTGTACAAGCAATTATATTTATTAGATAAATATGATAATAATTTTTTCATAAAGCTCTATTTATTATGTATTGATAATAATAATAATAAATAACATGATCATTTTTATATTTTATTAATGCTTATATATTTAAACATAATTAACTCAAAAGAATTTCACTACTAATAAATATAATTGTTAAATTTCTTATTATTTTAGTGATTTATCAAATTTACATATTAGTGATTATATTAAATATTACAACAATATTTAGTATAATATATTAATGCATTTTGTTAATAAATTCATAATATTTATTTTTTATATGATAGTAAATTGTTTAGATCTTTCAATTTTCATAATAATAATAATAATATTGTAATAAGATGATCAATTTTTATATTATTATAATTACAAAATTCATTGATTGATTTTTATTTTTATTAATAATTTTATCAATTTTCCTTATCATATTAATCATTATTCTTCGTGCTAATGTAATTAATTTTTTGTTATATTGGACTAGATTATATGACAAGATGATAGAAAAAAATAGGAAGTAAATCCTTATTAAGGTTTCTCCTTAGATTATTATCACTAAGAAAATTGGTTAAAACATAGGAAATAATAGGAAATAACTTCATTAATTATACAATTTACCCAACAACCATGAAAACTTCCTCTTTTAATCTCTAAAGTGAAAATTAATTGGAATGTTTAAATTTCTCCTACATTCGGTAGACATATAATTAAGGTAAATAGATAATAAAAGTAATAGAGGTACATATAAACAATATTTTAAAGTTGGGATAATATAGTAAGGACAAACCATTTAGAGATTCAGGTTGTCATAAATAGAACAATACTTTGTTCTTGATGAAATGTAACACCCCACTCCCGCAAGACCCGAACCTGACACCGACGGTAATATCCAGGTCCGTGCCTCACGAGGGTGGCGTGTTACATCACTCAGTAAAAAAAATTTTAACTCATGCACACACATATTATAATTTATGCGGAAAATAATTTATATAAACGATTCAATGGCCGCGGGGCCCTTTTTCATAAATACAATTAATTCTAGTCTGTTAATTTTACAAACTGACTTAATCAATAATACAGAAAATCAGAGAATAGCAATACACTAATGCAGACGCACACTGATCCCAACCTCTATCTTTCACTTGCATACGGTACTCCCGTGTCAAACGGGGTATTCTTCAAGACCTAAAAAAAATAGATGCAAATTTTGGGTGAGTTTTGCGAACTCAGTGAGAAACCATCATCGATGGTTCACCCAACTCATGCATTACGCGAATAGCGTACAAATTATCACAATTGTACATTCAGAATATTATACGGAAATTTACAAATTTCCACAAAAGCATAATCAGAAAGATTTCAGAGCAATATCACATAGATGCAAGGCATATTGCCTCTTTCCCAATTCAAAAGTCAATTCAATGCATACTTACTCAAATACATGACATTTTTCCATTTTATTTCAGTGATTCAGTGCTTTTCCCAATTCACAGTACAATCAAATACATGCATAACATTTTTCTATTATTTCCCATTTAGATTCTGTGTTGTGACTGAGCGCCTGCACTGTCCCAATCCGGGCGCATTAATCAGTGAGCCTATGGCTCTAAACTGTCCCTTTTCGGGCACATTAAACATTGAGCATAAAGCTCTGAACTGTCCCTTTTCGGGCTCATTAAGCGTTGAGCATATAGCTCTCAGTGGCAGCTCCAGTCACAATTGTTATCAATTAACCATGTATAGAATTCATTTATCACAATTCTACAATATCACATTGGAAGTCAGATCCAATTTATCGAAACAGACAATTCATTTTCAATTATTCACAATAATTCACAGTTACGGACTTTCACATTGAAAGCATAAAAGTTTCTCAATCATAGGCAATTAACACTTCAATGTTAATTTCCCATTCTCTCGGACCTTTGGTCCAAGATCTCAAACATAATCAATCACAAACAGTTACACACAAATAGCACTTCAATAACAATTTCTCAATACTTCGGACACCTGTGGTCCGAAATCAATCAAAAGCAAACACTCATAAGCCCTTCATTATCTCCACATGGCATAACCACATAATTTTGATCACATATAGATTGAGGAACCAACTAGGTTACTCACCTATCACTTCCGAGCTAATGTCGGGAAGTCTCTGTCACGTCGGTCGAACGACGCTCCAATTGGACCTCTATAAGAATCAGAGAAGAAAACGATCACTAATTATCCAATCCGAATTTGTTAACGATGCACATGTAGGTGTATAATGCATGTTCATGCATTCCTGGCTCTAATATCATTTTTTCCACCAGAAAAATTCGTTTAAAAATTAGAAATTCAATGGCGCTGACGGCGCTCAATTTAGACCTCTATAGGTCCCCAATTAAATAAAACAGTGATGAAATACCCATTTCCCGGACACCCGTCAATTTCCGTCCAAAAATTCCCAATTTCCTATTAAATGAAATTCAATGTTTCACGAATCCGATGCCTCAATAATCAAGTCAATCAGATGTCGGACGGAAAAGTTATGAGCAAAAGAAGGAAAATATATGATCCTAGTCGACTTGTCTAAGGATGCAAGTTGACTTATACCACTGTGTATGTCCTAGTCGACTTGTCTGGGATGCAAGTCGACTTATGCTATAACAAT
>JANJEY010000236.1:51652985-51676002 GCA_024703695.1 Erythroxylum cataractarum
TTCTTAGCTTTCTTTCACTAATTGAGATCACAAAAATCTAAATTGAAACTCTCATTCTTTTCCTCAATTGTAGACCTCTTTCTCTAGATCACAACAAATCAAACCTCACCTCAATTGGAGGTCTACTCCATTAGTTATGCCCCAAAAACCAAATTAGATCACTTCAGAAATTTCCCCCTCGCTGCGACTTCAAACTGCTCGCCGCGGTGTCAGAAGGCGCTCGCCGTGACGAATTAAACATTAATTCATTGCGGCGAGGCCTCACGCACATCGCGACGTGCGGCTTGCAGGTCGTCTTCTCCGATCGATTTTCCACCATTTTCTCTCTCTAAAAACCTCCATAACTCACCCATAACTACCCCAATCTTCACAATTAAACCCATGAATGCATTTTACACAATAAATAACAACATTAAACCATTAACTTACCAAATCAAAGCTCAAATCCTTAAACCCTAAAACCTCTGAAAATCACTTTCAGCCTTTAATAAACACGGTGAACTCCTCCATCCGCACCAGACATCATCATCTCCAAGATTTCTGGCTGATCTTTAACCACAACGAAAGGGAAAACGAACAAAATCTCCAAGGGGAAAAATCGAAATCATCGAAGAGAAGAGAAGAGAAGAGTCGTGCCCTAGGAGAAATGTCTTCTCATTTTTCAAACATAAGATATATATATATATATATATAAAGGGTTAATCTTAAGCCACCAGCCTTTTTCCTCAAACACATATAAGCTCCTTGTTCTTTTCACAAGTCATTTCCAGTCCAATTCGTCTACAAATTTCAATGGCTCGACATATTCAATTCCTAAAATCATATATTTAAATTTTCCATTGCCGTTTACCAGTATTCTTGTAATATGCAGTCAATTTGTCCGACACTCGGAAAATTTCCGGTCTAGACATTTTCTTCCAAATTTCCCAGAAAATTCTCGAAGAGTCGCCATCAATTGGCGGTCACTCAAATACTGTTACAACTCAATAATTAAACTCAATTATTCCTCAATTCTCATTAAATCATAATCAAATCTAATTATCTCATAATTTCACAATTCATATCATATTCACAATCAAAAGCCGGGAAATTGTCATGAATGCATTTACTTATATGTGCATGTGCTAAAAGACTCAGTCCTCTACAATTAGAGGCCAAATGAATGTTTACATTTTAAATATGCAAATGCAACAACCTAGCCTGTCCCAGTTACTAGTTTACCCTTCCCATTGGGGACGGGATGCTACAGGGTAGCCTTAGTAAACTAAATTAAAGCATTATAAGTCCACCATTCTCTTATAAAATATAAATCTAAAGTTCAATGACTTTAAGAGGGATATAAAAATTTTAGTTACTTTTACAAAGCTTTTCACTTAAGGAGAAACACTAATAAGTTCACATCAATCATAAGGGATGATGATCAAGTGACCAAAAAGTAGCAAGAGATGGAAGAAGTAGCTTATAATTACTTTTAGGCACTTTAGCAACATAGATTAACAATTGTTCATCTGTAGGGGTACTTATCTCTTTTATTTCTAAGTAAATCATAGACAAGAAATTTTGAGTCCATCTAAAGCCTTTCAGCTCCCAAATATTGAGAAAGAGATTTATAACCTTCATCTAAAAAAGGCCCTAAGATTTGATGGATTAAATGCGTACTAATTTAGGAATCATGGAGCTAGGTCAAAACTGACGACACTAACTCCATTATAAAATTCTTAAAAAGTGATAAAATTTTTAAGGAACTCAATAAGACTCATATTACTCTCATTTCAAATATCTTAATCCAGCCTCTATGAAGAATTTTAGGCCAATCTCACATTGCAACATAATGTACAAGGTCATCTTTAGGCTTCTTGCTTCTAGAATGAAATTAGTGTTAAGATCATTCTTCAATCCAATATGGGAGGCACATTCACAATAACATCTTTTTAGCTTTATAATTATTCCAAAATTGCCATAAGAGAACCTCAATCAAGAGTTGTGTTATGAAAATAAAGCCTTTGATTCTATCAACTAGTGAAAACCTACATTCATTGCAAGCTTTTGGTTTTCCCTTAAAATTCATTGGATGGATTGAGTTGTGTATAACTACTATTTATGTAGTATTTTGATTAATGGTGAGCCTACTCAATTGATAAGAGAAGCTAAAGTTTTAAGACAAAGTGATCCACTTTCCCCATATTTTTGTATTTATGCATCAAGGTCTTGACTAGATTTATTAATCATAAAATGAAACTGTAGCTACATTTCATCTATTAAAACAAGTTTAAGAACTTAAGGATCTTCAACTTGTCTTTTGCAAATGACTTTTTATTACTTAATAATAATAACTAAATTAATTTAAATCTTTTCTAAACTATTTCCTACTCTTCAATAACATTTCTAGTCTTTATTAACAAAGAATAAAGTCACATGTTTGTCTCAACAAGTATAATCCACCTAGAAAGCTTGCTCTCTAACATAATAAGCCTAGAAATAAAGGACCCTCTATTTGCTTGGGAATCCTAATCACAAAAAAGAGACCAACTTTCAAGGATTGTTAACCTTTATTTGACATGATTCAAAGAAGGAGTGACCATTGGAGCAATAGAGGGCTATCTAATAAGGTAGAAAATTCAACATATATGCAACCACTCTTATCAAATAAATTAAATGAAAGGACATTACGTTGAGAATAATCAGTCTCCATTAGGAAACTCCTTCAATCAATTGGAGTAAACTAAACGTTGGTGGATCATCATTTAATAATCCAAGTATCTCAGCTATTGATTTTATAATTCGAAATGATAATGGTAACCTGATTTTAGCTAGAATAAAACACATTGGCTTAGCCACGAGTCTTTAGATTGAATTTCTTTCAGGAAAGGATGGACTCCATGCTTGCATTTCTATTCAGTTATCTAAGATCATTTTAGAATCTGATTCCCTACAAATGGGTAACATCTTAAATGGAAAAAGCTTATGTCCATGGAAACTTTAGGAGATTCTTGAAGAAATAAAGAATCTTATGTCCAGTATTGAAGTGGTGATTCATCACACACCTTAGCTGATGTTCTCTCTAAAATGGCAAACTCCTCTTTAGCTCCTAAATAATTTTGTATGACAAAAGACTTATCGATCCACATACACGATCTCTTAACTTTAGATCAAAATCACTTTCCTTATGTTAGAGTTATTAGGTAATTTGATCTACATGTTATGTATTTGCTTGGTTTTAATTTATCGCATAATCTTACTAATCACACACAAAATTCACAGGATGCTATGGTTAATGTCTGCATCCTTTCTTTCAATTTCCGAGAGGTTATGTTTATTTCCCCCTCTCTTCTTGTAAATTTTCTAATTTATTAACACGGGTAACCAAGCCTACCGGGTGCATAATACTTGGTAATTAAAAAAACATTATATAATAGACTAGATAACCACAATAGGTAGGCAAAGGTGACTTATCTCTAAAATAACATTTGGATGTGTGATATATATGATTTAAAAAGAAAGGAACACAAAGCTAATGCAAGGCACAAAGTAAATGAATTATAACTTGAATTAGTAAGGAAAATCATCTTAGTGATCAACTTACATATTGATTACAGTCTTGCAATGGCTAGCCTATAAAGCATCATATAGTAAGGAGATAATGTAGTAAAGGAAGTATTGATATATAAAACCAAATGTAAGAGCATCTTCATCCTTTACCTAATTGTTCTAAATGTTTTCTTAGCTTATATTAAAGTAGCTTATGTAATCTTTGTTGGCACCCAGGTCACGGAACCTATTACGAGGCTCGAATTTCCTAAAAATTTCAAACTTTGAAAAATTTTAGCTTCAGCAGTGGCGGGTTCGCTATGGCAAAAGTTTGGCTTTGCCACGATGAAGTATAAAAATTTTCCAATTATACCCCTCCTTAGTCTTGTTCTTTCAATTTTTCCCTTCACTTTATGTAATGCCCATTTTGCCCCTTCTTTATATGCCTTATGTTCTTTATTCATAAGTGAACTACCAAAAAAATACCCTTATATAATCTTACTACCTTAACACTTTAATTTAATTAACCTATATCACATAATCTTGCTAACATTAACATAATATTTAACTCTACAAAATAATCCCATAAAGATCTCATAATTAATTTAAATCATGTTTATTCATTAAGAAAAAAATTCGGGGGCCAACAATCTTTGTAATTAGTTCTATTATTTATTGAATCATGTAGCAAAAGAGTACTTGACCCCTTATATCAACTTGGACTTTTACTATAATTGTGTTTTCTAACACTCTCTTTTAACTCTAAGAAAATATTAGAAAAATAAAACTACATTAATTTGAGCCCATAAAATATTGTGCTATTTTGAAGTAATCTGATAATATGTTGAGAGGAAAAGAATCAAAATATAAAGAAACATATTATATTTATACGACTAAATAGAAGAAGTATAATATTTATCACACTAATATTCCCTAAACTCTCTTACAAAGTTCTTATGTTAGTAAGGAGGTAGAAAAGACGAGATTTCAACTAGAGTTTATAATTAAATATTTACGTCAGTATATATTGATGCAAAATTTAGTAAAGATGTAAACAAAAAAGAGGTTCATATAATTTTTGGATCAATGGTCAAAATCATTGATAGATGCATATTTGACTATATTAATACACCCATATTCGATGTATTTTTCTTAATATTTTGTAATTTTGTTTTTATTTGGTACTTAATTTTTTTAAGTGCATTTATAGGTTATAATTGCCTTTATAAACCAAAATGAGAGGAATTTGATTGAAATCATAGCATAAAATGAATATTTGAAACAATTAGGAGATACACGGTTATGTATGTGGCTTTACAAGTCTCTCAAAACATATAAAGTCACGATTTTAAGTGATTTTACCATGTATGTCCCAAAAATCCTAGAATTTGCTATAAAAGGACGTGTGCCAAGGCAAATAGGGATAGACGATTTTTGGAGCATATCCCAGAAATGAAGAGCATAGAAAGGGGACGATATTGATCAAGGAATGTGGAGAACATGAACAATTTATCAAGAGATCCAATAGATTGCAACATTAGATCTCATATTTGCAAGAACATTCAATAGAAAAAAAGGGAGATTTAGGATTATAATTCCTTTATTTTCTATTCATTTTTCTTCCTGTTTATCTTTGATTTTGTTTTCTATTATATATAACTAAACATTTTTAGTATGTAAGTGTGAGAACCCTTGTTGGGATAACAATATGTGTTGATTCGTTTATTTAATGCATTTATTTTGATTGATCTATTATAGTTCAATTATGTGTTTTATACATATTCTAATAGATTCGAAATATTAGTACATAATTTGATTTCATAATATGGAGATTAAGAAATCTTGTGTATGAATAGATCTACCATAATTGAAAAGAGTTAATTGCAAACCTAGAGATAAGTCGACATAAATCTTTTGGATTAAGGTCAAACTTCATAATAAAATTTATAAATCAATAATGCAATTCTAAGAACCTTAATTAGAAAGGTTTCAGTTAACCACCGTAGAATTAGTTGTTAGTAGTCTTTAGAGAGTTATTAATATAAGATAGGAATTTTTACGGTGCAATAGTCAATAAAATAACTGCATAATAAAATATTAATTAATGATTTTTAGGAGGATTCATTACCTAGACACTAATATTTAATATTGAGTTTTCTAAGCAATTTTCTTCTGTTCTTCTTTCATTATTGTTTCCTAATTTTAGTTTAATTGTTTAAGTTTTATTTTCTTTATTAAAAACCAATATCCAATTTATAGGCTAGATGATAGGAAAAGCTAATTACTAATAATCATTGTCTTCTATATCAAATAATAATTACCTATACATAAAAAAGAATATGATGAAGTTGTCTACAATTTGTTTAATAAATAATAAAGACACAGATAATGATATATTAAATATTTTTAATTAGACTTATACAAAATAATTATAGATCACATAACAAAATATATTTAATAATTTTTTAAAATTTATATATTCCTACATTTGAAATTAGATTTATTTATTATAAATGCTTTTTTTTTACTTTGAATTAATTTTAATTTTATCTCTATATGAGAGTTAAACGACCTTTTTATCTTAATTTATGATAAATATGTAAAAGTAGTATTGATAAAATAAAAATATTTGTTATATCAAATTTATATTATTATGATTTCTTGATATATAATTGAAGTAAAGTAAAAAATTACCTAATATAATATATTGCAAATTTTAGAATAATTTTATAAAATTATAGATTATTTTAGAATTTTAAAAAATGATCCAAAACATATTCAATATACTGTGTCACAACTAAATTTAGTACCAAATCTGATGTGGTGCTCGTAACATTGTTATAAATTATTCAAAAAATTATTTAGTTAACATGGTAGTCTTCCTTATTAAGAAAGATATAATTGAACTTCTCAAATTCTTGAAAACTACCCTTATACTTCAATATATTTGAAGATACATTTGAATATTGAAAAAGACTTATTTTCAACAAACAAAAAAGAAAATTTAAATAAGTATAAATTGTTACATAAATTAAAATTATCCCAAAAGTTCATGTAAAATTTCTATATCACCATCAATTAAAATTTAAAGCACTTCTATTTAAATATAAGAAATTACTGAATAAAAAATAATTTCAAAAATAAAAACAAAATTATATCGTTGATTATTTGTTCTTCTGTCCCCGCCGATTTATGCCTCGCAAATCTTGGTCCCTAGCTTTCTCACCCATTTCAGTCGAAGCTGTCACTGGCCGTCAAGCGCCCATCGCTCCTCGTTGTTTTCCAGCCGACGTCGAGCTGTCACCGTCACGAAGCATCGCCAGTCACCGTGGGTCACGGTATACTCATCTACAGTGGTTCTTAAACCAAAGATGAGTGTCTGCAATTTTGTTTGCATTTGTAGTTTTAGCTCGCCACTGCTAATTGTCTGCAATTTTGTTCATTAACGGAGTGTTTTCAAAATGCAAATCGTCTTAGTTTTTTTGCTGGAGTTGAATAAGTTTGAGTTTTACTTTACACCTGCGGGAGGAGGTTTGCTTAACTTCTACTCTCCATTAAAACTATGCCTCTATTTTAAGTTTGAAATTCTTGTTCAATACCATGTGTTAGATTTTCACGCTCTATCAGAAGAATTGAAGAATCGATTTATCATCTATGACATATTCGATCTTCCAGTGAATCGATTCTTGGTGACGCACAAGCTCTTGCTCTTCGATGACGCCATTAAGGCAAATCTGGAGAGATTTATACCGTCATTCAATGTTATTCATATTGCAACATGTATTACTAAAAGAAAGTAATGCAACAAATGCAGCTTCAGTCTTCCTCCATCAACACCCGTGCACAACACGAGATTTTGTATTATCCAAGACACTGTCAATTATAACAGGAATTAAAATTTAATTTTATAAAAATTAAAGGATTATTTTATAATTTTAAAAAATATCTTAATCTATTTTTACTATTAACTCATGCAGCTCGTTCAATGGTTTGATTTGTGTGCGGTCTGTTCTTGTTCTTCACGCCAACCAGACCACAGTCTTCTATTTGTTATTTTCCTCTTCTTGTTTTTCTCTCTTCTTGACTGATGACTTTCATCGTTCAAACAATCAGAATTCCGAAGTTTCTTTGCTTAATCACTTATGAAATACGGCATTTTCAGTGGGTATAAGGGTCATTAGAGCCCAGTATTTGTTTTGCGTTTTTTCACCGCAATTAAGGGTTTGAGCTTTAATTATGTACGTCTTTTGGTGAATGTCGGAGCTAGTGGTTTGCTCCATTAACAGCTCTATCCGTATTCCATCTGATTGCGGTTCCTTTAGAGTTCTGGTAGAAATCATTCCCCATTCTGTATTCTTTTGATTTCAGTTTTATTTTCCCATAAATTTGCTACCTTACCATGTGAATCACACTTCTTTTAGTCTTTTATCGTGGTGAATATTGCGTCGTGTGAGTTTAACTTCTGTATGATAGTCAGGATCAAGGAAAATTTACTTGAACACAAGAGATAGTTTAATTTTTTAATTGTTGTTAAGCCAGTTTATGTATGTGCTCGGTTCATGAAAATCTTGTGGAATAGATCATTCTTTTTGGTTCATGAAAATCGTATGCATCTCTCTCCTCAAGCCAACGGTCAAGTTTTTGCTTGAGGATCTCGTGGGAGAGTTACAAACAGGATCTAAGTCGGTCCAGGGCCCACGCACGGTTGTTCAGATCAGTTCAGACGCGGTTGCACTGTGGGTATCTAAGTTATTGCTTGGGCCTTGGGTGTTATGATCTTTGCTCTTGTCTACTGCACTGCTGGTATCTCTGGTCCGTGTTCAAAAATCCTTCGTTTCTTAATTTCTGATGTTTCATGTGGGTCTTGTTTTAGCTTCGTAAGTTCCTTTTTTTTTTTTTTGATGTACGTTTTATCGTCTCTTCTTCCTTTCAAAGATGTCCACAGTCCACAGCCACTCCCCAGATCCGCATGATCTTTCAGGGTCTTCTGTGACTTAATTACTTGCTTACGATATATCTGCTCGGTCCCTGTCCTCTGATTAAAGCACGTAACTCTTAACCCTTTTTTCCTCTTATGTAGCTTGTAGATTCTCATTGGCGTAATTTCTTTTTCTTGATGAACCATGTGTTTTTCGGTCTTCTCCTCCACTAACTCCATGCGGGTTTTGGATTCTAAATCGTGAAAGCTCCGTTTGGGATTGGGGTTTTGTGATTTGTTTGTTGACTGTTGTATTAGTATGGTTTCTTTCATCTTGAGTAAGAAGTGTCTGAAACCCATATTTATATTACTTCCATATGTTTTGATTTTACCTGTCGATCCCTTCTTCCTAAAACTTGGTGCTTTCCGTAGCTTTCTTTCGAGTCTTTGTTGGTTCTTTCTTCGATATATTACTAACTTTTCTTTGTTGACTTGTATTTGATGATTTATTTGACAAGAAAAAAGAAATATTTCTCTAGACCGACCAAAATTCTTGATTTATCTTACCATAAGGACCTTTTACTTGCAGTGATTACCTTGTGAATGTCAAATCTCAGTGCTTTCCCTAATATACAATTTTCAGCCTTAGTTTGGATGTTGTAGTTCATAGAGATGTATGAAAAATTGATCTCAGATCTACTTCTTTTTTGAACTTGTTATTGCTCTGTTCTTTCTTTACTCTTAATATAGTCCCTTGTTGCCTTCTTCGGATCAATTTGTTTCGTACAGGCTTAAATTAATTATGCTGAAGGGGCTTACTTAGACTAGGACTTAAATTTCTTCATGTTTTTATGAATATGCTTGTCTGCTATTTAATTAAAATTTCTGCTATTTAATTAGAATTCCTTCTAATTATTAGTATTAGTATTAGTATTATAATAATAATTATAAATATTTATTTATTACTATTATTTGTATTTTTATCAGTATTACTATTTATTTATTCTTTTTGCATATTGACTATTACTTATCTCATATTGTATTTACTAAATATTTATTTATTTTATTTTTTTATTATCATTATTACTATTATTATATTTATTTATTTACTTTCTTTTTTTCTTGATTCTTCTTTTGTGGGTCATTTGGAAATAACTTCTTTACTAGTTAAGGGTAAGGTTGCGTATTATTGAATCTTTTCACATTCTGCGTGTTAGCAGGATTTATACTAGGTGTTGTTGTTGTTGTTGTTGTTGTTGAAGGATGTGGAATCCCTTCATCGTTTATCCTTTATTTCTTTGACACTTTTGGTAATAGAAGTAGAGTTTCATTTTCTATTGTCAAAATGATGTGCTGCTTGCCTGCTGGTCAAGTTCTAGTTTTTGTTTATTTCTTTTTTGTATGGCACTGACTTTCGGCTGCTTGTTTGATGAAATACACTCCACTCCTTTCCCATTCTTGGCTATTGTTCTGATGTCAAAATTTTTGTCTGTGTTCTTCATATATGCCAGTCCACTGTACTCTAGGTTATTGTGTTAAGCCATGGGTATTTGACTATCGGTTGTTAATCCAAAGCCCTTTTTGTTTTTCAATCTGGTTTTGCCAAAAGTTAGATGTAACTGTCACACATATATCTTTTGTCCTGAACACTATCCTCATACTGTTCCATTTTAGATTTAAGTTCTCTCTTAGTTGGTGCCAACCTTATTACTTCAACGTCAAATTAATATTGAAAATATCATTTGGACAAACACATTTCCTGTTTTAGATCTGTTTGCATTTTTAATAAATATGAGGTTAATAAATGAATGTTTAATATTTGCAGTGATGGTGTGTTTTTGTGAAATCAGTTTCTGGCTGGCATTGATGATGTTTAGTCTTGTATTTAGTGGGAAAGTAGAATTTCTCAGTAAACAAAAGCAATAACTCGAACTTCTTTTTGACATAATGCATGAAATTACACCTTTAAATGGTAAGTCAGCTCTCGTTTACTGCCTTCAGGTTTGTTTGAAAACTGTCAATGTTTGATATGCTTTTGGATAATCAAACTCATTAGTTCAAATGACCCTTTCTTATCTAAGTTTCAATTGAAAGTTATAGTCTTCTTGTACTCATTTGGCTGTTAGCTTTTAAAAAATAAAAGCAGCAATTTTGATTTTCTCATGCTTTCTCTGATTTCGACAATGTAGTTCCCACTAGAATTGCGTATCCCCGTAATGATTGACATATGCTGATTATGACTCTCTACCTATCATTTCAGGTGGCCACTAGGGTGGGAAAACAAATAAAATAACTTTCAGACAATCAAAACTTAAGAGTATGTTCTCTAACCTTTAAATGTATTGAGTGTTTTATAATGTTTATATAAATATTGGTTTACTTATCTTTTTTATTGGAAGCTTAATATGCCACAATTTTTTTTTAAGTCTTGTTTTTTGATGAATTTACTGTTAAAATATAAAGGAATCACTTTTAGTTAAGCAATAATAAATAATAAAATAAGTCAAAATGATAAAATGAGTAGGCCTCACGTACTTGCATTGGGCATCGATCCTCTTTGGTTTTGTTCACTCGGATTAGAGACTTCAAAAAATAATAGAAGTTTCAGTATGCATCTGTTATTTGCCAACTTTGTGATTAATTGTGAAAATTTTGTTTGTCACTTGGGTAAAAAGAGTGCAAAGTTGGTGAAAAGGGAGCTTAAAAATTGATAGAATTGATGCAAAAAGCTTTAGGCTTATAGAGCTAAAAAACTATTAAAAAAATCAAACTCTTAAAAAGTCTGTATAAGAAATTAATTAAGGGTAGGGGTATAGAATAGCTTTAAACTTCAAATGGTCCCAAAATTATAAGTTGGATTCAAGTATGTGAATTTGGTTGTTTACTTAAGTGTAATTACTAGTTCTTGTTATCCAGTTCGTGAATTCCAACTTTACAATTTAATCCTTAATGCATTGGTTCTTGATTAGAATGATATAAAAATTTATTGGGTATGTTTGTGAAACTTTACAAACACTAATACATATGACATTTGGCTCTTATATTTCCTTGGAACGGTAAACTTTTGTAGCAGATAATTGACAACTATCAAATTTTCAATAACATCAAATTTTTTATTGGAGAAATATATTTTTTTCAATAGTTTACCATAATTATTTTCAAAATCATGTTTTGCACTATTCAACCCATTTTTTTGTTTCTTTACCCTTTCCCTGTATATGGCTATGCACTCATTGTTAGAATCTGAGGTTGTTCGAAAATGAAACAATGAAGTTCCTCTCTTTTTCTTAGTCAAGGCTTAGCCTTTCCATCGTCACTTTTAACACTGTAGGTATAATTATAGATGTCATTTTTTTTATTTTTTCTGTAGGATTTGTGAAAATGAGGCTGTTGAAAGTGGCAACCTGTAACTTAAACCAGTGGGCTATGGATTTTGATTGCAATTTGAAGAATATAAAGGACTCAATAGCTAAGGCTAAGCAGGCAGGTGCTGTTATTAGACTTGGTCCTGAGCTTGAAATCACTGGTTATGGTTGTGAGGATCATTTCCTTGAGCTTGACACTTTCAGTCATGCGTACGTTTTCTCAGTTATAATCTTCAGACAGATAAATATTGCACATAATGTATTTCTGTTCTGAAATTTAGAAAATGCAATGCTCACGTGTCCGATCATTTTGCTATTAATTCGATGACAGATGGGAGTGCTTGAAAGACATCCTGCTTGGTGATTGGACAGATGGACTGTTGTGCAGCTTTGGATTGCCTGTTATCAAAGGATCGGAACGTTATAATTGCCAAGTTCTATGTATGAACCGGAAAATTGTCATGATACGCCCAAAGATGTGGCTTGCTAATGATGGCAACTACAGGGAGCTTCGCTGGTTTACTTCATGGAAACAAAAGGATCAGCTTGTAGATTTCTTGCTCCCACCTGAAATTTCAGAGGCTATATCACAGACTTCAGTGCCTTTTGGTTATGGATACGTTCAATTTCTAGACACGTAAGCAGTTCAGTTCCTATTTCTTTGATTATCAACAATTAAAATAATGTCAAATAGAATATGGTTGTGTTTTGTGTGTTAATGTTGTGATAAACTCAAGTAGTTGTTGCATGCTGGCATAGGATTGTATATGGATGTATGGACAATTTGCTTTGTTTCCTCATATCACAGCAGTTTATCAGGATGGAAATGTTACTGTTTTATCCTTATTTAGGGCCATTGCTGCTGAAGTTTGTGAAGAACTTTTCACTTCAAACCCTCCTCATGCTGAACTTGCAGTTAATGGAGTGGAAGTCTTTCTAAATGCAAGTGGAAGCCACCATCAGTTGAGAAAGCTTGATCTCCGTCTTCGAGCTTTTATAGGTGCCACACATACTCGTGGAGGGGTTTACATGTACAGTAATCACCAAGGGTGTGATGGTGGTCGCCTTTATTATGGTAGGCAATTTCTTCTGTGGCTAAGCATATTTAAACTGAATGCTGGTGCTTTTGTTTATGATTAATATCTTGTAGCAGTCTCTTAACTAGCCTTGTTTTCTTGTGGTTGTACACCATTTTCATGTTTCCCAATTGATTCTTCAGTGTCCTTTGCACAGTTTCTGTATGTTATGGTGGTAATACTGGTATAAGAATTGCCCTTCATTTTTTCTTCTATGTAGATGGATGCTCTTGCATTTTAGTAAATGGGGAGGTGGTTGCTCAAGGTTCACAGTTTTCGTTGAAGGATGTTGAGGTTGTGGTTGCTGAAGTGGATTTGGATGCGGTATGCTATACTAATTACATCCTTTGAGACTGTCCTTGGTATTGTAAGTGCAAACTTGATGTGACGATTATGCAATCCTTGATGCAATTTTGTGGTATTCAGAACTACTATTTTTCTTATCCTCTTTGGGGGAAAGAGCATGTTCTCCAGGTGTCCTTATAAAATTGTCTATAACCTGCTTTAGCTCTGTACAGTTTACATGTATCTCATTGACAGGTTGCTAGCTTACGGGGATCAATAAGTAGTTTTCAAGAACAAGCAAGTTGCACTGCTAGAGTACCATCAGTAGCGGCACCAGTTTATCTCTGTCAACCTTTTAACTTGAAAATGTCTCTTTCAAACCCCATAAAGGTTTGCTCTTCGAAAATCTCATTTGATAGCTTAGGATTACCTACACTAATTCTCACACATCTATTGGCAATTACTATGGATTCAAATAATTTTGGATGCATTTTTTAAATGGATGTAGTTCATGCTTCAGAATACTTGGCACTGATCTGTTAAAAGGGGGATCTTTTTTAAGAACCTAGCTAGGGTTTCTTACATCTAATGTTTTGATAACTTTTTAAGTAGGCAGCAGCAGGGATATGTTTTTAGCTTTACAAGACCTTCTGGTAAGGATAACTACATATTTTAGTTGCAAGATTCATTTGAGTGTAGTGTTAAACCACCTAAGAATAAAAACCAGAGAATCCACGAATAAGATTGAAATCTTACCGGAAAAGTTAAATCAGATTTTTGATTAATTGACTGGTTGGTTATGAAGAATCAAGAACCAAGTATGTAAAGTGTTTTTGACTGTCACAAGAAACAAATTCTTTGTTAAATTCTGAAGTTCGATGAAGAGTAAAGGATAAAAGCACTCAAGACTCAATATTTTATAATTGAAATCTCAAAATTTTCTTTATTGATTAGAAACATCCCCTTTATATAGGATTAACATAAAACATGGAAAGCACAGTGCAGAGACTAGAATACTAAATAAGACATGATCCACAAAATTAGGCCTAATGTCATGGACATATGCATCCAAAATCTTTTCCCTTCTTGTCTTGGATTATGTTAACTAGTGCTTGGACTTTGACATGCTTCTTGGAGCTTGATCTGCGCATGTGTGTCTTTGAATTAGTCCATTTAACGCCTCTTTAAGATTTTTAGTCTTAGCTCTTGTAGTTAGTCCATTGGGCATATGCAGTGGATTCACTGATTGGTTAGTCATGCTCGCATTAGAGTAGAAAAAAATGATAATCAGCTGCATCTGAGTCTGAGGAAGTTTTTGTGAGTTTGACTTAAATATTGGATCTTGCAGCTTTTAGTAGACATCTGATTGACTATGAGGGATTCATTGTTTCAGCATTGCTGTCATATTTTAGTTTCTTTTTATCTTGAATTGTCATAGTTTCATAGCCACTCAATACTATTGTTAATAATTATTAAATAATGCTCATTGCGACTTCCACCGTTTCATGTTGCTAATTAAGCATGTTTTGAACTTTGTAGATAAGTTATCACTCTCCTGAAGAAGAGATAGCTTTTGGTCCGGGTTGCTGGTTGTGGGACTATTTAAGAAGAAGTGGAGCTTCTGGATTTTTGCTTCCTCTTTCAGGTGGAGCAGATAGCTCCTCTGTAGCTGCTATAGTTGGTTGTATGTGCCAGCTTGTTGTA
The DNA here is from genome assembly GCA_024703695.1 of Erythroxylum cataractarum. Taxonomy (NCBI): domain Eukaryota; kingdom Viridiplantae; phylum Streptophyta; class Magnoliopsida; order Malpighiales; family Erythroxylaceae; genus Erythroxylum; species Erythroxylum cataractarum. The sequence goes on from JANJEY010000236.1 coordinate 51,667,862, forward strand.
AAAGGTCAAATTCTACCGAATTTGTATTGATTTCTTCTTCTAGTATCATGTCTTTTCTGTTTCTGTTCTAAATAATGCAAGTTTTGATGAATAGAAACTACAGTTCAGTATCTTAAAACCATCCAGCTTTTGTAAAAATATGGAGCATCCTCTATTGGTGCCTATTGACCAAGTGGGATGATCTTTTTCTTTTCTTTCTCAATTTAGCACTTTTGATACAACTGGAGTATTCATGACCATTGTAAATGTATTGATGAACAGCTAAAAGGAATGAGAAACCTTCTCAACTTCTGGAGTATTAGCTTACCATTAGACTATCCAATGCTAATAGCTGAATTTAATGGGGAGGACAACTTCGGTAGTGATAAAGCAAGAAAATGATTTACCAGTATGATCTTCATCATTGGGATAGAATACAACTATGTAGTCATCACTTTATTGATACCAAGTAGTTGGTAATTATAAATTTACATGTGCAAGTGTGGAAGGAAAATTCTTCCTCTTGTTCCTGAGTTTTAGATTTGATGATTTTGTTCTTTGTTCGTTGTATGCAGAGATTGCAAATGGGGACGAACAAGTGAAAGCTGATGCAATAAGAATAGGACATTATGCTAATGGACAATTTCCTACTGACAGCAAAGAATTTGCCAAGCGCATATTTTACACTGTATATATGGGTTCTGAAAACAGGTTGATACATGTGGACAAGAATGTTAATTTATATCCTGCACGTGGAAAAATAACAAGCCTTGTTGCCAGACCTAATATAAAGCTTCTTACCGTGTAACTGGTGTTGTTATTAAGCATGCCTAATGATGCTGCAAGGAGGATTATATGTTTGAATCTTCCATGTTAGCTGACTGAATTGTTTACAATTTGACTTGCATCTATTCCAGTAGCCATCTTTCACAACTATCTTTTGATTACTTATTTTACTTCTTTTCTTGACTATTTACAATATTAATGAAAGAAAAATGAATATTTGGATTATTTATCAAGGCCAATCCAGAGATTGGGATTTATTTTATTATTTGTTGACAATTTTTGTTTGGGCCATTTCTGGACACTACTAGACTTGGTTTTATTGATAAATTTTCAGTCTCTCTTACCTAGCCCCTATGTTCCCCTCCTCTAATTTCTCTCTGCCTCCCTTTCCCCTCTATCCCTTTCTCTTATTGTGTGGGTTTGCTTTTGCAGTTCTGAAGCCACGAAAACACGAGCAAAGGTGTTATCAGATGAGATTGGTTCCTGGCATGTTGACATCTGCATAGATTCCGTGGTCTCAGCCTTGTTGTCCTTATTTGAAACAGTTACAGGCAGGCGACCACGATACAAGGTACCATTCTTGTGATTCAACTCGCCTAGTTTTGTATTTGTTAAATATTTGTATGTCTGATATCCTGTCGGATGTTTGCTTCTGGCATTCTGTGGTAACCTGAGCTAAATTTTCTTTACTTTTGTATATTCTCCATATGCTGGTAATTTAGATTTTGTAAAATCAATTTTAGAATGATCAAGCTTTTGAAAAGTTACAGGACTGCAGATTTGAGTTGTATGTTTGGTTTGTTTAACTCTATCCATGACTAGCTTCACTTTAATCATTGCATACTTTCTACTGTATTATAATGCTGATTTCTTTTCCAGGTAGATGGGGGTTCTAATATTGAAAACCTGGGGTTGCAGAATATCCAAGCTCGCATAAGAATGGTTTTAGCATTTACGTTAGCCTCACTTTTGCCTTGGGTTCATAGCAAACCTGGATTTTATCTTGTTTTGGGTAGCTCAAATGTTGATGAAGGTTTGCGTGGTTATTTAACAAAGGTAATGAATGGAAGCACATAGCATTTACTTATAGCAGTCGCTTATCCCTGTATCCAGCATACAACTTGTGAACAAAACCCATAAATTTGTCCCTTTCAAGGCTGTATTGTAGCATTTACTTATAGCTGTCACTTATCTCTGTATCCATCATACAAAACCCATAAATTTGTCCCTTGCAACTGTATTGTAGCTCATTTACTGTTATCATGTTCATGTGACCTTAATTTGTATGCCATTTCCGTGCTACAATTTGAACTTTCACCTTTTCTGCAGTATGATTGTAGCTCAGCAGATATCAATCCAATTGGAAGTATTAGTAAGCAGGACCTTCGATCATTTCTTCGATGGGCTGCCATCCATCTTGGTTACTTATCCTTGGCAGAAGTTGAAGCAGCTCCTCCAACTGCAGAATTGGAGCCGATTCGTTCCAACTACAGCCAGGTACTGTTCTAGCTCTCCACGTTTCTCACCAACTTTACTATTTTTCTCTTTATTTTTGTTGCTTTACATTTGTGTTTGATATTTCATTTCTCACTCTTGGTCTTTTTAGTTTGTGCTTTTCATTGCATTTTTCTTTTTATTGGAGCTTTTTGTTGTCCTTTTATATTGTGTTTCTGGTTATTCCCCTGCTTAGCTACGTCCACAAATACTGTGCAAGACACATTCTCATATCAACACTTCCTTGTAATTTTTTTTTCCTTATTAGAATCTTCCTCTTTCCTCTATTCATCTCCAATTTTCTGAAACTTTCTGGAGATCAAGGTTTTCAGAATTTCCATGCAATATCTTATATATTGGATCCATGGTTGTGGTTGCAAGTTTTTTCCACCTATATTTTCGTCTCCTTTCATGTAGTAATGTTTATCTGTTTTGGTTCTTTGATCTAGAAATCTTTCATCTTAAACTTGGAAACATGTCTTCAGTCTTAGGGATCCAATGTGAGTTTCGTAGAGATATCCTGATTTATAAACATGAGGTGGAATGGTTTCAATGCTTGTAAAACTTCTTTCTTTTTTCTCAGATATTTCCATTTCTATCTTCCAGCTGAGGTTGAAGTAACAAAGTAAAATAGTCAGTCTGTTAAGAAGCTGATGGAAATAAATATGGGATATATATTTTTTTTTCCCTTGGGCAGAAGAAAAAAAATAAAAGGGAGAGGAAGCTGGAAACTGGTTTGGTATTGAAAACATAGAACCTGGAAGTTAGGAGAACATATTGAAATTGCATGAAGTTTTATTGAAATGTTATTCGCTTCTTACTTATAGCTTACATAAAGCCTTCATAAACATTGTGCGTGCTTATGTGCAAGTTATATGTGATTTGGTTCTAAATTTTGCTAAAAGAACAGCTTGATGAAGTGGACATGGGAATGACATACGAGGAGCTATCAGTTTATGGAAGACTACGTAAAATTTTCCGCTGTGGCCCGGTCTCAATGTTTAAAGTAAGCTTTTGAAAATTTCGATTACATCTTTTTTTCATGAATTACTTGATACATTTAAATTCAATCTCTCGTGAACATGGGAAATCATTGCAGAACCTCTGCTATAAATGGGGTTCAAAACTATCTCCATCTGAGGTGGCTGATAAAGTGAGACACTTCTTCAAGTATTATTCCATTAATCGACACAAGATGACAGTCTTAACACCTTCATATCATGCTGAGGTAATTAATTCAATGTCTAGAGCAGCTTCATGAGGACCTATTTCATTGTCACTAATATTGTATTATCATTATCAATAACGCACAAAATACTAAATCATCTGTCTTGTATGCAGAGCTATTCACCAGAGGACAACAGGTTTGACCTTCGTCAATTCCTCTACAATTCAAGATGGCCCTATCAGTTCCGCAAGCTTGATGAGCTTGTTAAGGAGTTGGATGGTGACGAAGTCGCCTTAAAAGAAACGAGTGAGGAGAAGGTTGGTGCTTCCCTAAATCCAGGAGGGATGGGGGTTGTAGCAGCAGGCTGCGATGATCCCAAAGCTGGCCTTTAATTTATTTTCTAAGCTTTTTAAGTATACTGCTTATACGCAAACTTTATAGAATTCAAAGGCAAAAAAAAAGAAAAAGAAAAAAAGAAACTAACATGTAGATCAAGTTATTTCACCAAGAAGGATGGTGTCCGTCTGATGTCTAGAATTCATGGGCAAATTAAATTTCTCTTCATTGTTGCTTATTAATGTTTATTACTTTTATGTAAATTTATTGTTTTCGTCAAGAGCTGTATGTGAAACGAATTGTACCTTCCAAGGTTCGTACGGTTTGATAATAATAAGTTATAAAAGAAATTTGATTTTTATTGTGGGTAATTAGTATTAGCCTTCTGATAGATCTAATGAGGTTGTCTGAATTCAAGATGTTATATATAATATGCTTTTAGCCAATTTCAATGAATGTGATTCGATACCACTCTATAAAGCTTGGTTGACCATTATTAAGAAGCTTTTTATTATAAGTGGTTTCCTACAAATTCTGTATCTTGAATTTGAATGTTTACATCAATACACAAATCAAACCTTAATGTTTATAAGTATTCAATGTAACCCTCATGCGTTCAACTTCTAATTTAATCAAAATTCATTTTTTTTATTTTAATATCCGAAATGGGACCTATCACTGTCAATTTTAAGCTCAGCTAGAGAGTCTCACCACCACCTACTATTTCTTAATCGTCCCGTTGTCCTTCCGTGCGTGTTGATCCAAATGCCAACAAAAGAACAATAACTTGGGAGCAAAACAACAAATGGAAATGGGTAAGACTCAAACTTTCATCCGATTTTGGTTCACAAAATAAAACATAATGGAGATGAGGGTGAAATTCTCCCAATGTGCAATAGACACATACCCACTTTCGTGAAGCACCTCCAATTTGTATGCTAACAACAAACCCCACGCACTTTTACTATAGTGTCTCATCTCATGTATTCGTTTTGAGATTGGATAAGTAAGATCTAAAAAATATTAGAGTTATTTTTCATAAATTTTAAATATTAAACTCCAATTTATATTTTAGTTTAAATGTTTAGGATAAAAATATAAGAAAATTAGAGCAAAATCTTTTTTTTAAATTTTCTAAATGTAAAAAATGATAATTTTTTGTTTGATTTTCTAAATGTAAAAATCACTTAAATTTTATAAAATAATTAATGCACGAGCCAAATAAAACATGAATCATAAATTTATATTTTATTGTGTAGTAATATCCTTTTCTTTAAGCCATGATTTGAATCGAAGGAAAGCAAGAGAAAAGAAAGGAAGAGAATTGAACTTCTCTTGGATTTCACCGTTTGGACAAAAATAAGCAAAGAGAAAGTGAGAATGGAGAGGAAACTGAGGAAAGTTTGGGCCAAATATGTTTTCTGTCAAATTGGTGAGAAAGGAGGAGAAATCCAAGATAAGAGAACCCCAATATATGTAAATTACCATAGTATCCTTATTTAACTCAACAAAAAGGACACTTTCAGCCACAATTTTTCCACGCAGAACACAACCCTCCAGCCTTTCTTCCTATTTTCTTCTGCACAACTCCCGCCAAAGAGGTAAGGTTGATTAATCCCCCGATCTGATTACGAAAATTGCTGCTATAACTAGTAAATATGCTGTTTTTTTGTTATTAATCAATTAATGGATCAATCTCATATGGGTTTTTTCAGTTCTTGGTAAGCAATTAAATTATTTTTTCCCTCTTTTTTATTTGCAATGAATTTTCTAGTTGTATAAGAATTTGATAATCAGATTTTGAAGTTGTTTAATAATTTTATATACACCATTAACATGTTGCTATATGTTTTTTTTTAATATTGTTTAGACATTATATACATATAATGATATTTTCTACATTATTTTACATGTTGAAATGTTGAGTAGAAAATGAATAATTTAGATAAGAGATTCACTGAAGAAGATGATTCAGAAGATGAGTGGGATAGGACAAAGCGAGTTGTTCTCGTTCAATTAATATGTCATATAGTCCATCTTCTTAGCCTTTTTCATAGTTCTATATATGGATCCTTCAAGCAAAAAAACTTAATAGCTTAATATAAAGAACAAGTTCGAGGAGAAATTATGCATCATTTGCAAACTCACAGTAAGGATTGTTATGATCTCATTCGTATGACACCGGATACTTTCTTACTCCTTTGTATAAAGCTTCGCAACATTGGTCTTCTAAACGATAGTGTCCAATGTTTGCTAGAAGAAAAGGTCATCACATTTCTTATGATTGTATCCTATAATTTAAAACTTCGTGTAGTGGTTGTCTTCTTTCGTCGCTCAATTGAGACGATATGTAGACAATTTCACTCTGTTTTATATGCTATCATGTCACTTGAAGTCAAATATCTCAAACGACCTGATGGTTCTCAAGTTCTGTCAGAAATTGCAAACACTTCTCGATTATTCCAGTACTTTAAGGTGAATATTGTCTTTGTTAAATGTTATTATTAGGTACTATTATTATTAGGTACTTAAACTCCCTATTCATAATGAACTTGTTTTAGGATTTTTTCGGTGCACTTGATGGAACTCACATTAAAGTTAAGGTGTCAAATGCAGATGCACTAAGATTTGGTGGTAGGAAGGACTACCCAACACAAAATGTTCTTATTGCATGCACATTTGACCTAAGGTTTACTTATATTCTGGCTAGATGGGAAGGTTCAACGTCCGATTCCAGAATTATTAAAAATACATTAACTAGGGAGGATAATTTAAAAATTCCTTCAAGTAATGTTATGTTTATTAATTCACTAATTTTTAGCTTAATAAATTATAAATTTTAGAAGCTGAAATTAATTGATTTATTTAATTGTAAGCAAGTATTACCTAGTTGATGCGGGATTTATGCTTAGGAGTCGACTAATTGCACCATATAGAGGTGTCTGGTATCATTTGAAAGAGTATTTAGCTAGAGGTCTAGAAAATGCTAAAGAGTTGTTTAACCTACGTCATGCTTCATTACATAATGTAGTTGAAAATGTAACACCCCACTCCCGTAAAACTCGGACCCGACATCGATGGTGATATACAAATCCGTGCCCTGCGAGGATGGGATGCTACCTCCCTCAGTCAAAACACAGTACAAAATTTTTGTTTTGAAACAATCATACACTTACTTATGTGAACGTTGCGGAAAACAATTTTCATAACAAATCTGGTAGATACAATGACCACGAGGGCTCTCATAAAGAATAACACAATAATGTAAAAGCAAAGTCCTCACTCTAATCCAGACGCAACTGATCCCGACCTCTCCTGTCACTCCACGATCACTATACACCCGTTACTTAACGGGGTATTCTTCTGAGTCCTAAAAAATAATTGCAAATTTTGGATTAGTTTTTGCAAACTCAATGAGTGACCATCTTCGATGGTCCGCTCACTCAAGTACAGAATCAAATAATAACTTATGCTCTTATTCTTTCTATTTGGTCTCATTTTTCAATTCTCATAGATCTATCTCTATCTCGTAATACATTTTCTAAAAAATTCCCCCTTTACACATTTACAGAAATCTATATTCATACAATCATTTTTGATACATAAGTATTTCACTCGATTACTATTTAATTATCATTTGGCTGTGACCTAGTGCCGAATCTGTCCCATCAATGGGCTCAATAATATCTGACCCTTATCTAATACCAGATATCGGGTTCGTTAAACGTTGAGCCTAAGGTTCTGAATCAGTCCTAAACTCGAAGTTCATTTTCACATGTTGAGCTAAAAGCTCTATTCGGTGGCAACTCTAGTCAACAGCTCTAGTATTCCATACAACATTAAGCATATCACAATCAGTCATACATTCTATAATTAGGAGTATCCCATAACTATATTCACAACAGTGTATGGCATTTCGCCTACCATTCAATCAAGCATATCAGAATAAATGCAGTCTGTAACTTGTAATCCATTATCAATTTATACCAGTGTTGTGACCAAGCATCTATACTGTCCTTATAAGGGCACATTAATCGTTAAGCCATAGGCTCTGGAACTGTCCCATCAAGGGCTCATTAATCGTTGATCGCGTCTTAGGGGTAGGAGAGCCCTCTAGGTATGCACTACTTCGCACACGGCTTAGAGGTAGGAGAGCCCTCTAGGTATGCACTAACTCATCAATCGTTGAGCTTTTTGCTCTGAAACTTTCCCAGCAAGGGCTCATTAATCATTGAACGCGTCTTAGTGGTAGGAGACCAATTTTTAATGTAAACTTCTACAATTTAACTCCAAATGATACCAATTTTTGTAGAAAGAAATATATATGTCTTATAAATCCAATGGTTCAAGCCTCACCTCAATTGGAGGTCGGATGAGG
>JANJEY010000236.1:51785686-51796963 GCA_024703695.1 Erythroxylum cataractarum
CTTATGCAATATTAATCATTTATCAATAATCTAGAGGCTATAAATGCATGTGCATTTCAAATTATACATGCACCCAGGCCCAAACCATCCGAATTACCAATATGCCCTTCACATCGGTAACGGGATGTTACACTTTATAATCAGATATGTTGCTATAGATAACGAGATCCTTATGGATTTTAGCATAGCTACTATCGAAAAGTTTTCATAAAAAACAACTCCTTGTTTTTTCAACCTTTAGCCACTAACCTAGCTATGTATATATATACATTACCATCTATGTCTCCTCTTAAAAAATCACTTACATCCAATAGGTACAATACCATCAGATGCATCCACCAAAGTCCATACTTGGTTAGTGTATATGGATTCCATTTCAGATCTCATGGCTTCTTGTCATTTTAAATAATCAATGTCAGACATTAGTTTTTTAAAATTAATAGGCTTATTATGTATGAGTGATACATTATCCTATTAGTGTACCGCGGACTACGTGTCTCTTTAACTCTTTTTTGTACATCATATGTATAATTTTGAGGCTCTTGCTCCGTTTCTATGTGAATTTGTGGCTCTTAAACTTTACTAAGTTATACCTCACTCCACTACTTTCCTTGAGAAGAAATTCTCTTTCTAAGAATGTAACATATCTTAAGACAAATACCTTTTGCTCAACATGATGGTAAATTTGATATTTGAAACTCTCTTTCGAATATCCCACATATTTGGATTTTACTCTTAATATAAGCATCATATCTCCAAATCTTTAAGTGTGAGAATCCCGGTCTTTTACTAGTTCATATCTCATATGGTGTCTTGTCAAGTGATTTAGACGGAACTCGATTTAGTAGGTATGTAGCAGTTTCAATGGCATGTCCCAGAAGAAGATAGGAAGGACTGCATGAATCATCATAGAATGTATCATATCTAATAATGTATGATTTCTCCTCTTAGAAACTCCATTATGTTGTGGAGTTGCAGAAGTAGTCCATTATAAGAGAATCCCATTCTCTTTTAAGTAACCAAGAAACTCATGATCTAAGTATTCACCACCTCGATTTGATCTAAGTGTTTTAATACTTTTACTAGTTTGTTTATCAACCTCAAGTCTAAATTCCACAAAGTTTTCAAAAGATTCAGACTTTTGTTTCCTTAACTAGACATAACCATATCTAGAATGGTCATTTATGAATGTAATGAAATACGAGTATCCACCTCGAGCACTAGTAGACATAGGCCCACATACATTTGAATGCATTAACTCTAGTAACTCACTAACACATTATCCCTTTCCACTAAAGGATAGTTTGGTCATCTTTCTCAATAAAAAAGATTCACAAGTTTCATATGATTCATAATCAAAAGGATACAAGTATCCTTCTTTATGTAACTTTGTGATTCTAGGTTTATTGATATGACCCAACCAAAAATGCCATAAATAAGATGGGTTTTGGTCACTTAACTTTCTTTTCTTCCTATTTATATTAAGAGCTAGCCATTCTAGATTTAATTCATATAAACCATTCGCAAGTAATCCAAATCTATAATAAACATCATCTTTATAAAAAGAACAACTGTTATTCTTAATAATGAAGACAAATCCATTAAAATATAAATAAGAAATAGAAATGATATTTCTTCTAATAACTGGAACATAATAAAAATTATTAAGGTCTAATACAAGGCCAGAAGGCAAAGATAAACTACACGTTCCTATAGCTAATGCAACAACTATTGCTCCATTGCCAACTCGCAGGTCTAGTTCGCCTTTCTTCAACGATCTACTCCATATTAACATCTGCATATTATTGCATATATGAGAACCACAAGCAATATCTAATACCCAAGAATGTGGAACATAAGTAGAAAGATTGATCTCAATATTAAACATACCTGAAGAGACAACTTCCTTAAGCTTCTTATCTTTCACGCTAGGAAGATAAGATGGGCAGTTTTTCTTCCAGTGTTTGTTGACTCTGCAGTAAAAGCATATGCCCTTGTCATTGCTCTTCTTCTTAACACCTCCTTTGGCCTTTAGTACATTAGTAAAAGCCTTTTATTTCTATTTCTTATTCTTTTTAGAGCCCTTTTCTTGCTCTTAGAAGAATCGACAACAAATACAGTACTGGATTCCTTTTTAAGGCACCCTTTCGTAGTCTTGAGCATGTTCAATAGTTCGAGCAATGTCATATCCTTCTGGTTCATATTAAAGTTCATGAAAAACTGTGAAAAGTTTAAACTTAGAGACTACAGCACTAGATCAACTATTAACTCGTGGTCCATAACAAAACTTAATTGGGCTAATTTTTTAATACACTCAATCATCTTCAGCACATGCAAGGTGACTAAAGATCCTTCTGTCATCTTACATTAAAACAATGCCTTGGAGATTTGATATCTCTCCACCTTACTTTGTGCATCAAACAACTCCTTGAGATGCAAAATCATAGTAGGAGCATCCATGTTCTCATACTGCCTCTGAAGCTTAGGAGACATGCTAGCTAATATCACACATGTAGCTAGCTCAAGGTCATCAATATAACATTGAACCTAGTTCTGATGCAGCAAAGGAGTGTTAAGAACATAAAGTTTCTTCTCTTACCTAAAAACTATTCTCAAGTTTCGAAACTAGTCTGAAAAGTTAGATCCAGTTAGCTTATTAGCATCCATGATTCTCCTTAACATTATATTGGTACTCATCTTCATATTTGATAATCGAAAAACATAAAAAGAGCAAGTATTAATTTATATCCAAAATTAAATAAAAAAGGACTTTAAAATTATTTGATTACTCCTACTATTTTAATCAAATTAATATCCCTCACTACTAAATCGAAAAATTATCAAATAGTTTTGTAATGGGCTAGGATTCTATTTAAAAATAATTGATCTTGAGTTTTCTTGACAAACCAATTAAGTTTAAATTAGGCAGATAACTAATTTATCAATCACATCTCATGTGACTCTTAGATCCGTTAGGTAACAATTCTTTGCCCAAATATATCATATATATTATTTCTAGTACTGCCTTTAAATCCATATGATTATGAGTCAACTCATCCAAATCATACAAATTTAGTTAAGTAGGACTTATTAATTTAAGATAAAACATATCAGGGCTAAAATGTTTTTGAGTTTACTCAACAAGCTAAAAAATAAAAAATTCTAAGTTTATTCTTAAATAATGGAAGGCAACTATCATGTTCTTAACATGTAGTTAATATTTAATTGAGGGATTAAAAATTTCAAAAATTTTAGATCTCATTAAAATATCCTTATATTTATAATTTCAAACATAATCTAATTATGAAAGAAATTATTAGAAACCTTTGCTTGATTCTAATTATTGATTTGATAACTAATTTAATTTAATAATTCAATTCTTGAAATATTAAACTAAATTCCAAAACCTTTCCTAATAAAAATTCCCTTTGAAAACAATTTTCAAAAAATTGAAAAATACCTTTTCATTTTTATTAGGAGTATAAACTAATTTAATCTCCATTAAATTAATTTAATCAAAATTAAGGTTCTTAAAACATTAAAATTCATTAAAAATGGAGGGAACATTGTCTGGACAATAAGTCAATAGGAAGCACTGCACGCACTAGTCATGTCTGCTATAGATGTGCTCCAAGGGAGGGTGGGCACGTGTTGCACATGCACCCATCATCTCCCACATTCTTCTAATTGCTTCCCATGTTTCTTCGGCCTATCTAGTAACATTCACAACTCTCCAACCCACGTCACTCCAACTACCGGGTTTATAACTGCCAGGAGTCCAACCGACGGTTCTTAAACTGCTTCTTTATTTTTCTCCTCATTGTCGCCTCCCTGCCGTCGATTAGTCTCCATCGTCACTTCCCATCGCTTCGTCTACTGCGTCATCCATGGGTGTTTAATCGCCCATCGTGATCTTACTAGTGGCAACGTTGCCATTTAACCATCACCAACAGTGAAATGAGACACTCCACTGGTGGCCTTTCAAGCCACTGGTGAGTTTAATCACAAAACCCAATGAAATAGATGCAAAACGTAGGTAGTAAATCAAAAGGATAGACAAACACAGTAACAGAAATAAGGAACTCGCGTGAACAGACAGAAAACAAGGCAGACGTAAAATAATTTGTTTTATAATGCATATTTAGGCATCAAATGGAATCTCAAAAGTACAAAATTAGACAATGATGGCAGGATGTAGAAACAAATTTCAGAGGCTAGAATATATGCATATTCTGAACAATTCATATGTGAGCATTTTGCAATATTCCACAAGAAAAATAAAAACAATCGTGGAAATAATTTCCAGAAGCAAAATAGAGGCAAAAAATGTAGAAGGTTTTCAAATTATGCATAAGCAAGTTTCCAGAACATAAAAACAAGATGCCTCATGGTTCTGTCGGATTTTGGAGGGGCTGGGCGCTACTGCTTGGATCCATGAGATTGGCTGATTCTGGGTCAAAGATACCTGCAAAGCAATAAAGGCACACTGGGGGTTGACTTCCGGTAGGCCCCTCCTACGCTCAAGTCAGTCTCTTGGGAGAGTTTTGGTGGCTGGTAAAATAAAGAAAATAGGGTTCTTGGAATTTGTACCTTTTTCAAGATGAGGTAATGAATTTATATGGCTAATACCTATAGGAATTAGGTCAATCCTCAAGAGATGGGCTGATCGGCCTATGTGCCGTTCTGAGTCTGGCCTTGGGCCTAGCACGACCGACCCAACCATAAGCCCCTCTTACTCCTCGAGTCTGACAAAGAAGAAAGGTCAAAGGAGTACATAAGGATCGTGCAGCTCGTCTGTAGGACAGCTCGTGATAGGCCCGATCGGTCGGACATCAATGCTTAGTGCATGACAGCTCGTGATAGGCTCGATCGGTTGGACATCAATGATTAGTGCAGGAAGGCCTTTGATTTACTCATTACTAACGGCACGTGTCCTCTGACAGGTTTTTTTTTTAAATTTAAAACGAAACATATTTGTAACCGTTGTACAGCTGTCAGATACGCCCTTTCAATTGTTGCGCCGCTATGGGTAACTAATAACCCTAATTTGCACAGCTCAGATTTTTCCGCTCGTCCAAGTTCCATCAGTACGCCTGCTCAGTATCTTGTTATAAATGCTCGGAATTGACACACTCCTTCACTTTCTGCGTGTTCGATTCTTCAATCTTTGTTTCCTCTCCTCTTCATCTCCTTGTTTGCAGTCATCAAAATTTCCTTTTTCACCGTCATCCAAATCCCCAATTCCAGTCTCTAACTAGGTACGTCCTTTTTCCGTTCCTTATTCTGAGTTTGATTTTCAGTAACCATTTCGTCAACTAGCCCTAGAGACGAACTTAGGCTTAGGAACGAAATTAGCTCCATCTCTCCTTCTTCGTCGCCTCCTCGACAACCTTCGCCACAGGCATCCCCGAGTCTTAACGGGGAAGTAAGTATGGTTCTGAGGGAGCTCCATCAGGAATTGGCCACCGAGGGAGCTTTACAAGTTGTTGGGTTGCTGGAAATAGCGGTGGAAACGATGGAGGTGCCGGAAGCCGGCGAAAATGAAGCGTCGGAGTTAAGGGAGAATGAGGAAATCGGAGCGAGTGCTCGAAAGGATGGGCAGATTGTTAAAAAGCCACCGAGCGACCATTCGACGATGATCGAAAGGAAGTTGAATCGGTCAATTATTAAGAATAATATCCCTTCGTCTTGGGGACCTAGGCTGGCTGGCAAGAGCGAAAGGATTCATAACAATGGGGGCGACTACTTTGCTATTTGTGACAACTTTTTCTCGATTGGTGGTATGAAGCTTCCATACACCCCGATCATCGATAAGGTATGGCGCGCCTTCCAATTAGGGCCGAGCCAGATTCCCCCAAATGATTGGAGGTTCATCAACGGTTTGGCTTTGTTGTGCCATTATTTCGGGTGTCCACCATTAGTCGGTGTTCTGCGTCATTTTTTGAGAATGAACCAGAGCTCAAGCGTCGGGGGTGGGATCCCTCATCTCCAGTATAGGGATGCGAGGTATCGTCCTGCTGGAACAACAGGATCAATCAAAACGTGGAAGACGAAGTACTTCTTTATGAGGTCCCCAGGTTCCACCTTTGAATCCTGGCCGTAGAGGTATCCCCTGACCGAGCAGTGGAATGATATTGCCGATCTACACCTTTCTAGGGAGGAATGGGAAGTGATTGATCGGATCAAGACGCTCGGTCGATATTTTTTCGACCGTCTCGTTCTGGGATATCGTGGAGGGGCATCAGTCGATGCCTTTTTAATTGATCCCCCTCCTTGAATTAGAGGGCTAGAAGAGGAAACTGCTCCTTCTGGTTAACTCCTCGTAGTTTATCTATCTGCTGTATTCATAAGTATTAGTTTCGATTTCTAACATGCTTCTATAATTGTGCAGTCATGGTGAAGGTCAAAGATTTCGCCGGGTCTTCAAGTCTCCCCAAATCCAAAAGGTAACCCAAAGGACCTAGATCTTCTTCGAAGGTGAAGAAGCAAAGGAAGGAGGCAGAGGCCAGTGGAGACATCGCTCAGCCAACGATGTTGGACCAGTCTTCGGAATTGCTGGCCTTTCCGTCCACTGAGGATCAACCTGGCGTGTCAGCGTTGTTGCTGGTCCAACCGATGAGTGTAGACCGAGCGGATTCGGAGGAAGAGATGGAGCCTCCGCTCAAACGAAAAAAGACCGCTCGGAGTGCTGATCGATCGTCCTGTCAACTAGACAGAGGAGAGGGGAAAAAGCAAGCGCCTCGATTAGATAAGGGTAAGAGGAAAGAGCGAGCCTCCAGCGGTAGAAAGTGGGTGTCCACGATAAGTCTTAATAAGACTGCATCTATTAGGGATATTAATGTGGCTTTGCACATTACCCAGAAGGTTGTTCCTCCTGCGGACAAGAAGTTTTTGGATACGCTGAACAATAAAGAGCTGATGGCTAGTCTCGTCCGCGGCTGTGCCAGGGATCTGGCATTCGCCTCTGCGATGCATCAACGTCTCGATCAGCTCGATGAAGTAAACCAAACAATGGACCAGGAGGTTCATGGTCTCTTTGAGCAAATTAATACTTTAAGAGCTGAACTTTCAGAGGCAAAGGAGGAGAAGGACGTCTTTCGAGCTCAACTCTCTTCATTGGAGGAGGAGAAGAGCGTTTTGGAGGAAGAGAAGAGCATTTTGAGAGCTCAACTCGCTTCAGGGGAGGAGGAGAGGAGTAGAGTGATTGCTTCCAGGGGTGAGCTAGAAAGTGAATGCCGGGTGTTGCAGCTTCGTATTGAGGGCCTAAGGAAAAAGGTGCTTGATGCCATTGCAAAGGCAAGAGTGGAGGAGGAGCTTCGTTCGAAAGCCCTCCATGACTGTCATGAGGCGGTGACAGATAAAATGAAGGCCGAGAAGAAACTGCTGGAGTTGCAAGACTACGTCAAGGAGCAGAGGGTCGAAGCGATCAAGCATTGGAAAGAACGATATTTGCACGAGGAGTGTCTGGAATTTGCTTGCGACTTGGCTCTTTCCATCTTGAGGAGCTACCATAGCGTTTGCCTCCCTGACTGGTCGGATGGTCCTTCCTTCGAGGATTATGCCGAGTAGATGCTTCCCTCTGAGCTTGGCCTTTCACTTGAGGAGATGAGAGAGATAGCCGAAAAAGAAAAAGAGGTCTTACTGGATGAGATGCTAGACCTGAGTTCAGATGAGGAAATGTATGTCTCTCCACCGCCTTCTCCTGCCGTTCCCGCTGCTGGCCCTTCTTCTCCCATCGAAGGATCAAAATGATTTTCCCCTTCTCAAGGCTCATCTGGTCGGGCTTGTGGGCAGAATATTAATTCAAGGAAATAGAATTCTTTTATTTTTTATTACCTTCTTTATTTGTCGTGTTAAGATTGGACGATCTTTTCAAATAGCAGGTAGTGAACGAGTGCACTCGATGTGCGTTGATCAGTTGTAGGGTTTGAGAGAGTCATGGTTGACCGAGACAAGAGAACTTGGCCCAGCGATGGTGAGGTCGAGTGATCCAAGATTTTGGCTCTTGGCATCGCCTGGTTCTAAGATCCTATCTTGACAACTTGGCCGAGCAATGTAGAGGCCGAGTGATCCAAGAGTTTGGCTCTCGGCATCGCCTGGTTCCAAGATCCTGTCTTGGCAACCTGACCAAGCGGTGTAGAGGCCGAGCGATCCAAGATTTTGGCTCTTAGCATCGCCTAGTTCCAAGATCCTGTCTTAACAACCTGGCCGAGCGGTGTAGAGGCCGAGCGATCCAAGATTTTATCTCTTGGCATCCCCTGGTTCCAAGATCTTGTCTTGGCAACCTGGTCGAGCGGTGTAGAGGCCGAGCGATTCAAGATTTTGGCTCTTGGCATCTCCTGATTCTAAGATCCTGTCTTGGCAACCTGGCCGAGCGTTGTAGAGGCCGAGCGATCCAAGATTTTGGCTCTTGACATCGTCTGGTTCCACAATCCTATCTTGACAACCTGACCGAGCGGTGTAGAGCCCGAGCGATCCAAGATTTTGACTCTTGGCATCGCCTGGTTCCGAGATCCTATCTTGGCAACCTGACCAAACGATGTAGAGGCCGAACGATCCATGATTTTGGCTCTTGGCATCGCCTGGTTTTAAGATCCTGTCTTGACAACCTGGCCGAGCGGTGTAGAGGGTGATCAGTTGGTAGAATTTTCTCCTCTTGCCCAATTTAGTGAGATTTTTCTTGCCAAAAAATTTGAAACTCCTTTATCGACGATGATAAGGGAGTGGGCAGTTAAAAAACCTGACTGGCAGGGCCAGGAAAAGGGTACTCACAAGTTGCGTGTACAAGAGCATAAACAATAATAAACAAAGAAATAAGTGAACTAAAATAAAAATTATCTATTGGTAGAACGTCCTCAGGTTTTGAGAATTCCAGGGCCTCGGTAGAATCTTCCCGTTCGTATCGCGCAGGATGTAAGAGCCGTGTCCGGCTTGTTTGACCACTTGATAGGGTCCTTCCCATATCTGACCGAGCTTCGCAGGATGCTTTCCAGCCGCCTCGATCTTTTGCAAAACGTACCCATCGACCTTTATGTCGCTCGGCCTTACCCTTTAATTGTAAAACTTCGTTGCTTTTTGTCTGATGGCTTCTGAACGAGCGACTGCCCTATCTCTATCTTCACTGAGAAGTACCAATTCTATCTTGCGAGCTTCATTATTCCTTTCTTCTTCGTAACTCAAAACTCGTTGGTTATGCAGTACTACTTCTACTGGGATTAAGGCCTCTGTCTCGAAGGTCATTCTAAACGGTGTCTCACCAGTGGCCCCATTTGGGGTTGTTCTGTACGCCCACAACACTTCATCTACTTCGTCACCCAAGTCTTGCGTCCATCTAAGAGCTTCTTGAGAGCACTCATTATCTTCTTGTTGGTATTCTCTGCTAGACCATTACTTTGAGGATGAGCTACTGAAGTCAACTGGAGACTTATCTTCAGTCGTTCACAGAAATCTTTGAACTTGTCGTTATCAAACTGCCGACCATTGTCTGTAACCAAAACCATAGACATCCCAAAACGGCTCAGTATATTTTTGCGTATGAAGTTTTCAATTTTCTGCTCAGTGATGGTGACAACTGCTTTCGCTTCTACCCATTTAGTGAAGTATTCGACTGCCACTATCAAAAACTTCTTCTTCCTCGGACCAAGAGAAAAAGGACCTAGTATGTCCATTCCCCATTGAGCAAAGGGAATGGGATGGCTCAAAATTTTCAACTGCTCGATCGGTTGGTGAGAAAAATTGCTATTCTTCTGACAGGCCTCACATCGGTTAACTTTCTCTTAATAATCCTTCTTCATCGTCGGCCAATAATACCCTTGTCTGATCAATCTGTGAGCCAATATTTTGCCTCCTAAATGATTTCCGCACATTCCTTCATGAACTTCAACCATTGCTCGTTCTGCCTCCTCTTCATTCAAGCAACGTAGTAGCGGCCAGTCATAAGAACGCTTGTACAAAATATCATTGACAATCACATATTCGGCCGCCTTTACCCTTAGTTTTCTGACTTCCAAAGCTTCTGCCGACTGTGTTCCCTTAAGAAGGTACTGCCTGATCGGCTCCATCCAACTTGATCGTTCATCGTCTGCTTGAAGAACTTCAGTAGCCTTCTGGATGCTAGGTTGGTCGAGTCGCTCGACCAAGATGTTGTTCCTAGCATTTTGAAAGGAAGTCATGTTGAAGAGTGCGTCTGCCTGAGCATTTTGCGTCCGTTCTATCCTGTTGACTGAGCATTGCTCAAAATTACTCAACTCCTGTTTTACCAATTCCAGATACTTGATCATGTTGTTCCCCCTGGCCTCGTATTGCCCAGTAACTTGACCAATCATTATTTGGCTATCACTGTACACCTTCAGACACCTTACCCCCATCTCTCTTGCCAATTGGAGGCCGATTATTAGAGCTTCGTACTCTGCCTCGTTATTGGATGATCTAAATTCTATCCGGAGAGCATACTTCACCTTTTCTTTTCGGTGTGGGCTGATCAATACCACTCCTGCTCCGCATCCCTCAGCGTTGGACGACCCATCAACAAATAGGCTTCAGGTAGGGCGTTGCTCGCCCTGTGAGTCAGGTTGACTCATTTCTGCAACGAAGTCCGCCAACACTTGGGCCTTGATCGTCATCCATGGTTTATAGTGTATATCGAGCTCCCCCAGCTCTACTGCCCATTTTATTAACTGCCCAGAGGTTTCGAGCTTTTGGAGGCACTGCCTGAGGGGTTGGTCGGTCCATACCTCAATGGTATGACTTTGGAAGTAGGGCCTTAGTTTCCGTGCTGCAGTTATCAAGGAAAGAGTCAACTTTTCAATGGGCGCATATCGCGTTTCTGGTTCGTTCAACACTTTACTGACATAGTAGATCGGGAATTGTTCACTACCGTCCGATCGAACAAGAACTGCATTGATCGCCCCCTCTGTGATTGCCAAATAAAGAATCAAATTCTCTCCCTCAACAGGGCTCTGCAAGATGGATGGACTGGTCAGATATTGCTTCAAGTGTTGGAATGCTTTTTCACAGTCATCCAGCCATTAGAACTGGGTCACATCTGCCTTCTTCAAAATTTTGAAGAAAGGGAGGCACTTGTCCCCCATCCGAGAGACGAATCTGCTAAAAAAAACTATCCGCCCAGTCAGTATCTGTACATCCTTCAAGCATCGCGGTGAGGGCATTTGGACAATAGCTTCGATCTTTTCTGGATTGGCTTCGATCCCCCGCTGAGTAATCATAAATCCCAAGAACTTTCCAGATGCTACACCAAAGACGCACTTTTCGGGATTC
>JANJEY010000236.1:51906794-51927770 GCA_024703695.1 Erythroxylum cataractarum
ATGGTCATTTCATATGTATATGCTTACATATATTTGATTGAGTGAAAGGCAAAATGCCTTATGCTTATATGAAATAAATGGATTCTGATGCCGAACTGCAGTCCGATGATGTGTGAAATGAGTAGACGTGACTGATGCATTGCATGGCATAAGTGTATGAAATATAAAGGCTATTGTGACCAGAGTCGCCACCGATAAGAGCTTTAAGCTCAACGAGTGAAAAAGAGCCTCGAGCTCGAAGGGAAGTAGTGCATACCCAGAGGGCTCTCTTACCCCTAAGACGCGTTTAACACTTAATGAGCCCTATATGGGACAGTTCAAGCACTCGGTCACAACAAAGTAGCAATTGGAAAAGTGAGTTTCATATGCATTTGATTGAATATCTGGATTGAGAGAATGGTGTAACGCCTTATACTTGAGTGATAGCAACCATCTGGTATTTCTGAATGTGCTAATGTGAAATAATCTGTGAACTGCTTAAGTGTAATCATGTGGTATTTCTAAATGTGTTAATGTGAAACAATCTGTGAACTGGTTGAGTGCAATCATGTGATACTTCTAAATACGAAATTGTGGAATATCTGTAATATACTTGACTGCTGCATGAATTGAGTGGATCGTCAATGACGGTTCCTCACTGAGTTTCCAAAACTCACCCAAAATTTGCAATTATTTTTCAGGCTTTGAAGAGTACCTCGTTAGACAAATGGGAGTATGCCTACTGGATACAAGTCAGAGATAGAGGTCGGGATCAGTCCACGTCTGCATTAGTGTCATCTTACTTTTATACAATTATGTATTCCGCATTTTTCTGGAAAATAGTGTTGTAGTTCTAGTGGGCCCCAAATGGGCTATTGCAATTTTATTGATTGTAATGTGATCACTGAACTGTTTATCAATAAAATTGGGCCCAATTTAGTTATGGATCTGTTTACATTAACTGGCTATTCTAAATACTATCGAGTGTATTGTTATCACTGAAAATGTTTACAAAGTAAAGCGGGCCCAAATTGTCTACTAATTTCTGTGCATATGATTGTATTAAAAAAATTATATTGAGTTTTGACTGAGTGATGTAGCACGTCACCCTCGCGGGGCACGAACTCGGATATCACCGTCGATGTCGGGTTCGGGTCATGCGGGAGTGGGATGCTACAATCTATGTTTCACATCACATTTTAAAAGCATCAGGAAGTAAATTTGGAGTTTCAACCACCGATGAAAACTTTAAGGTAGTTGGCAAAGTGAAAGAAGGACAATATAGAAGTATCATGGTTAAAGGTATTAATTTCAACTTAGAAAACTTTGTGCATTTGGTCATGCATTTCAGACCTTTAGGTTTCATACCTTCAGTCGAAGATGTGTTACACTTTCTTAGGTAACCAATTCTGAAACTACGTAGACCTGATGATCTTAATCTCCCTAAAGGAAAACAAACCTTCAGTCTACCCTCCATCAAAATTGTAAAGTTAGATGTTTTACCTTCAGAACCATCTGCTATGGAAAACCTTCATCCACTTAGTGAAATACGACAAGATCCTACTGATAATCCATAGTTCTTGAAGCATTTCATAAATTGGATGGAAGCAAGTCACAGTCAAAAGGAAGCTTAGGAAGCATTAGCAAAAAAAATTGAGGAAGTTCATACTAAGGTTGATGAACTCGCTAACTCAATGGCTGATCTTCATGAGGCAGTACCACTACTACGAGTTATTATTGAACAAGACCTCAAGATGATCCGCACTAATATGCAGTGTATGTTTTCTGAAATTCTGAAGCGTCTACGATGAGCATTCTTTTTGATTAATAACAAATAGGGGGAGACGAAGAAAAAGAGGAGAACGAGAAGAGAAGATAGAAAGCATTGTATATATCTTGTATGCAATTATTTTCTTATGTTTTTGCTATATTATTCGTCAAAATACTATTCATCTATTCGTCTATAAATATCATTTTATCTTCTAAAATTATGATTATTTGTTATCTTTAAAAAGGGGGAGGAAAGGACTTCACTTCTATTAATTTTGATGACAATCAAATAATAATAATTTTAGAAGTGTATGAACTGTTTTGATAAATTTGTTAAGTGTGCAAAAAAATGTAAGTAACACTTAGTCAACTCAGAACGTGTGAGGTCAACAACAGACGGAGTGCAACACCAAACAAAGTGCAACACCAGGCGAAGCGTAATGCCAGACGAAGCGCAACAAAAAATGAAGCGATGTAATAAGACGAACCAAAATAACAAACGAAACATAGTAAAAGAAGAAGCATTATTCCAGAAGATAAAAAAAGAAGATATTCTAGAACATCAGACAGTTAGTTAGTTGGGGTTAGTTACAGGACTCAACTAATGACAATTTCTAGAAGATTCAGAAAGTGGTTTTCAAAAAGATAGTTGGAGACTTAGGCTATAAATATTAGTTCTAGTCGAAGAGTAAAAAAATAATATAACGAATGCTTTTACACTAGCAAAAACTCTGTATTCAAAGTGTGAAAGAAATGAGCAAATACATCTATAACCTAAAGCTCAAAAATACTTTTCTTAGAGAGAGAAAAGAAGGCTAGAGCCTAAAGAGGCTAATACAACTGATAAAGAATACTTTGTGAGAGAGACTTGAACAGGCTCTGCAAAGGTAGAAAGAATACTTGTAAATTTGGAAGAGTATAGTGAAATCTCATACTAACTCTGAGGACTGGACGTAGCCCAAGGTTTGGGGTGAACCAGTGTAAAATTGCAGCGTCTATTCTCTAACCCTTATCTTTTAATTTTCTTGTTATTAGACGAGTATATAATATTACCTGCGATTGCATTACTTATCAAATTTAACAAAGTGTTTTATTAATCATTTGAATTTTCGTAAAGAAATTCAAGAAGACTCAAAAGATTAATATTTTTGAAAAAAATTACACAATTCAATCCCCCTTCTTGTGTAGTTTACATATCATATCAGATTTCTCTATTAACAAGTGATTTACTTCAGTGAGCACTCGATTAAATCACACAACTCCCATCTTAATTATCATCATAATTAAGACAATTTACCTAAATGCATTCTTAGATCTTTGATGAGACATTAGCTCCTTATGCATGCCTAATGACTTTAATATCTGCAGTACATTACTGTCTTGAATAATGCAAAGAAACTATATCAAGTTCACTAAAGAACTTGTTGATCCAATTAATCATTTGTACTAAATGAAAAATGCATTATGACTTAATTAAAACGTTGGAACCTTTCCAATCCTGAATGATATTGTTCTAAGTAAATATAATTAGGATTTACTTCTAAAGGTATATCCTTATCATCTTGAACTCTAATATCAACTCACTCATAGAGTAATTAATATCTTCAATACTTCATAAGTATCTGATATCTTAATACTAAACATCTTTAGTAGATTATCTACGTCCTTGGACTTATAATAAGTTAACAACGTCCAATCTATCCCTACAGATATGATTCCCAGAATTAAGTTTTTATCTTTTCATATCCAACAAGAGTTGTTTTTAGACAATTATATGTTCAAAAATTGAAAGTTAGAACTTTTTTTCTCTATGAGCAATATGTCTCCATATACTCCCACTAAAGAAGACAACTATACTCCCACAAACCTTTTTATAAAAATGATAAAATCACAATTATTTCCAAAACAAACTCTTTGAATTCATGATGAAAGTGAATCTTTCAATATCTCATAACCTTTCAACTATACATTAAATGTATCATTAAAGGAATGAGTTCCAATTAGATGTATAGCTTGAGATGTGAACCTTTCAAATTCCTTCTTACTCCCACGATTTATCTTGAGAACCCTTCTCCTATAAGTATACATTGAATCAAATAATTTGTTCAATAGGTTTGTAAGATTATATCCAACCTTTTGGATATCTCATAGCCCTTTATTACCCATTTTAGTTCTAGACTTAATGGATTATATATATATGCTTCAACTAAGCATCACATCCTTAAATCATTAGCTTTAACTTTTTCAAAGTCTCAAAGTCTCAACGTTTCATATCTAATAAGAAATCTAGCTAATTGATTAAACTGGAACTATAGAAGGCAAGTTAATATTTTAGGCAACGCTATAAACATAATCTTAATACTAAACAAATGATCATGACAGAAGGCTTAGATGTAGTCCAAAACTGTGGCTTGCATTACGTAGATGCGTAGATACTCAAAAACTTCAAGTTTTGAGGAATTTTTGGACCTTTTAGACCTAAAAAAACCTAGGAATGCTCAGAACACCAAAGATATTTAAAGAACAAAAAAAGAGGCAAAAGAAGCTTTTGCATAAGCCACCTTGAGAAACCCTAGAGAGAATTCGTCGAGAGATAGAGGAAGAAAAGATGGAAGAGATAAGAGGAGAAGAAGTTGACTCGATGTACTTCCTGGATCAGGAGGTTTCCCGACGTCGCTACCTCCCATCCTCCATTTAGATTGTATTTCCTATTTATTTTCAATTTTATCATTGTCTATAATTGGATTGAATAGTTGATGATCGAATCTAGAATGTTAAGGATGTTCTAAACTCATTTTCAAAATTTTATTCTTTAATTAATGAAAATCTAATTGTTTATATCTTTATTGGATTTGCTCTGGTTTGATTATGCAATTGCATAATTCGATCTTAAATTGAGAGGGTGAATCAAAAGAAAAATGATTAAATTGGACTAACGAGATTTAAGTGATTTAATAAAACAAGAATTGAACCAGACCGAGAAATTATGTGAAGAGAGATCTTGTATAGGTTTGTAATACTTTATTAGAGAACTTTTGAACTAATTAGGGTTTTGGATAGGTTGTGAATTGAGAAATTGCAACTTTCATAATCTAATTAAGGTTTATGATTTAGGGTCAATGGTTATAACTTGAGAGAGAGAAATCAACCTTAAGATAGTCTAGAACTAACAATCTGCTAATTCATAATCAGTTAGGTTAGTATTAAAGATAGGTAAAATTCCCTCTCTCAATTGGTAATTTCTTTTAGTTGATTCTTAGGTGTGTTGCAATTGCTTAATAATTAGTATTTTGTGTTTGATTCTTAATTTGATTGATTGAATTAAATTCTCGCATTAGTTTCATGCAATTTAAATTTCTGTTATTTTTCTGTCCTTAGATTTTAGGATTATACTAGCTCTCTCCTCATGGGATCGATACCTTTGATACTACGCTAACAAATTATATGTTTGCAGATTATCAGAGGTAAATCATTAAAACTTACACACAACCAAACCACTTAATCAAAACATGAGTTAGAAAAGGTTAGAGTTGTTGGTCAAACAGTCTCTTATCCTAGTTAAAATCTAACTACCGCTTAATCCTTGTGATCATTGCTTGGGTAGAAAGTAGCATAGAGTCTTTTTCAAGAGAGTATTCTTTCACACTTAGCCTCTGCAGGCTATCTATACAACTTTTCTTCTCAGAAAAATATTTGAACACTTATTACAGAAAAATAGCACTCAACTAAATCACTTTTTCACGTAGTAATTTTTCTCGCTATTTCGTGTAAGTATCTGTAAGCCTTTTTGTGAATGTTGTGTAACTTTCTGTAACTTTCAGTAACTTTGCAATCTTCGACTTCGACTTGTATTTATAGCCTTCGTCTCCAACTGCTTCTTGATTCTTGAATCTTGAATCTTGAAAGAAACGGTTAATCAGTTGAGTTCTGTAACTAACTCGAACTGACTCTTGCGTCTGCTTCTTTTCTGCGTCTGCGTCTGCTTTTACATTTGTGTCTACGTCTGCTTTGCATTTGCGTCTGCGTCTGCATCTGTTTTGCATTTGCGTCTACGTTTGCGTCTGCGTCTGCTTTGCATTTACGTCTGTGTCTGCATTTACATTTGCGTCTGCGTCTGTGTCTGCGTCTTTCCAGCGTCTTTCATTTTCTGTGTCGTCTTCGTCTGTGTTGACTTTAACTGTTTCAACTTCGTCTGTGTTTTAATTCGTCTGTGTGCGTCTGTTTCTGACTTCAGTTATTTCAACTTCGTCTGTGTCTGAGTTCGTCTGTGTGCGTCTGTATCCGACTTCGTCTGTTTTTTTTCTTTTTATTTGAACTCTTTTTGTTATACATCAAAATCATATTTATGTAAAGTCATTTTGACTTAACAGTTACATGGGTCTCACCCGAAAAAAATTGATGTAGTGTTGGCAGTGCTCATCCATAAATAGTATGAAATGGTGTAGTGTTTGTAGATTCTTGGTACAAAGTGTTGTACTAATATTCTACCTAAGCTAACCAACGAGACTAGCTATGAGGTTGATCAGAAGCAAAACAACATAAGTAGGATTCAAGGGTATGATTTAATACCTCAGTTTGACCATTTGTCTCTGGATGATAGGCTAAACTCATTTGCAATTTTGTGCCTTAAGAGCGAAAAATTTCCTGCCAGAAGTTGCTTATAAACATTGGATCTCGATTGCTAACAATTGATCGCGATATGCCATGGAGACAAACAATATCTTGCACAAATGACTTAGCCACTAAACGAGCTGTATAAGGATGTTTCAATGCCACAAAATGCCCATATTTAGAGAGTCTATCAACCACCGCAAAAATATAGTCAAAGCTATGAGACTTCGGCAGACTAGTGATGAAATCCATTGATAGGACTTCCCAAATTTTGGATGGAATAGGCAAGGGACTAAGTAAACCTGCTGGTTTTTGTGCCTCATATTTCACCGTTTGGTAGATCTTGCAAACAACAATAAATTCTTTCACTGACTTCATTCTGCCTTTCCATTATAGATTTGCAGCAAGTCACTGGTACATTCGATAAACATCAAAATGCCCAGCAGTGGGAGTCGAATGAAATTTAGCGAGCAACCTAGGTATCTAGGAGGACATTCAAGAGATCACCAATCTGTCCTTAAAACATAAATGGCCTTGCACAAGTGAAAAATGGGGATAAGAAATAGCATCATGTTGCAATTCGGTAACAATTTTGCTAAGGTAAGGGTAGGTGTTATTTTCAGTATTAATCGCAGACCAATCAAGCCAAAAGGGACTAGTTAAGGCATGGAACTCTGCTTCCTCAAATTGACATCAAAAGAGTATCGGTCGCTTTGTTCGATCTTCCTGGTTTGTAGCAAATTTCAAAATCATAACCCAAAAGTTTTGCTACCCAATTTTGTTGGGACGAAGTGACTATTTTCTAATGGAGGATATGTTTAAGGCTGTGATGATTTGTGTAGATCAAAAACTTATTTCCAATCAGGTATGGTCGCTAATGTTGCACAGCTAGCATAAGAGCCATCAATTCTTTTTCGTAAGAAGATTTTGTTAATGTCCTAGGAGACAGAGCTTTGCTTAAATAAGCAATAGGTCGATCCACTTGCATTAGAACTGCACCAAGTCCATTACCTGAAGCATCACACTCAATTAAATATGGTTTAGTACAATTAGGTACTTTAACACAGGTGCTTTAGTTAAGGCATATATGAGAGTTTCAAAGGCTATATTAGCATCTGTGGTCCAAATGAACTGCTCCAGGGCCTCTTTCTTAAATAATACTGTCAAGGGTTGAACGATCTTCCCATAATTGCGAACAAATCTATGATAGTAGCTAGTGAGGCTTAAGAAACTTCTAAAAACTCCAAGGGAACAAGGATGGGGCAAATGAAGTATTGCTGAAATTTTTTCAGGATCCATAGACACTTCTTAAGATGAAATGACGTGACCCAAATACTCAATTGAGCTGCACCTAAAATTGCTTTTTTTTTTCAGTTGGCTTTAAATTGATGAACCTTCAACATCTGTAAAATTGTTAATAAATTTGTAAATATTCCTCCCATGAAGAGTTATACTCCAAGATGTCATCGAAAAAAACAATGACAAACTTTCGAAGATATGGTCGAAATATGTCATTCATTGTCTCCTAGAAGGTGACGGGGGCATTGGTGAGCCCAAACGGCATGACAAGAAATTTGTAGTGACTGGTGTGAGTACGAAAAATAGTTTTAGGAACATCTGCATCTATGACTCTAATTTGATCGTACCCAAAATGTAAATCAATCTTTAAGAAGTACCGAGCTCCTGTTAGTTTGTCTAACATTTCTTGAATTAAAGGAATTGGATTTTTGTCCGGGACGATTGATCTGTTCAATTCTCTATAATCAACATAGAATTGCCAACTACTGTCTTTCTTACGCACAAGCAAAACCAGACTGGAGAAGAGACTAGAACTGTGTTGAATTATACCTGCAGCAAGCATATCAACCATTAGTTTTTCCATCTCACTCTTTTCAAGATGACTATACCTATAAGGAAGAATGGAAATCGGTTTTGTCCTTGGTAGCAAATTAATGTTATGATTTGATGACCTACAAGGAGGAAGCCCTTGTGGTTTAGCAAATAGATCCTCAAATCGGGACAACAATTTTTCCATGGAAGTTTAATCATGACTAGGAAGAAGGGGACCTAGTGATTCCATGTCTGGTGTTGCATTTATCAACCAAAAGAGGGCATAAAATTCAACATCTGAAGTCTTGAAAATGGAACTCAGATTGACAGCTTATCGGTGCAACGAAGGGTCACCCTATAATTGTATTCTCGATCTTTGGCTCTGAAAACACATAGTAAGCTTGGCTCATTTGTGCATAATGTTGCCAAGTGATGCTCACCAGGGAAGACCCAAAATTATGTCAACACCTGCGAGGCCAAACAAGAACATATCCTCAACGAAAGGAACAGGCTCTATAGAGAAATTTAACCCACTGCAAGAAGTAGAGGACAAAATCCTGGTACCATTGCCCATTGACACACGAAAGTGCGGAAAGGTAACTTGAGGTTGTGTATTCATTTAGGGGACATAAAATTGTGGCTGCCTCTGCAATCCACAAAAATTAAAACATCTATTCCATTGATTTTTCCCTGTAGCTTTATAGTGCGAAGACCCGAAAAGCCTGTGGACGAGTATAAAGACAAATCTAAGGTTTGAAGATGTGTCTCGATTGTTGGGTTCTCGAATTTCAATTCCCCCATTATGGTTTCAAGATCGCCAAATTCTACCTTTTCAGTTATTAACATGTTTTTAGAGTTTTCACGAGACACTTATGTAAAGGATGGAATGGTTCTTTGCAATGAAAACATAAGCCTTGTCGTCGTAATTCCGTGTACTCTTGAGGAGAAAGACATTGAGTAATTTTTTGGGAACTATTTTATATTTTGGCATAATTTGCTCTAGGTGCTGTAGGAATGGTTGGCTAGGGTGTATTAAATTTTGGATGAGGAGGGTTATTTTTAAGTAACCCTTTGAGCCCAACATTGACAGAAGGAGATTTGTAGGGTGTGTGAGATGAGACTTGCTTGGGCCCAGAATAGGCTTTTAGGGGTAAATCTGTATGAATAGTGCCCTCAGTAACGAACTCAGCTTCAATATATTTTGCAGCTTCCATAACGTCAACCAGAGAAGTCGAGCGAAGGGTGCATATGCAGCACTTGATTTTCAGTTTAAGACCATTCATAAAATATCCCAAGTAGTGTGCATCACTTAGATCGTCTACCTGAGTAGCCATTTGTATGGACAAGTCAATGTAATCTTTGATTAAAGAGGTTTGTTGAACCGAAGTGAGTCTCTCAAACTCATTACCAGTAAGACGACCATCATACCGACAGATTAACTCTTCAGTGAGTAACTTCCACATCAAATTTGGTATTCTCATCTCAAGCCAACGGAACCAGTGTAAGGACGATCCCTTTACGGAAATCATGGTCATGTTGATCGACAAATGTAATGACACTGATTTAATTTTGAAAGATTATTCAGCGTGAGTAATCCAGCCTATTAGATCTGACCCATCAAATAAGGGAAGTTTCAGTTGTTTTGTGCCTATGGTCAAATGATTATATTGAAAATCGGATGTATTTTGTTGTGGCTTTATGGTTGCAGTAGAATGTGGAAGTGGTGTCTCTTGTTGGGTCGAGGATGTTGCAGGGGTTTTAATGTTTTGTACTAGGTAATAAAGCACAGCGAAAATCAAGTCAAGTTGCTCTTTCATTTGCTCAACTATTTGGAATTTCTTTTCAAATGTGGATGATATAGTATTGATTTTTTCTTTAATCGTGGATTACAATTATGTGTGCGATTCAGAGAGGTCAGCCACCATTCTCTCTAAGGTCTCTACGTAAGTTTACATTTTAGTAACATGGAAATGGTAGGTTGTACCAATGTTAGAGAGTAAATGGAGAAAATTGTTTTATTAGATAAAGAAGGACAAAGGACTTCAAATACTGAAAGTATCTTACCCAGCTATTCAAGCTTTTACAAAATAATTCTCAAGATCCCCTTGTACTAGTGCCTAGTTCTTTTTATATATTATTCGTCATCATTATTACATTGTATCTAGATCTTGAAGTTAAGCAATTAACTTGCCCTTATTCCTCCTTGAATATGTATTGTTTACTGATTTTGTTTCTTTATCTGTAATTTCTATAACATTGCCGCCTGTTGGAAGAACGACCTTATCCCTAAGGTGGAAGTGGGGAAACTGATCTCGTACATCTGCCATATCAAGCCAAATAGCTTCATCGGATGGTTTGCCTACCCATTGCACAGGCACTTGAGATACTGGAGTGTCGTTGTGAAGAATCTCTCTATAAGACAACACCAACTCTGTTTCAAAAAGAGAGGCTTCTGATATCTCCAAACCCTCCAGTAGATCGATCACAATAGGATGATTCCCAATCACTCGCTTGACTTATAAGACATGGAAAATTGGGTGAATTTTATTGGATGGAGGTTCAAAGTGTTGTACCAATATTATACCCAAGCTAACCAACGAGACCAGCTATGAGGTTGATCAGAAGCAAAACAACGTAAGTAGGATTCAAGGGTACGATTTAATACCTCAGTTTGACCACTTGTCTCTGGATGATAGGCTAAACTCATTTGCAATTTTGTGCCTTAAGAGCAAAAAATGTCCTGCCAGAAGTGCTTATAAACACCAGATCTCGATCGCTAACAATTGATCGAGGTATGCCATGGAGACGAACAATATCTTTCACAAATGACTCAGCCACTAAACGAGTTGTATAAGGATGTTTCAATGCCACAAGATGCCCATATTTAGAGTGTCTATCGACCACCACAAAAATATAGTCACAGCCATGAGACTTTGGTAGACTAGTGATGAAATCCATTGATAGGACTTCCAAAATTTGGGATGGAATAGGTAAGGGACTGAGTAAATCTGTTGGTTTTTGTGCCTTATATTTCACCGTTTGACAGAACTTGTGAGCAACAACAAACTCTTTCTCTAACTTCATTATACCTTTCCATTATAGATTTGCCGCAAGTTGCAGGTACATTCAATAAACACCAGAATGTCCAGCTATAGGAGTGGAATGAAATTCAGTGAGCAACCTAAGAATCCAAAAGGACATTAAAGAGATCACCAATTTGCCTTTAAAAAATAAATGGCCCTACTTGAGTGAAAAATGGGGATGAGAAACAACATCATGTTGCAATTAAGTAACAATTTTGTTGATGTGAGGGTCTGTGCTATTTTCAGTATCAATTGTAGACCAATCAATCTAAAAGGGACTAGTTAAGGCATGAAACTATGTTTCCTCAAATTGACGTGAAAGGGCATTGGCCGCTTTGTTAGATCTTCCTGGTTTGTAGCAAATTTCAAAATCATAACCCAAAAGTTTTGCTAGCCAATTCTGTTGCGACGGAGTGGCTATTTTTAAAGGAGGATATTTTTAAGGCTGTGATGATCTATGCAAATCAAAAACTTATTTCCAATCAGGTATGGTCGTCAATATTGCACAACTAGCATGAGAGTCGTCAATTCTTTTTTGTTAGAAGATTTTGACAATGTCCTAGGAGATAGAGCTTTGCTGAAATAAGCAATAGGTCGATCCTCTTGCATTAGAACTACGCCAAGTCCATTACCTGAAGCATCACACTCAATTAAATATGGTTTAGTAAAATCAGGTAATTTTAACACAGGTGCTTTAGTTAAGGCAGATTTGAGAGTTTCAAAGGCTGTATTAGGATCTATGATCCAAGATAACTACTCCGAGGCCTCTGTCTTAAGTAATGCTATCAAGGGTTGAGCGATCTAGCCATAATCGTGAACGAATCTACGATAGTAGCCAGTGAGGCCTAAGAAACTTCTAACAGCTCAAAGAGAACGAGGAAGGGGCCAAAAAAGTATTGCTAATTTTTTTTTTCAAGATCCATAGACACTTTTTGAGATGAAATGATGTGACCTAAATACTCAATTGAGCTGCACCCAAAATTGATTTTTTTTAGTTGGCTTTAAATTGATGAACCTCCAACACCTTTAACACTATTAAAAAATTTGTAAATGTTCCTCCCATGAAGAGTTATACTCCAAGATGTCATTAAAAAAATGACAAACTTTGAAGATATGGTCAAAATATGTAATTCATTGTTGCCTAGAAGTGGCAGGGGCATTGGTGAGCCCAAACGGCATGAAAAGAAATTTGTAGTGACCGGTGTGAGTACGAAAAACAATTTTAGGAACATCTGCATATGTGACTCTAATATCATAGTACCCGGAATGTAAATCAATCTTTGAGAAGTACTGAGCTCATGTCAATTCATCTAACATTTCGTGAATTACAGGAATTGGATATTTATCTGAGATAGTTGATCTGTTCAATTCTCAATAATCAACACAGAATTGCCAACTACTATCTTTCATACGAACAAGCAAAGCCGGACTGGAGAAGGGACTAGAACTATGTTGAATTATACCTACTGTAAGCATATAAACCACTAGTTTTTCCATCTCATTATTTCGAAGATGACCAGACCTGTAAGGACAAATGGAAATTGATTTTGTCCCTAGTAGTAGTATAATGTTATGATTTGATGACCTACAAGGATGAAGCCCTTTTGGTTCGACAAATAGATCCTCAAATTGGGACAACAATTTTTCCATGGAAGTTTGATTAGGACCAGGCAGAAGGGGGCCTAGTGATTCCAAGTCTAGTGTTGTGTTTATTGACCAAAAGAGGGCAAAAAATTCAACATATGAAGTCTTGAAAATGGAACTCAGATTGACAGCTTATCGGTGTAAAGAAGGGTCACCCTATAATTGTATTCTCGATCCTTGTTACTGAAAACATATAGTAAGCTTGGCTCAATTATATGTAACGTCGCCAAGTGATTCTCACCAAGCAAAACCAAAAATTATGTCAAGACCTGCGAGGTCAAACAAGAACATATCTGCAACGAAAGGAATAGACTTTATAGAAAAATTTAACCCACTACAAGAACTAGAGGACAAAATCCTAGTACCATTGCCCACTAACACACCAAAGTGCGGAAAGGTAACTTGAGGCTATGTATTCATTTAGAGGACATAAACATGTGGTTGGCTTCGTAATCCACCAAAATTAAAACATCTATTCCATTGATTCTCCCTCGTAACTTTATAGTGCGAGGACCCAAAAAGCCTGTGGCCAAGTATGAAGACAGGTCCAAAGTTTGAAGATGTGTCTCAATCGTCGAGTTCTCGAATTTCAATTCCTCCATTCTGGTTTCAAGATTGCCAAATTCTTCCTCGTCACTGATTAACATGTTTTTAGAGTTTTCACAAGACGCTCGTGTAATGGATGGAATGGTTCATTGCAATGAAAGCATATGCCTTGTCATCGCAATTCTATCTACTCTAGAGGACAAAGACATTGAGTAATATTTTGGGAACTATTTTGTGTTTTGGCATAATTTGCTTTAGGTGTTGTAGGAATGGTTGGCTGAGGTGCATTAGATTTTGGATGAGAGGAGGGTTGTTTTCAAGTAACCCTTTGAGCCCAACATTGACAGTAGGAGATTTGTAAGGTGTGTGAGATGAGAAGGGCTTGGGCCCAGAATAGGCTTTTAGGGGTAAATCTGTATGAATAGTGCCCTCAGTAACGAACTCAGGTTCAATATATTTTGTAGCTTCCATAGCGTCAACCAGAGAAGTCGGGCGAAGGGTGCAGACGCAGCACTTGATTTTCAGTTTAAGACCATTCATAAAATATCCCAAGTAGTGTGCATCACTTAGATCATTTACCTGAGTGGCCATTTGTATGAACAAGTCGATGTACTCTTCGATTGAAGAGGTTTGCTAAATCGAAGCAAGTCTCTTAAACTCATTGCCAGCAAGATGACCATCATACCGACATATTAATTCTTCAGTAAGTAACTTTCACGTCAAATTTGGTATTCTCTTCTTAAGCCAATGGAACTAGTGTAAGGATGATCCCTCCATAGAAATCATGGCCATATTGATCCACAAATGCAATGGCACTAAGTTGATTTTGAAAGATTGTTGAAAGATTGTTAGGCCCGAACAATCCAGCCTATTAGATCTGACCCATCAAATAAGGGAAGTTTCAGTTGTTTTATGCATGTGGTGTAATGATTATATTGAAAATCGGATGTGTTTTGTTGTGGCTCTATGGTAGTAGTGGAATGTGGAAGTGGTGTTTCTGGTTAGGTCGAGGATGTTGTGGGGGTTTTATTATTTTGGAGTAGAGAATAAAGCACAACAAAAATTGAGTCAAGTTGCTCTTTCATTTGCTCAACTGTTTAGAATTTCTCTTCAAATGTAGATGATACAGTATTGAATTTTTCTTCAATCATGGATGACAATTCTATGTGCGATTCAAAGAGGTCAACTACCATTCTCTCTTAGGTCTCCACGTGAGTCTCCATTTTAGTGACCATGAAAATGCCAGGTCGCACCAATTTTGGAGAGTAAATGGAAAAAATGGTTTTATTAGATAAAGAAGCAAGGTTTACAGGATAAAGGATTACAAGTACTCAAAGTATCTTGCCCAACTATTCAAGCTATTACAAAATAATTCTCAAGACCCCCTATACTAATGCCTAGTTCTTTTTATATATTATTCGCCATCATTATTACATTGTATCCATTTCCCAAAGTTAAACAATTGACTTCCCCTTATTCCTCCTTGAATCCGTAAGAAGTGGTTCATCCAGTGAACCGAAATTGTTGACTGATTTTGTTTCCTTATTTGTAGTTTCCTTACAAGCTTGAATTCTCTACTTGTAAAATTATAAAATATATGTATAAATCAAATCTTAGTTATTAGTTACTTTTCTTTCATTTAATTTTCAAAATTTTTTTGGAAAACGAAAGAATGATTTGATTACTATAGTAGAAGCTATTACAATATTTCAAAGTCTTACTACTTGCAGCTACCTAGGTTTATCTAACCCGATAGGTAAGTATAGTACAAGAGTTTGAGATCTACCTGCAATACTTTGTAATTACGTTAACAAAACATAGGAATTATATATGCCATTTGGTTTTCAAAAATTGTTAACTACAAAGATAATGGCCGCTCTAATCTAGTTTACAATGTTATCAGTTAGTTGGTACTTATCGAGTTCCCTTTACTAGTAAAGACGATAGTTCCTTTCTTTCTATATCATGTATATGGAAGAAATGAATGCCAGTTTATAAAGGATTATATTCTTTTGGTCAGGTTTGGAGAAGTTGATGAATAACCTTAAGGTATGCTCCCATTTGAATGTAAGGTTTATCACATCTAACATATATTGAATCCTGCTCCTTATGGCTCTAGAATACTCACAAGCAAAGAACAAATGATCTAGATCCTCGTCAGCATTATGACATAAAACACAAGAAGTTTTAGATGGATGAAACCACCTACATTTGGTCCTCATTTTGTTTTTGATAGTTAACCAAGTAATAAAGGAAGCTTTCGGATTTAAAGAGTTTTACAGATGAGATTGTACCATGGAACCTCCAATATGTCATTCCTAAAGATCTTATGATAAGATAGGTTTGTGAAGTGCCCTAGTGGATTTGGAGTCCCGTAAATGACATCTTCCCTATCTATATCTCCTAACCAAGGAAGGATTTCACTAAGTGTGAAGAATCCCCAAAATTACCATGCCATTCACCACCTTGAATTATTGCAAATACTATAGATTCCATATGTAGATGATTTCTTAAATATGCAACAGGTGAATTACTTATAAACGTACTGGCTTCAAGCCAATTATTAAACCATATCTAGGTGTTTCCTCCTCCATTCACTCTATTTTTGATATACGGGTAGATGAGGTGCCTTATCTTCAACATTTGATTGAACGACAAAGAGAATTGATTGGATTCAGCTATTTGCTAGAAATTAGAATTTTTGAGATGGTATTTATGGATCTGCTTGGATTAAAGTGCTTTTTTATCCAAAAACAATCTCTAAATTCACTTGCTCACTAAAAATTTTTGTATAGCTAAAGTGGAAATGATTGAGCCCTCCATGTTTCTTAGGTATTAAGATCATCCTCCAATTTACTTTTCCATTTTTATTTGTTTCAACTTTCCTAGACCAAAGAAAATCTTTCACTAGTCTATCAATGTCCTTCAAAATCTTTCTTGGAAGAGCAAGATGCATCGTCTAGTGAATGTGCAAGTTGCTCATGACTGATATAATTAATGTTATCCTAGATGTATAGGATAAGAGCCTGTTCTACTAAGAATTCATCTTGAATTTGATGTTTTCTAGAAGGCCAATACACTATGATAACTTCAACTATGAAGTAGAAATAGGCATACCAAGATATCAGAAAGATGGAGATTGAATGCATAACCCTGTTGTACCAATATTATACCTAAGCTAACCAACAAGCCCAGTTATAAGGTTGATCAGAAAAAAAAACAACGTAAGTAGGATTCAAGGGTACGATTTAATACCTCAGTTTGACCATTTGTCTCTAGATGATAGGCTGAACTCATTTGCAATTTTGTGCCTTAAGAGTGAAAAATTTCCTACCAGAAGTTACTTATAAAAATCGGATCTCGATCGTTAACAATTGATTGTGGTATGCCATGGAGGCAAACAATATCTTGCACAAATGACTCAGCCACTAAATGAGTTGTATAAGGATGTTTCAATGCCACAAAATGCCCATATTTAGAGAGTCTATCGACCACCACAAAAATATAGTCAAAGCCACGAGACTTTGGCAGACTAGTGATGAAATCCATTGATAAGACTTCCTAAATTTGGGATGGAATAGGCAAGGGACTGAGTAAACCTGTTGGTTTTTGTGCCTCATATTTCACCGTTTGACAGACTTTGCAAGCAACAAGAAATTCTTTCACTGACTTCATTATATCTTTCTATTATAAATTTTTAGCAAGTTATCGGTACATTCGATAAACACTAGAATGTCCAACAGTGGGAGTGGAATGAAATTCAACGTGCAACCTAAGAATCCAGGAGGATATTGAAGAGATCACCAATTTTCCCCTAAAAATAAATTGTTGGATCCCGCTTGAATCTAAAATCTAACTCTTGTTTTGATACCACAAATGTTGGATCCCGCTGCCGGAACCCAACCACTTGCAAATATCATATGACTCTCATATCTTTACTTCGTCATACTCTTTAATAGATTACATACTAATAAATTTTTATCATTTGCATTTCAATACCCTTAAAACAAAAAGGGTTTTACAAAGCTATAATGGCTTTTCAAGCCACATTACCACATAATCTGAAATCTCCAACTACAAAAAATGCATGAACTACAAATTCTTGCATTTTACAAAGATAACTTAAATTCCAAGATATGCAGAATTGAAGTAACGTCCTTACACTCTTGATCACTTGATCTTCTTAACTATCACCTGAAGAGGGGACAGAGAGGGGGTGAGCTTGACAGCTCATGGGTAACAAGTTAATAACAAAAAGATAAGCAAAAATCATTTTCAAAACTCCTTGCCATTGTACATTTTCGAAACCATAGTAATTTCGCAATAAAAATCCTCAAACACTTGTTTCTTAAAAATTTCAATTTATCAAACAATTCATGATAAGTTATAAATCATGTATGCATCAAACTTATCAACAAATCAAAAGCACATAAGCACATTAGAAATGGTTTGGGTGGATTTGTAACAGAACGTACTACATATTTCCCTTAAGGGTCTCGCGTAGCAGTGAACAGAAGGTACTATCGTAATCTCACCAAATGGTCTTGCATAGCCGTAAACTTATGGGAGTCCACGAGGGAGCTCCATGTCACTAGCGGGCAGGTGGGAGAGGCCTTTTTAATCAAGTGTACTTGACAGACAGAACAGACTACCACAAACCCACATAATGCATATATATCGAAATCTTGTAAGCTTCTTGCCCAAAATGGCACTTCTTGTAAACTTGCTTTTTCATATACTTGATATATATCTTGAAAATCATTCTCGAAAACATGATTTCACGTACATTCGATCTTTTCAAAAGAAATCACTTTTATAAGTCATCACACAACTCATGTACCAAAACACATAGCAAATTTCATAAATCATTCATGGACAATGAATGCAACACTTATGATGCAATTCAAAACATTAAACTTTCTTTGATTTAAAGAAAATAGTAGTGGCTTATTTACTCTATTATAAACATGTACCCACTTGATTTCCTTGCTTATAGCCTTGTTCAAACATGCCTCTTCTCTTGTTCCTCTTGCCTCTTTGATCCCTTCATTCTTCACAAAATGAAGGGATCCTTAACTCAAAAGGGAAGCTCTTCTCTTCCTCTTCCTGTTTCCTTTCTTGAACAACCTCAAAATTTCTCTTATAGGCTAGGGAAATTGAAACCTTCTCTTCTTCTCATTGTATTTCTCTCTCTCTTTTATTTCTCTCTCTCTTTTCTCTTAAACTTTTGTTCTTCTCTTCTGCTTATCCTTCCATTCACATTTTTCTTCTTCATTTATAAGCAAGACAATACTTCTTCCAATTATACCCTTAATGAGTCCAAAAAGTCCATTTTATCCTTCCATATAGGCTTATGTCCTTTTAAACTTAAGTGTCTTACCAAAAACACGATTGAACATTCTAACATAACACTTTATTCGAGAAGAATCTTTTCTATTGTCTTACGTTTCCAATAACACCAAAATCATTCAATTCGGGTTAGTGATTCAAAAGATATACTTTAAACATTTTTGGGCTGCTCTTGTCCATAATAGTATACTATGCACAACTTCCATCTAAAATTTGAACATCTTAGAGACTGAATTAGATTCCATTTTTTTCATACCATTTGTAGCTCCATATCTCTAGTTTACCAAAAATTAGAAATCATCTCATTTTGAATCCTATAGATCTAGATATACTCAAAATATTGAAGTATGTTTAGTAGAATACCATCAGTTCATATTACTTACTAGCACACTCATTGTATCCGTCCCACTCTTTTCACTTAATCTTTCTCCATTCATTTCAGATGGCCATGATTTTTGGTGGAGATGTATAGAAATGTCTTACAAGTCCAATGGTTCAAGAAGCAAGGTATTTGGGTGTCTATAGAAAAAGTTATGGCCAAAAGAATCTAACATGTGAATGTCTTTACTTATTGTACATGCCTTGGCGCAATTGCCATAACTATCACTACAGGCGTCGGATTGACTTCGTTTTTGAACGGTTTGAAAAAAGGCTTCTAGATATACAACTTTCATGAGACCTCAAAGACAAATTCTATCTTCTATGTCTTCTTCCTTCTGACTTTTGTATCTTCTTACTTTGCTTCATCTTACTTTTGTTTCGTCTTACTTTGCTTCGTCTTACTTTTGCATCGTCTTACTTTACTTCGTCTTACTTTTGCTTCGACTTACTTTTGCTTCGTCTTGCTTTTGCATCGTCTTACTTTGCTTAGTCTTACTTTTGCACCTTCTTACTTTTGCATTGTCTTACTTTTGCATCGTCTTACTTTGCTTCGTCTTACTTTTGCTTCGTCTTACTTTGCTTCATCTTACTTTTTCATCGACTTACTTTTACATCATCTTACTTTTGCATCGTCTTACTTTTCTTCGTTTTACTTTTGCATCGTCGTACTTTTGCATCGTCTTACTTTTGCATCGTCTTACTTTGCATCGTCTTACTTTTGCATCGTCTTACTTTTGCATCGTCTTACTTTGCTTCGTCTTACTTTTGCTTTGTCTTATTTTTGCATCGTCTTACTTTGCTTCATCTTACTTTTGCATTGACTTACTTTTACATCGTCTTAGTTTTGCATCGTCTTAGTTTGCTTCGTTTTACTTTTGCATCGTCTTACTTTTGCATCGTCTTACTTTTGCATCGTCTTACTTTGCTTCGTCTTAGTTTTGCATCGTCTTACTTTTGCATCATCTTACTTTTGCATCGTCACATATAAAGATCATAACTTTCGATTCAGATGTCTAAAAATTCCATACTATATACTGTTAAAAAGATAAAAGAAATATCTACAACTCTCAAGAAGGCAACTTTGCCAAAATCTATCTAGATTAATCCAGATGTTCTCCCGAAGTCAGAAAACGAATTTTACATTCAGCTCCCAATGTACTGGACCCAGTTCTTACTTCATGACAAATTTTGAGACTCTTAAAGATAGAATTGAAATTTGATATCTTCATAAGAAATGTAGCCATATGTTTCTAGTTTAATCCAAATAAAAAATATTCTCATTTGGACAACTAGAGAAACTGTTGTGGCTAAAAGACTGAAGCATACTTGGTAAACATTTTCCAAATCAACCATCCTTTTTGTTTCACAATCTTTACTTAACACAAATCATACTAATATGACCCTTTTCTATTTCACTTACTCCTCATTCTCAACTCCATTTCAAATCAATGGCATCTAAAGAAAATATATAATCCATGATTAATCATGAACACCAACAACAGAACATAAACATATGTATATATTCTTCATCAACTTACTACACAAATGCAACTTCATTTTTGACTTTCATTTTGCTTCTAACTTTCACCTAAATTCTTCTCACTTCAAAATCTTTTATCCACCATAAACACCAAAGAAAAACTTTAATCTATCCACATTTCTCATTCAATACTTTACCCTTGCATATCATTTCTTGGTTCAAAATTTTCATTCATTTGTTCTTTACTCATGACTAATCTCCAAAATTTCTCATTCAAATAGTTCTAACTTCTATGAAACGTTC
>JANJEY010000236.1:51974015-51987303 GCA_024703695.1 Erythroxylum cataractarum
ATTGTGGTTATTATTTATATGTAAAATATTTAAAATTATTGTTATTTCATATTAATTGTCATTATTATTTATTATTATGATTTTTGAAAACATGGTTGATGTAAACAGTAAACTAGTAAAATATACATTACAATTGTAAAATATACCAATGGACTATTTTGCAAAATTTAAAAATTTTAGGGACTATTTCATAAATTTAAAAAATTACCCAAAATGGCATCCGATACTGACCGGTACTAGTACAACACCATACCAGAACTCAAATGGATACCGAGTTCGGTACGGTATTCATAACATTGAATGTAACAGCAAAATGTAGAAAAAAGAATATCCAAGAAAAAAAAGATAAAGTAGACAAAGATTTGATTGATTTTTAAAGAAAATAAATAGCTTTATAAAAAATTGAATTAAAGTGAGAGAAATTCAAATATTATTTTTTGTTGTCTTGGGTTATCTCCTAAGTAACGCTTTTGGTTTATGTCACCGGCTCGATTTCCTTTTCCACTGTCAAGGTTCCTCTAGCAAAATTTCTTAAAAATCATTACTTCAGCATGATCATAAAACAACTTCAGCTTATGTCCATTTACCTTAAAAATTTTGTCAGTTTGTATGCTTTTAGTGTCCACTACACCATATTCAAAGATGTTAGTAAAAAAAAGGGACCTAACCATCAAGATAGAAGTTTACCAGGAAACAATTTTATCTTAGAATTAAATAAAAGAAATTTATATCCTATAGTAAATGATTTCGTGTTTATCTTCATATCATGTAAAGTTTTAGTCTTTTCTTTATAGATTTATCATTGTGAAACGTCTCTAGCCTAAGTTCCTTAAGTTCTTGCGGCAGTAATTTCCTTTCTTTTCTTGATTTTTAATTTCATTAAAATCATCTTCTCTCTTCTTTGCTAATTTTTTTAAAAAGAAAAGAATTGTTAGTTATGTTTCAAAAATAATAAAATAAACTAGGCAAATAAAACTTTCCTTAGCAACGACACCAAAATTTGATACGTGTCATTAGGTGTATATAAATTAAATCCTTATTTTAATTTCAATTTATTAAACAAATTAACATATTGCAAATAAAAGTCGATCCCACGAGGAAAGTTAATTTACTAATTTAATTTACTTATTATAATACTTTTAAAAGAGACAATTACATCCTAATAATTTCACTCATATGAAAGAATTTCCATAATAAAATATAAATATCATTAACACAGAATGTCTTTTTTAACCACGTTAGTAAGATATAACCTCAAAACTTAAGAGAATGAATGTATGAAACATTTTTAAAAAATCATTCAACTAATATTCAAAAAGTTGATAAATTATTATATAACTCAATAAAAATCAACGTAAAACTCAAAATAACTAGCATTAATCATAGAACATGTAATATGAATTTTCCTTACTTCAAAATAAAAATTTATGATATAATTAAATCAACACTTGAATTATTAATTCCCCTTTTATATGTGAGCGAATTCCATTATGTCATACACGTAATCTTAAAACTTAAAATAAAGAAGAACATGATAATTAAAAAAATCACAACTTCTAAATTTTTTTCAATCTCAATCTAATTTGGTTAGATAGTTTACAACTTAAGTAATTTATAGTACAAGTCAAATCATAGGTAAAACAAGAAGTATATGTTTAAACATTTAATTTGCTTTCCCAAAAACACATTTTAAGAAAAATCTAGAATATTTTTTGCAACTTGGAAAACATTTAGAAAAGTCACCGTTCTTTATCTAAATTCTTCATTTTTGTTGTGAATAAATTATTTTCTTCCAATTTAAACTTTAATGAAAGCATTTGTGACAAGTTCAAAACCTAAGAATTGATATGAATTAAATGTATGTATATAAAAAGGGGGTTTACAAATTTTGAATTGAATATAATCAAAATAAATAAGCAACTCTAAATTTATTCTAACTTAATCTAATATGTTCAAGTGGAAAATTATTGTTTTAATTTCAGTTTAACCATGTAATTTGATATACTTGGATCATCCGAGTTATTTAAAAGGTTAAGCTTAGAAAACTAATCAACTAGCCCCTACTTGTATCTCTTCAATTTCTAGAATTGAACCAACTCAATCCCAATTAAAAGCATCTAACCACTGATAATTAAAAGGTTAAGCTTAGAAAACTAATCAATTAGCCCCTACTTAATCTCTTCATCTAACCACTGATAATTTATTCAAAGAACAAATGAATTCTAGCTTATACAACACATGCGATATAGATAGAAAAACTGCTCATCTTGTTTCGATTCCTTAAGGTAGCTTGGATATGGAATTAGTGGTCTATAAGGATCTGTCGCCTAGTTCAATTTTTTTCCTTCATTTTCCTTGGTGTTATGCTTAAGTTGTTTACCCTTTTGAATGTGACTGAAAGAGATTCTCCCATTATTTTTCTCATTCTGCTCATCTTCTTCTTTGGTGAGGTTTTCCTTCTCTTGATTACCAGTATTAGACAGTTCAGAAGGAAACTCAACATAATTGTCAATCACTTTACCACTTCTCAGAATGGTAATTGCTTGGGCTTGCTCAGGTTGACTAGGCAACTTTCCCTTTTGATTGTTATTCATTTGAGCAGCAAGTTGCGCCACTTGAATCTCAATCCTCTTGACAGATGCTTCTAAAATGTTAAATCTCTTGTTGTTCATTTATTGATTTGAGTTGTGACCTGAATGAATGCATTTAGGCTTTCCTCCGAAGAAGGCTTTCTCTGTAGGTTGTCATTTGAGGATTGCCATTTGAAAAAGTTTGGCCTTTGAAAATTATGATGTTGTGGTAGGGGTTGCATCGGTAGATTGGTGGCCTTTTAAGAGAAATTGGGGTGGTTTCTCCAACCAGGGTTGTAGGTAT
Organism: Erythroxylum cataractarum; assembly: GCA_024703695.1. Lineage (NCBI taxonomy): Eukaryota > Viridiplantae > Streptophyta > Magnoliopsida > Malpighiales > Erythroxylaceae > Erythroxylum > Erythroxylum cataractarum. The sequence goes on from JANJEY010000236.1 coordinate 51,976,890, forward strand.
TCGAGTATGGATCATTTCGCTCCCTTGGTTGAAAATCGTTAAGTAAGTTAACTTTTTCTTCTCCATCTACCAAAGGTTCGTATGAATACGAACAAACATTAGCTCCACGACCAAAAGTTCCATAGATACCATACACCTTTTGATTTGGAATGTTTTGGGGTAGCCTTGTAGTTAATATCTTCACATGCCTCATCAACTCAGTTAACTACATAGCCAATTCTTGATTTGAGCTCACTTCATGAACTCTAGCTCTTTTTCCCCTAACGCTCTTTTATTGAGAATTAGCCCCTAACATTTCAAAGATTTCATACGTTTTTTCGACCGCCCTCTCTCCTATAGCTCCTCCTGCTGCATTGTCCACCATGTACTGGCACTACTATGTCAACCCATCATAAAAGAATTGGTTTAGCATATGAAGCAGAAAATGATGGTTTGGACATTATATCAATAAAGCTTAAAGCATTCCTACTCGTCGTGGAATGACTCTCCCTCCATTTGAGTGAAGGTAGCTATCTTGGTGCACAACTCATATGTCTTTTAATGGGAATAAAATTTTCCCATGAATTTGTTGTACACCTCTTCCCATGTAGTTAATGAATTGGGTGGAAGGGAAGCCACACCTTAGCCCGATACTTTAATGTGTATGGGAAGCACCTCATCCTGAGTTGATCCTTATTTAGGCTATCCAAAGGAAATGTTTAGAGAGTGGTATAGAATTCCCAAATCAAATTTGAAAGTCTTTATTAGGAACCCATAAAAAGATGGCAGCATGTTGTAATGGATGCTCTTCAATTCATAATTTCTAGCTGCTCTCCCAAATGCATACACGGCGTCATAGTACCAATCACTAGTTTGATGTACTCCTTCATCACCAACTGCCTTTCACCCATCTTATGGTTATTCACTTGATCTTCATGCTTGGGTTCCTCACGATCATCTTTAGAGTCCCCTTAAGGTCTTTGTTTTTGATGTATGTTATCAATAAAAGGGACGGATTCACTATTTAAAGATCTCCGTCCCAGCATAAACCAAGTGAATTCACTGCTTAAAGTTCTCCTACCTAACACAAACTAACTATATAAAGCACTAAATTAATAACAAAAATTACAAAACACATTAACAAAATAACATAATAAAATACGCATGCATGAACAAACACAAACAATCAAAATAACTTAAGCAAATAAAAACTATCAAAATTAATTCAAGTTTAAAGCACTAAACACCTCCCCGGTAATGACACCAAAAACTTGTTGTGCCCAAATAAGTTCTAAAAATACCTAGGCTATCCTACTATCAAGTACACGAGGTAGTTGTAGTGATTACCTAGGGTTGTCTCCCAGAGAGATGAAATTGGTTTGCTTAAATTAATTTTAAATAAAAACAAAAATGAATGCAATTCTAATCACTCTATCCCAATTTGTTGAGTAAAAGACTTTAGAGCGAATCACACAATTGAACTAAAAAGTAAACGATTCAACCGAAAGCAAAGACGAATATATTAATCGAAGTGGAAGCTCTTGAGAATTAATTTCACTAATTTAATCTCCTATACATGATTAAGGGAAATGATTGGACAGTTGTCTTACTAAAATTGATAGTTAGGTTATAAATAAACTCGAATAATGAACTAATCTAACTTTCGTATTCATCCTATTATCATTCAAATTAATTAAAGAAGCCCGACTACTAATTACCATTTAAGTTAATATATTTCTAGTTCTTGACCTAAGCGTCCATAGTTTCTCAATTTGTATTAAATTTCTCCGCTTGGTCTTTCATTTAATACTAAAAATGATGCAAAGTTTGGGCATTCTATTACATCCATTCAGCTCAGAAACCATATAAATAACTAAGACAACAAATCCGTAACTCAATCATGCATAGTTAACTAAAATATCTACATTAATTCTCAAGAAAAAGAGATCAACCCATCATAGCATAAACACAGTTCATCATATCCATACACTTCAGTCCCATATTACAATCAACAAAAGTATTAAATCAATAAAATAATGAATACTAATTGAACTATGGAAAGATAACAAAGTAACAATTGGTTAAGATAACAAAGTAATAAGTTCAGTTAATAAACAAGAAACATTGCAACAGATGAATTACAAAGCAAGCAAATAGAGATCAGGTTAATGAGGTGCGGTGGTTTCCTACCTCTCTCAATCTTCCCGCATTAGCTCTCACGTTCTGCTTTAGCTTGTTCACACCAGATGGTCGAAGGCTTGGTTCTGCTTCCAACTTTCTGCCATGTTTCCTTTTTGTAGTATGCTTATAGGTCTAGGGTTTTGTGCCCTCAACCTCTGCAACTACCATATAATAACTAAAACAATTACGAGAAAAAATGTGCGAAGGGGGGTCACAACCATGACATGTAAGTCACAATCGTGACATGCTTATGGTCGTGACTTACTATGCCACAACCGTGACATGGTAAATAACATGATGCCCATTTTCATACACAATTCATCATGCCACATTCACAAAATAATCCAATTAAGATCCATGCAACATCCACACTAATTTCACTTAATTCATATCAAATTTTAATTAAATCGCATCCAATTTCAACGTATGAAAGCAAGAAAAATCAAACAGAATTAAACAGAACATTCTCTTATGTTGTTGTGTGTTCTCTTCTCTGTTGTTGCGTTTTATTTCCTCTTTTGGCTGTTATATTCTTATTTTTCTACTCTTGTGTCATTTTTTTTCCTCTATACTATGTTTTATTTCTTTTGACTGCTGAATTTTATTTCCTTTGGCTACTGCATTTTGCTCCTCTCAAGCTGTTACATTTGCTCTGTTTTTCTGCATTTTATGTTCGACTATTTCTTTTTTTGTGAGTTGTTTGCTTGTTTTTGGCCTTTATTATAGGCTAATGGTTTCTTTTTCTTCTAGATTACTTTCCTTAAGTCCATTAAGACCACAACAAAATATTTGGTAAAATTTAACTTTTAGAAATAAAATATGAAATTAAATAACTTCAATAATTAATAAGAAAATGCAATAATTTAACCCAAATTTGTTATATAAATAATTTAAAACAAGATAAAATAGGGTGTAAAATATGTTATAATTTCTACTTATCACTAATGCTAAAAAATTATAGAGTTAGGCGCTGGCCACTTTATCAGTAGACTACTCTTTCTACTAAAATAAAGAATTGGTATTAGTATGGTAAAAGAAAAGGCTAAAGCATGTCCCAATATGGATTAACTTTCATAATATTCTTCTAGAACTTTGGTTAACGATAAGATTGAGCTACCTTGCAACTTAGTTAAGCAAACCAATTTATTTGGATGAGGCTATAACATAACTGAGAATATTCAGTTGTGTTAGAGTGTGCATTTTAGTTTAAATTGACATCGAGCCTACTATAAGACAACCTCACAAAATATGGAAACTAACTAGAAAAAAGCTTGAAAGAGTTTATTAGGAAGAGTACATGAAGACAAAAATCAAAGGTACGACAGAGAAAATCACTAACAAAAACATCAATAGAGATCATATGAAGCCTCAGGCTAAGAAGAAGCAATAAACCCCCTAATACCTAAAGCCAACTCAAGCGAAACTAATGCTAAAATAATATAGGAGGTTAAAATGGAGGAGGTTAACCCAACTAACTTAGAAGAGAAAGTGAAAATAGGTTCTTATGGTAGCAATTTCACACCTGAAAATGAGGAAAGCATTATAGTCAATATAATCAATATTGTGAAACTTGTTATCAACACTGAAATGAAACATACTCAGAATAATGGAATGAATGTTGGATATAATAACTAAGTTATCAAAGGATCAAAGGAAGGCACATTAAGAATTAAGAGGAGGAGTGGGAGGAAATAGAAGTCAAAGGATGGTAGCATCACTCTAAGCATATACTAATGACAATGATAGTATGGAATGTAAAGGTCTTGAATTACCCAAAAAAGAACCAGGTAGTGTATGACTATTTAATGAATGTGAAACTATAGATAGTAGCTCTACTAATGTTGATCAATTCTAAAATTTCCAAAGTAAGCCCAATATGATCAAGCACTACCAATCAATGCATCTGCTCTTAGTCTATGGCTTAGAGCTTAATCTCTTGTAGTGATCGATGTATACTGATGTTGCGAAATTCAACATAGGATGTATCACCGGTATTTTTTATGTTGGCTCCTAATTGACTTTTTTCTAGTGTGACAATGTTGAATTAACTGCAAGTGCATGATGTAGCTATAGGTAGCATCGGTATGTAAGGGTCGATGCCATAAAGATGATGACTACTAGTAATTACCATTATCTTATTATCTTTTCTACAAATTTGAATGTGATTTTTAATCTAAATAAAATAAAACCTCAAAAATAAAATAAAGTAGCCAAGGATATTGAACAGAGAAACAAGAAATCATTTAGAAAAAGATTGATATCAGAAATTAATGTCTAGGTTATGAATCCCCCTAAATTCTCTTAAATAATTATCCTTTTATTATGCAATTATTTTATTAATTTATTAGACTATGGAGATTCCTATGGTAAGCTAATAGCTGACCTCGAGTGTAATAACAACTAATCCTAAGGTTTTCAACCAAATTACTCAGGTTAAAGTTTACAGGATTGCTTTATCGATTTGTGAATCTCACTATTAGGTTTGACCCTAATTAGGAGGATTTATGTCATCCTATCTTAGAGTTGCAATTAACTCCTTTCAATTATGGTAGATTTGTCCATACAAGGATTTCTCAATGTCTATGTTATGAAATCAGATTATGATCTAATATTCTAGATCTATTAAAACATATATTAAACTCGTAATCAAATCATAATATATCAATCAATTCAATTGCATTAACAAAAGAATCAAAACATGTTAAAGTATAAACATAGGGTTCATCTAACCTAGACACTAAAGGAATTTAGTTATACATGATTGGAAATGAAATCAAACATAAACAAAAATAAAAAAAGAAAGAAAACAATGAGTTCTTAATTCTAAATCTCCCTGTTTGTATCGAATATTCTTGCAAGTTAGAGGTTTAATCTTCTATTCTGATGGATCTTTCAAGAATTTCTTCTTGTTTTTCACTTCTATGAATCAAAATCACTCCATGTGTATCCTTTAAGAATTTCAAAACACTTCCTAATGTCTACTTATCCATTTTGCCTCCAAACACATCAATTTATATATAAAAAATTGGGTTTCTAGACTTACATGGCATGAAACACGACTGCGTATTAGACCGTGTATAACTAAAAACACAAGAATTCGTGATTTTGTAATACCTAAGAGAAGTACATAGCCAGATGCATGGTCATGTAATTATGCATTTATCAGCTTTGGCTATCTGAGTGGTTTTTGGGATGTACCCTCACCTTTTTGCCTCTTCCTAAGCACTTTATTTTGCTAACATCAGTGTGGTATATTTTCCCTTTTCATCATTATTCCTTGAAATGTAAAAATAAACAACATCACTAAATAAAAGGGAATAATCTATGTCAATCAAATCACGAAATATAGAACACTATAATGTAATCCCAGGGTTAATAAATTAAGGAATAATAATGTAAACTTAAATAAATAAAATAAATCTTAATATACTCTATAAAAATGGAGTGTAATGGCATTAACAAACATGAACAACCAAGTTAATCACATAAAAGTTCATACTATTAATTAATTGAATAAATTGCATTCAATCCATCTCAACACACTAATTAATTCAAAAGGCCTTAAAAATACAATTCGACCATATAAATTAATCAAAACAATGCAAAAGCCCCCATAAAAATACACCTTATGTAAACAAATAAACAATTGCATAATTAAATTCATATTAAAGTATTCAATAGCCCTTAGGTATCCAATTTCACCATAAATAATCCAAAACAAGTTCAAAAACCTTTAGAAAATTCAAATTCAATATATAAATTACCAAAAGAAAACCCTTAATGGTTTAATCATCATGGGTTATCCTAGTATACTCCACAGACCTCATAGAATCAATTACTACACTTATTTCTCTCAAAATTGATTAACATAACTAAAAAATATCATGAATAATGCATAAAACTTATTTTAATTAATTTAAACTTTAAGAAAAATAGGTAGGATGGATGGGTTTGTCATCAGATAATGTAGGTCTAAGTCGTCTAGAAGGAAGGAAGAAGAGAGAAAGTGAAAATTAGGGTTTCTACGTGGCTGATACACAATTTTAAACAAATATAATGGAACACAAGCGATAATACAGGTGCATATCTACCATACATTAGCCAATTTTAGGGTTAATTTTAAAGATCACGGGCATGTTAGGCTTTAACATAGGAATGTAAAATAGATATGTTATGATAGGACAAACACAAGTTAGAATATGGACATGTATATAGATCTTGTTCTTCATAAAAAACAATATGACTAATAACATGTGTGTGTTGGGACTTAACATGACCGAGTTGACACTAAAATTAAAATATGTAAAATTTACATGGTCATTAAGACTGGCATATTGGTGGTTAGTATCTTTCTGTAACTTTTAGGAAACAACGGAAACTATAAAACCCTAAACCTTTTCTTTCAGTGAATGTAAATTTTTATTTTCAGTGAATAGTATTTTTGGATGAATAGTAAATTTAAGTGAATAGTGATTTTTGGGGAATCCAACCTCAAAATATTGAAAAATATTTGGAATAAGTATTATAATTTAATGATACTGAAATGAATCGAAAATAAGTCCGATTGGATGTGTTTTGGGAGTTCCGAAAGTTTAGGACTAAAATGCTCCTTTTGGGAAATAAAGGGTATTGATGATTTTAAACCCATTTAAAATTAGAGTACTTCATGGTCAATTTGATAATACGACTGTTACGAAATAATTTTGGAACTTAATTCAGTTAGATGGTGAATTACACTCATAAAGGATAATTTGGTCTTTTTGGTATAAAAGTTAGTGGATTAATGAATCATTAGAGTGGACTAATAGGAAGGTGACATGCGTAAAGCATTAAAGAGTATAAAAAGCCAAAAATTAAGACAAATTGCTTTATTCTTTTCGTAAAATCATGAGAGTGAATTGGTGTAGCCGTAATCACCAAGGAGAACGTCGGCCAGGCTAGAGAGGAAGAATGGTACTGTCATTTTTTATGGGTTTTGATGGAGATTTTAGGAGATCTTGATCAAGTAAAGGTGCTCATCAAATACCCAGGAGATTGGAAGATAAGTTGGTAAATTTTCTTAGCTGAAATTTCTAAATTTGTGGATTTTTGTGTAGGATGGATGTATTTAAGATGAATGGTGATTTTTGACTTGGCATGGAGTAGATAATGAGTTTAGAAGCATTTAAGGGTTGAAAACATAAAATTAAACCAAGAAAATCAGGATAGGAAGAATCGTCCATGGCTTGATGTTTTTAATGTTATTTGATCCAATATCTTGTTATGACATTTCATGATGTTCATAGCGTGGTTTTAATGCTAATGAAGTAAACAAAAAGGAAAAAGAATTGAACTAGAATTGAATTGGAAAAGTTTGATGTAAGATGTGTTAAGTTTAGCCTTAAGGGCACTTTTGGTATAAAAGTATGATTATGAAGTAATAACCATTTGAATGTGATTAAGGATGGCCATTAAGTGTATTTGTGGTATTGAAATTGTTAAATGAAGTGTTAAGTTATTATTTGGAAAAATTAGTATATGGTATGTATATGGAAAGTAATTAAGTTTAAATGGTTTATGACGTGTTTGAATGATGCTTGATATGCATTTTAGGTAAATTATGTTGAAAATTTTGAAAGAAATTGAAAGGACAGTATATATATAAGGATAATTTGACCTTAAGAGAAAACGTATTTGTTGGTGTGGGTTGTTGAGGTTGATTATGGTTATAGCGAATTAATTGAGTAAGATAGTGTTTTGAAGAAATTGATAAGTTGGGATGGATAAAGGATGGTATTTAAGTAACTTTCGAAATTAGACTTTGAAATAAAGACCAATAGGTTAGCTTACCGAAGTAAGAGTAAATACAATTAGTGTATATGTTACATGATTAAATACTAATCTCGAATTCGGTTAAACTGAATATATAGTTTTAAATGCTTTATTTCCTAATTTGGAAATAAATGCTTAAACAAAATGCGCTTTGTATAGGTAAAGAAGAGGCATAGAACATGTGAATATGCTTGGCGATAAGTTTGCAAAACAGTAAGTGTATTTTATTTTTTTTATGTGAATGAATTCTTTGCAAAAGAATTGATGATATGTGACTTTATATTGTATGAATATGAGTTTTAAAAAAATGATACATTACAAGTAAATATTGCTAGTATAAGCATATGTTTCGGCAATATATGAATTGAAGTTTGAAAGTTGAATTTCATTCGATTTGAAGTTACATTGAAATTAGGTTATTGGTTGAGAAAAATGAATTGAGTTTTAGGCTATGGTACACCATTAGGATTTACACTTGTTATTATACTAGTATATAGCAGTTAACCTAGTACGAGTAAGCGATGTAGAACTAACTCTATAACTAGGGGTTAACCAATTGCGGGTAAGTGATGTAGAACTAGCTCCGTAACTACCGATGTATAGCGGTTAACCTAATATAGGTAAGCGATGTAGAACCAACTCTATAACTAGTAAATAATTTGTTGCAAGTAAGTGGTGCAGAACTAGCGCTGTAACTACCGATATATAATGGTTAACCTAGTGCGGGTAAGCAATGTGGAATTAACTCTGTAATTAGTAGTTAACCAATTGCGAGTAAGCAATGCAGAGCCAGCTCCGTGGCTTTATGCCTAGGGGTACCATATGGGAAAGAAGTTAGCAATGGGTTATGTCGTGTAAGAAGTTTATGACAATAATGATGCCACCATAATTTAATTTAAAAGTAACTTGAGAAATTGAATTTAGAAAGCATATATGTTTTATATTGGTCTTGTATCATAAGAAATGAAATGAAATTGTTTTAAGGAGGTTTAAATTGTGAAATATGGCTTGCATAAAAATGTTAACACTCACTGAGCTCGTTTAGTTTACGCTCTACTTTTTTTAAAAAAAAATATCTAAGGTGCATACTCAAGGGCTTCAGTAGTAAGGACTCCACCTCTTTAGTAGATAACTTCGTCACATGCTGTTGTGAGGCTTTTTTGCCTTGCAAATACTTTTGAGAATTACTACATATCAATGAACATGTTTTGAAATGTATTTTGTGTAAAGAAGGAATGTACATATATGCTTTTAAATGAAATGCATGAATATGTTTTAGTTTTTAAAAGTTTATTGAAGTGATTGTTGAGATTGCTTGTGAATGAACTTGAAGTCTAAAAATTTGTAGTTAGGATTTTGAAGTGATTATTGAAGTGTTTTGAACTTTTGCAAGTATTTTGAAAATTTTAGGGATTTCAAAATACGGTCGTTGTGTTGCATAAATTTTTAATAAAATGATTAAAAATACTCTACTTTTTATATTTATGAATGTTAAGTTAAAGCTTTTCGATAAAAAGGGCAATAGGCTTAGCTCTATAGGAACTTTCCAATTAGATCAGATATCGATTGTAGGGCCACTGTGGGGTACCGAGCAGGCCACCTACTTGTTTTAAGATAGGGGCCTATCAGTGTCGATATCAAAACCCACTTTTTAAAAATGAGTTTCCTTCTTTTTTATTTAATCTCTATACGTTATTTTAAAAGTAAGGTGACCAATAAAATATTCTGATTTACATGTTTATGGTTTCATAAACAGAAAGTGTTACACATTTGCATTTTTTTCAAACACACAACACGATGCACAGACGAGGCTGTGGACATCTTAGGGAAACCATTCCAACTACTCCTACACATGAGGCACCTCTAATACAGGAGGATGACCATATGCCAATCTCAGTTAGTGGCTCGATGAACCAGCCACATTCTGAATCGTCAAGGCTAGTAAAACTAGTCAGAGTGAACTTTAATACGGAATAAGTGGCAATGCGACAACCACGCTAGAATGTGGAAGCTTCAGGATGTTCCATTGAGGGTGTTGGACACTACACCCCACCTGTAGGTGTTTGGAGGTTATTGTTGCACCCCACACCCCACCCGTAGGTGTTTGGGGGTTATACCCCGGCGTGTATTTGCGGGTTATACCGCAACATCCAACTTTAATCAGTAGTGTTCTCTTTAGGAATCGAACTCGTGACCCCTCAAGGTTTTGTTGTTTCTAAGAACACACTTCTTACCATTGAACCTGTTGGACCCCACACCCCACCCGTAGGTGTTTGGCGGTTATACCCCAGCGTATGTTTGCGGGTTATACCGTGGCATCCAACCTTAATCAGTATTGTCCTCTTTGGGAATCGAACTTGCGACCCCTCAAGGTTTTGTTGTTTCTAAGAACACGCCTCTTACCATTGAGCCAAATTCGCTCAATGGTAAGAGGCGTGTTCTT
>JANJEY010000236.1:52040840-52053825 GCA_024703695.1 Erythroxylum cataractarum
AATAAGGAATTTAATCCTTCGAAATCATAATTTTCAAACATTTATATAAACATTAATTTATCAAAAATTTGCTTCTTAAATTTTCAATTTCACATACTTAGCTTAAAATTCAACAAATAAATATATTACCCACCTCGAAATGATGCTAGGAACTCGTCCCAGTCATCAATTTGACCAGCGCTTCCTTTGTTCATCCAATTTAAAATTACCTAAGCCATAATCATCCAAATTCAATGTCATAATTAGCATAATTACTTAAATTGGGCTTGGAGAACTCAAATTCCTCATATTTCCAATCTATCTAAATCCACAATTTCGAAAATTCCCAAATTTCAAATTTGACCTAAACCAATTCACTCAAATTCAATACCTTAAAAATCATAATAACTCAAATTGAGCTTAGGAAACATCAATTCGTTACTTATTCAAGCTATTTAAATCTCCAATTTTCAGAATCCCCAATTTTTAAAATTGGCCTAAGTCAATTTACCCAAATTCAATACCATAAATCACAATTTCTTCAAAATTGATTTCATAATTCACAAACCCATACTATTATCTATAATTCTACACCAATAATTTCTAAAAACCTCAAATACAAAATTAAGCATAAACCTTAATTAATTTCCATCCAAAATTAAACATAACCTAAGGCATATACATCAAAATTGACTTTATATATCACATACCCATATCATTTTCCATATTTCTAAACCAAGAACTCACTAAAAACTCCAAACTTAAAAATTTCTCTTACCTCTTTTCTTCTCCAATTTCGAATTTTCATGGCTAGAAAGGAAGCTTTCTTCATTTTTCACATTTCTTTCTCTTGAATCTGCTCAAAACTCATGTTAAAAGTCCCATAAATTTCGAAAATTTTACTTTCTCTCTCTTCTTCCTCCATAGCCGAAGCTTCTCCTCCCTTCTATTATTTTCTTTCTCTTCTTTTCATCAAAGAGTCATGTTTCCTTTCACCAAAACGACAGGCATGTCTATCTATAGTGCCATGTCAATTAAATGACGGCTAAAAGACCAAATTGCCCTTCCACTTAAGCCTAAAGTCTTAATTCTTTCATGCTTACTTTCGGATCTGATTCGCACAATCAATTTGAAGGAATTTGTTAAAAATTTCTTCTAGAGAAATTTCTCTCTATGTCTTAATTTCATAATGCCACAAAAATCATCCAATTCGGAGCACTACATCAAAAGTTATGCTCAAAACATTTCTGACATGTACATATTCTAACACATTTTTCAGCACGTTAATTCCATCCAGAAATTTACATTCTTAATCCCAGAATTGGCATTCGATGTCTTCATAATAATTGTAGCTCTATCTCTCTAGTTTAATTTAAATCAAGAATCGCCTCATTTTGATTTCCAGAGAAAAAATACTTTCAGATGTTCCTAATCAAAAAACTGCACACTAATCCGAACTTCAATTCATAAATTAAAAATCTTAGGGGCAAAATTGAAATTTACTTTCTTCGTATGACTTGTAACCCCATGTCTTAATTTTATTTCTCCTCAAGAATCACTTGTCGGATCTCTACAAATCCCGAATTTCTCAAAATACTGAACTATATTCGAAAAATTTCCTGACTCACTTTGATTAATTTAACCACCCTTAATTAAATCTCAAAATTTCACAAATTTCTCGTAAAAATGAAATTCATTGTCTTAGGAATCCAACGTTTCAAGAATCGAGTCAATCGGATGTCGTACGGAAAAGTTATTCGCAAAAGAGTGAAATATGTTCAGAAATTTTCTTTTCTTAAACAAATAGGGAAAGTCTCGATCGTGCGCGTGCACGACCGCGATATCCGCATGGACTAGCGGAGTCGCGATCGTGCGCATGCACGATTGCGACATTTTGGTGGAACCCCATAGTTGCGATCGTGCGCATGCACGACCGCGACATTACAGTGGACCTGCGCTCGTCCTTTTTTTTTAATTTCTTAAAACTTCCAAAATTCATATCTTTTGATTCCTAAGTTCAAATTTGACAAACTTAATCTCTATGGAAAGCTTGGAGAAAGCTCTACAATTTCTATGAGAACTCTACAACCAATTCCATCTTTAAAATGATTAATTTTCTAGTCAAAGATTTTGTTCAAATTAATATTTCCTAAACAATAACTCAACTTTGAAAATTCATATCTTTCAATTCCAAAACCCAATCATGTCATATTTTATATAGATGTGAAGATCAGAAAGTCACCTACAACTTTTATGCAGAACACAAAATCAATTTGAACTCTAAGGAAGTCAATTTGTCAGTCAAAAGTTCTGTCCTCAAATAATCATGCTAAAATTATAGCAGAAAATTGTAAAAATCATAACTTATTATTCCTTGATCGAAAAATTCTATACTTTATATAGAAATAAATATCAAGTCATAATCTTCAACTTTCATGAAACACTTCAAGGCTCAATTAATCTCTAACTAGGTAAATTTTTCAGTCAAAGCTTTAGTCATAACATAAGTCAACCGATAACACACCTAAACTTTGACTGACCATAACTTTCACTCCCAATATCGAAAAATTACAAACTTTATGGCTACAGAAAGCTCTCAACATAACCTACAAGTTTCATATTGAACATTTTCTCAAATTAAGCCTAAATCAAAAGTCAACTCTCAAAGGCCAAAAAGTCAACCTTTTTACAATTTTTCATCTTCTCACACTTTCTCTCTTTATTTCTTGATTTTCAACTTAATTTTCAATTTCTCATCCACTTAAACTTGTATTCTATTCAAATTTCAAAATCATCAAACTCCATCAATTCTTTTTCTTATCAATTTCTTAAAACATAATCACATCTAATACAAACTTCATATACGAACTTACTTATTTCATACTTTTTAATTTTTTTTTTAAATTCACTTAAAGATCGAGGTCCAACATTCTTAGTACCAAAAAAGCACAACCATCAAAGAATGCAAGACGTAGGCCAATATAATGTTGTAACACCATGTATAAGGTGATTTCCACACTCCTAGCTGAAAGATTGAAAGCGGTGATCTAGGTAGGATATTATTAATTTAGCTTAGGAAGCCTTTATCCCTAACAGAAATGTTAGGGATAATATTCTTATACTGCAAGAGATGATGAAGGAGTACAACTCAAGTAAAATGCTTAATAGTTGTTCAATCAAAGTTTATTTTTACAAATCATTTTATACCATCAGTTGGAATTTCATTCGAATATTTCTTAAAACTCTACAACTGCCATATAGATTTGTTAATTGGATAATGACTTACATTCAAACTTCTACATTAAGTGCGGTTGTAAATGGATTCCTTAATAAAACTTTTAAAAATTTAAAGGGTATTACCCAAGGAGATCCCTTATCTCCTTATTTATTCACCCTTTTGATGAAGGGTGTATCTAGGCTATTAAACAAGTTGATCACTTGTAATAGAGGGTTCCAATATCATCATAACTACACAGTTGATAACCTTACCCATCTTATATATGCTGATGATTTAATACTTTTAAGTGGAGTTGATACTCATTCTATCAATCTCATGATTCAAGTTCTGAAACTCTTTACTGAATGGTCAAGGTTGAAACATAATATTAAAAAGAGTTGCATATATTTATCAACTAAAGTAAGGAATCTTACTGAAGTTAGACAACTCACGAGTATGAATGTTCACACAACTCCATTCTTCTATCTTGTTATTCCTATCACCTCTATAAAACCAAAATTTTAAGATTGTCTTCCTCTCATTGAAAGAATCAAATCAAGAGTAAATGCCTAGCAGAACAAGTTTCTCTTATATACTGTTAAAATCACACTTATTGTTTCAGTTCTTACCAGTTTGCATCTTTATTGGACAACTCAAATTGCCTTACCCGAGAACGTTAGTAAGGAAATTGGCAAAATAATGAAAGCATTCTTATGGATGGGAAGAATAGACAACTCTAAAATTGCTAAGATTAAATGGAGTGAGGTTACCATTTTGAAGAAGCTAGGAGGCTATAAAATTACCTTTATTACAACTATACAAAAAGTCCAAATGTGCAAAATACTTTAGCAACTCTACACTAATCAGAATGCACTTTGGCTCAAATGGATTCATGAGTATCATCTTCATAATAACAACTTCTAGAAGACTACTAGCATAAGAGAGACCTCTTGGATTTTTATTCAAATGATGAAGACGAGAGATACTATCTATCCATGGATCAAGCATAAAATAGGTAACAGAGAAGAGAATCCCTGTAAACCTCAAAGTCTCATCTTTGATATGGAATGGTGAATGACATGGATATTTTAGAGGATTTGATCATCTTGTAAAGTACCTCCCTCATTTAAATGATGTGATGAATGAGGATGATATCATTTGGACACTTACTCCAAATGGAAATTCTTAAACAAATCTTGTTATCAGATGCTTACTAATGGACTTCTTGAAGTTTCTTGGTATAACATTTTGTGGAGAACAATTTGAATCCAAAAGCCTCACTATTCACTTGGCTTGCAATAAAGAACAGACTTAAGACCAAAAGTCAATGGCATGACATTATAGACTCTACTTATGTATTATGTAAGATGGAAGTGGAAAATCGAGATCACCTATTTTTTCAATGTAGGTTTTCTAAAGTAGGCTGGAGTAGAATCCTACACTAAATAGCCAATGGCACTTACATGTATGATTGGGAGAAAACTTTGAATTTGGTGATTAACCAATTGAAGCAGAATATGTCTAATGGACAAATTCTAAAGGTGGCTTTCGTTTCAACCATTTATATTCTTTGGAAGGAGAGGAATAGCATAATCTTTACACATAGGGAAGACGAGAAGTACCAGCTTGCAGACAAGATTATTAATTGGATCCAATAGGCTATTTTTACTAAGAACATTCAAAACACTCTTTCACCAGAGATGAAGCAGAGATGGAACTTATAAGTTAGATCTTGACTTATTTTTTAATCACTTTTGTTTTAAATTTTTTATTGTATTTAACTGAGGGCTCTATAGCCCTGAACTCATTGTAATGTTGTATTAGCTTTACATATAGTTAATACCAATTATTCATTTTTTAAAACATTTATTGTTTAATTGTTTTTTGTTAGTTTAGGAAAGAGTAATGACTAAAAAATATTTGTAGGACTTATTCTTTTAGGGCACATGTTTGTGTATGTGTATCACTTATATGTTAAAAGCTTATGCATTATTACTCTCTTAGTTTTGAAGTTATGGATGACACCTTATGAATATAGCTTGAGTATTAGCATTCACCCCTTCTTTCTTATAGGAAGAAAATATCAAGAGAATGAAGGAAATATTCTGATCAAATATAATTATCTCCACTCATCCTTTATCTAATGTTCTCCTTATCTCTAAAAGTAAAACTTGTTAATCAACCTGAGTATAATATTTAGCTTGCAACCTTTGGGATTATTGAAATCTTAAGTTGTACCTTTAAGGATTATCAAAATGTGGTACTTTATACCCTTATATAGGAGATGGAAATCCATAATTGAATGGATACTTAAGTAGTAAAGAATATGCTAAGATGAGATGGAGATTCCTTTAAATGGCAATGGGTTGTA
Source organism: Erythroxylum cataractarum (assembly GCA_024703695.1). NCBI lineage: Eukaryota > Viridiplantae > Streptophyta > Magnoliopsida > Malpighiales > Erythroxylaceae > Erythroxylum > Erythroxylum cataractarum. The sequence continues at coordinate 52,046,408 of JANJEY010000236.1, forward strand.
CAACATACAACCTATGAAGGGAAAGAAACTTTTTTTCAAAGAGCAGAGCGATAGTTTACAAGAATTGCAGGATAGGAACTTGAACAAGATCAGGAAAGTAGCCAGAATTAGAGAAAAAGCTCAAGCTCTCTAATTCAATCAGTAGAAATTGGAACCTCTAATTGCACCTTAGGTAATATTAGGTTAATCCACAAATCTTCATCTTATTGATTGAGTGAACCACTCAATAGAGTAGATCTTAATCCTTGTACTCGAGCTAGGCACATTAGGCTTATGAATTTTGTAAGCTAATTGTTTTGTGAGATATCTATATACTCTCCTAGGCTTTTGCCTTAGTTAATGTAATCCTTTGATTTTCAAAAATGAAGAATCAAATAAGTGTAATTTTAAAATCTTAAGGTATAAATTTAAAAGAATCAAATCACCCTCTTTAAATTCAATCTCTTACATTTTTGTATTTCTTCATGTATTAATTTAACTAAGTTTTAGTCATAGAAAGTTTTAAACGTAATTTATAGAAAATTTATAAAACAAATTAACAGTTTGGTATTGAAATTAAAAAATATATATAACGGATATCTAATAAATTGTAGTTTTGACTAATGTATAAATAAATTCAATATCTGATATGTCTAAATTGTCCAACTGTACCGTCATATAAATTAAGTTGATGTTTAGTTTCTCTGAATTGACATAAATTAAATTTCCTTAAAATTTAAACTACTATTAATACAATTTTAAAAATATCGAAATATGATGTAACACTATAGATGATGACAAATATATGATCTTTTGAAAATTGATAGGATGTTATAACCTTAGAATAATTACGAACCTTGAAGTATATATGTTTACTATTAAATTATAAATGTATGTAATTAAACAAATAAAAAGATAAAAGATTAATATCAGAAGATGAGCTTGCTAGGCACACATTTAGACTGACGCGATATGAGTGGACATGGTTTGTGCGATGACTTAACAAACTTGACGGTTGATATTTTTGAGACTAATCTATCCGTTGTTCGTGATAGTCCACTCATCGCAGTGGATCGACTTTTGAATATCTCTCGGCTTTGTACATATTCACGCGCAGAGGGTCAATAATCGCAAGTTTGGACTGCAATTCAATGTCCGTAAAAGCAATCTTCAAACTTATCAGCTTTTTGTTTTTTATTAATTAGAATAAGCAGAAAATAAAAAAGTTAGTATATTAGAGCATTTTGATCCAACAGCAAATATTTAAGAGTGAAAATACAATAGTGCCCTTTAAATTTAATGACTGTTATACGTATGTATGTAAGAGCTTTGCGTAAATCATCAATAACTCACGTTTTATTCCGTTTCACAAGAAAGCTGGAACAAAAATATTTTTAAAACAGAAAATCATTAGTAAAAAATAAAATTCATATTTTTAAAATAACACAATATTTATTTATTTATTTATATACATAAGAAAAAGTGGATAATAATATGAAATAAAGATAAGATATCCACAATTTCACTAAATTTGGACACTAAAATTAAAAAAAATTATAAATTTATAATGAATTTAAATTAGCTTTAAAAGCATGTTTTTTTTAATAAATATAAACTAAATTTAAAATAAGTTAAACGTAAATTTATTTAAATTAGACTAATTTTTTAAATAATAAACTAATTTTACAAGATTTATAGTATCTATTAACCCGTGAGGAATAGTATTTTCTTTACTGTAATATTTTTTACATGTAAAATTTAAATAATAGTATATTAAAATTTAAATACATCTTGATATTTTCACTTCTTAAATAAATACATATGTATATATATTAACCATGGTTACTTTATACCCCTTTTCTTCACTAGTTATAATGAAAAAAGATATTTTTTAATTTATATCTTTATAAGTTTTTTATATAAAAATAATTAATATTTGTCAATTAATTTTATCAAATTTTTTAATAAATAATTGATATTATTAATTAATCAAATAAATTAATATAATTTACTATCAGTCAATCCTAATAATGATATAGTGAGTATTAGCTGTCATACATAATAATGTGGCAGTACACAGAATAGGTGGCCAGTAAATTAATCAAAATTCATTAACTAAGTGGTCTACACGGTAAACATGAAACTTAGCACACCGACACAGAAATCATATGATTTGAAGGTGAAATTGATGAAGTGAAAAGGAGAGTGTGTTGGTCAAGAAATGGATGAAGACAATCCTATTACAATGTCTGAAAAGGCAGAGAATTAACAAGCGCACAAAGAAAAGCTAGCAAAAGGTTCGACGACTTAGTGACTTCCAACATTCAAATTCATGATTGGAGTGCCATCAGATAAGTTTACACTTTCCTTGTTCTTATCCTGGTTCTCCTGTCTGTCATAAGCTTTGCACATTGCACCAAGATGGTGCCCTTCAAAGCCAAGGAAGACTACATTTGTAAATACCACATGTTAAACAGGACATTCTGGTAAATACAACATGTTTAAACAAGACATTCTGGTACTTAAGACATATTAAGGATATATTCGCTTTCCACATCAAACTTGAGTTGTGGTCGGGTCGGTCGTGCAGGGCTCGAATTCAGACGACCCATGGATCGATCAGTCCATTCCTCAAAGATCGGTCTCATATCTAATGGCTATGTCAAGCCCAGGCGCGATTCACGCTATCCTTAGCCTGACTGCATTTGAGAGACTCACATGCACACGTAAAGACCTAAACCTAGTTGTTGCTTCATATATAAGGTATAATTCTATCGTAACAAAGGTACGTAATCATAAACCTAGCTCTCTTGGTTTTACAGCAATCCCACCTTCACCAAAAGACTGACTTGAGCGTCGGAGGGGCTAATCGGGACTCAACCCCCGACGTGCCTTCTTTGTTTTGCAAGGATCTCAACGTCGAAGTCACTACAGAAAGTAGCCAACTCATGGATCTAAACGGCAACGTTCAGTTCCGCCAGAATCCAGCAGAACCAACTACATTTTTTATTTTCTTTTTATTTGATTGAGTTTTTGACTTTTGTGTTTAGATTAAATTTCTTCCTATTTTTATAATTTATGAAAATTATAGAAACTTATTTTTTTGTCATTTTTTTCAGCTTTCTTTTTGGTCAAAACCTAATTCACTAATAACTACATAACTATTTAATATTAATTAATAGTAATTGAACTACTATAACTTAATTAATTTACCTATTTTAAAATTAATAAATAAATTGAAATTATTTTCTTAAAAATATAATATTTTCAAAAATTTTAATTATTTAAGAATATATTTTAAATTTAAATATCTTAAAATACATATATTTCAAAAATATTATCTTTATTAAGTAATATATATTAAGTAATAAATATCAGTTATCTAAATATATTTTATTATTTCATTTAGTAAAATAAATTAATTTCTATTATTTATTAATTAATTAATATTGTATAAGATTAAAGTTAAATTAATTTATCGCTAAGTTTATATAAAATTTTAAAAATTTGGAAATAAAAACCATATATCACAATTAAAAAATAAAAGTGAATTTCATTAATATTCAAAGGACAACAACTCATTTTATGTAAAATCACCTTACCAAAATTTAAAAACAAACCCTCCATTTCTTTGAAACAAAAAGAAGCATCAATAGTTCAATGAGGTTTAAGTGGTCATCAAAACTCAAGACATACATCACTCTAACAAAGTAGCCTTTTGGCTACATTTTTTCTTTTGTTGCGATTTGGAAATCATAGCTAAAGGTCAGCCAGTGATTTTGGCTATGTTTTCAAAATCGTAGCTAAAAATCACACTTAATGTTGATGCGCAAATCTCTTTTGTAACAATGTCAAAAACTTATTGTAAATTTTCAATGTAAGTATACGTTATCTCAACCAAATAATACAATAATAAAAAGAGTATCATCTCACAAGGATTGTGTTTATTAATTATAAAAATTAATCTAACTGAAAAATGGAATATCAAAAAGAAGTAATTGAATAAAAATATTTTAAAATAATTAAAAAGTTTCATATTAAATGAATCTAACTCTTTCGATTTCACCAAAATTAATCCCACTTGTTTCGTCTAGTTTAATCAATTAACAACTACTCCTTATGTTATCAATGAATATCTTTAATGTGATTTCTAACCTGTTTCGAGCATGAATAAACAAATTTCAACAAGAAAATTAATGACACCTCTGCAATAATTATGAACTTATGAAATTCATTAATAAATTCATAGTAGTACATACAATTTCATTAATATCTTTATCTTTTGACAATAATATGAAGTTTCATTCATTACTTTTTAGTCTGAAGTTCAAATATAAGTTATGCAATTCTAGATCAGGCAACCAAAAACATTAGTCAAAAAATGAAATAGTAAAAATAGAATTGGAATAAAACATCAATTTAATTAAAATTAGGCAAGTTTAGTTATTCATAATCTAACTACATTATAGCCCTAAAAACTACAACATAAAAAAACTAAACATGTCTTAAGTCATGATTTAAAAGAGAAAGAAAAATTAGGAATTGAAGTACAACATAAAAACATTAAATAATAAATTAAACATGATTTAAGTCGCACTCTTGGCTACAATATTTAAAATCGTACATAAAAGTTAGACTTAACTCTAATGCACAAATCTCTTTTGTTCTTCTTCTTTTAGCTATAAATATATTTTTGTAGGCAAAAGGCTTTAGATATGAAATGAGTTTGTATTTAAGAGTCATACATCCTATAAATCCACTTAAAAACATTTGGCTACGAAAATATATTCTTAGCCTAATGTTTTCGTACTTCTTTTTTTGGATTCAAATATATTTTTAGCCAAGAATCCTTAGGTACAAAATGATTTTAATATCTAGTCACATACTATAATTTCAGTTAAAAACATATAGAAACAAAAATATATTCGTATCGAAAGGTTTTCATTATTTTTCTTTTCGACATGAATATATTTTCATAGTCAAATGTTAGTAGGTAAAAGTCACAGATCCTATAATTCTAGTTACAAATATTTGGCTACAAAAATATGTTCATAGCCAAAAGAAGAATTTGGGTATGACTATCTTTTTGTAGCCAAATGCCTTTAGCTACGAAATGGTTTTCGTAGCTAAAAGGCATAAACTATATAATTTAATTAAAATTATTGGTTACTAATATATTTTCATAACCAAATGCCTTTAGCTATGAAAAAAATTTCATAGCTAAAATTCATAGATCATATAGTTATAGTTAAAAACACCTGGCTACGAAATTATCTTCATATTTAAATTTTTTCATTCTTTTTCTTTTGGCTATGAATATAATCTTTTTCTTTTGAATACAAATATAATTTTGTAGTTAAAAGCTACTATGAATATTTTTCTTTTTTCTTTTCTTCAATATGAAAATATTTTTGTAGCCAAAAGTGGTCCGTCATCGTCGTCATCTTCGTCCACACGTCCATCTTCATATTCTTCCTATTTTATCTCCAATGTTCATCCATATTCATCTTTATCCACATGATGGTTATTCTTATCCATATAATTTAGGTTAAAAGAGCTCTAATAATATGTAGAAAGAGAAAATGACTTATGAAAAACAATTTTTATGTGTTTAAACTATTCCATAAAAAGGTATTTGCAAATGATTTTGATTATATATATAAATATATGTTATTGTTATACATAACTTCTATAATAAGTTACTGTTGAATAGTGTCAAAATTATAAAGCTACTAAGGTAACATCAAAAGAGAAATAACGAGAATAATGTATCATTCAATCTCATATATAGTGCAATGGAATTGCAATGGTTAAGCTCCCTCAAGATTGCTTTCAAGTATTATTTATTTTGGGAGGTTAAAGGTAGGTTATGAACCTAGTAATTGGATGAACTGAAGAGAAAGTGAGAGATAGGATCAAGATTTTGATGTTACAGTTAGGTTTCTGGACTATTGTGACAATTTAAGTAGTGCAGACTTTGTTACTAAGATGATGAAGGACGGTTATTTTGATGATTTCATTTTCAATTTACTTGGAAAGAGTGTTAGTCAATTGTGGGAGGATTATAAAAGTGTGAATGGTAACTGGCTGAGCACAAGTAACTTAAGTGCTTTAGACTCACTGATTGATGATATGAATAAGTTTAAATGAGTTTAAGTAAGTTCTCAAAGAAGATTAAAAATGGTAGCTAGTCAAGCATTGCTTATAGTTTGTAACTTTTACCTTATTTAATATGGTATCTATTTTTGTTAATGCCTTAGCTTATATAATTATAATTGAAAAATGACTCAAGTGCTTTATTACCCAAATATTTAATTTCTTGCTTGTTTTTATTTTTGATTAATCAAGGACTAAAATCCGTGTTGTTAAAGAGGAATAATAGATAAAATTAATTTACATATGTTTCCTCACTATTAGTTAGTATTTTTGCTTAGTATAATGACAAATAATTTATGAAATATTTGTTACCATTATAATAATTAAGATTAACAAACTAGGTTGAGTAAATAGACAAATTTTTTAATTAATTAGAATTTAAATTGAATTTAAATTCAAGAGGGCATACTCAGACTAAAACCACTAAGCTAACTATCAAAATTAATCTGGTTTTAGTCGATGTTTATATAACAAAAGATTGTTAGGTGCATCATGATAGATTGAGTGGTTGTTCCATATAAGCATCATTGATTACAAAAAATTAGTTTTCTCTACATAATCACTGACCAAGTATAATGGCAATAAGAACAATAAAGAGTTCTAATTGATTAGAGTTCTCTAATAAACTTGTTCAGAATGATGATATTAGTACTTTAATTACAAATGCAGTCGAACAAGAGGTGCTGAAGCTCATAAAAACAAAAGGAAACATTGAATCAAATTTTATAGTTCTTGCTTTAGAATTTAAAGATATGTTTAAAACTCACTACTTGAATTCTTATGAAAGTTTGAATAAAATCTTAGATACATGGATTGTAGATATTTACTTGAACACTTTATTAAGCTCACTAGATACTAGTTAGGATGTGATTGGAAGTGGCTTTCATGTTCTTGTTCTATAAAAATGAAGGTTCATATGTTTGTTGTTAAGTCAAAATGACTTTACATAAATGATTTTGATGAAGTACAAATAATGGAAGATTGAAAAACAAACGGAAGATATTGAAAAGCAGACGAAGATTGAAAAACAGACGGAAGATTGAAAAGTAGATGGAGATTAAAAAGCAGACAGAAGATTGAAAAGCAGACGGAGAATGAAAAACAGAGAAAAGAATGAAAAGCAGACGAAGATTTAAAAGCAGACGGAAGCCGAAAGCAGACGAAAGCCAAAAACAAACGGAAGCAAAAGCATACAGAAGCAAAAGCAGACAGAAGAAAAAACAGAAGATGAAAGCAGACGAAAGCAAATCACGTCTGAATCAAGGATCAGTTTGAGTTAGTTA
>JANJEY010000236.1:52053925-52065240 GCA_024703695.1 Erythroxylum cataractarum
GTTGGTTGATTCTGAGCATTTATAAGGGAACGCTCGAATGAGCAATCCAATCGAGGTGCGACGCGTGGAGAAAATCCAAGCTATGCTTGGACAAGCAGCATGATCCGAGCCAATGAGAACTAGGGTTGTTCAAAAATCGGAGCGGCGCGACGGTTGAAAAGACAAATGGGACAGCTGCACAACGGTTACAATGACAATACGCTTCAGATTCTGAAAGGCTGTCAGAGAGCACGCGCCATCAAACAATAAATGAGCCAAGTACCAACACACGCTCGCTAATGATGACCCCCGACCTACTTAGACGCGGGCTATCGTGCAAAAAACGTCAATGCCGACCGAGTAGAGACATTCAGCCGACCAATCTTAATACGAGCGGTCACGTACTGCCCGTCAATATTCGACTGATCAGGCCTACCCCGAGCTACCTTACTGACGAGCTATAAGATCGTAGACGAGCTACATCTCGATATCCGACCGATCGGATCAGTTACGAGCTGTCCTACGAATGAGCTACAAAACCTCTACATACTCATCCAACCCTTCTTTTCGCTCAGACTCGAGGAGTAGGGGGTTTATGGTCGGGTCGGTCGTGCAGGGCCTGAACCCAGACGACCCGTAGGCCGATCGGTTCATTCCTCAAATATCGGTCTCATACCTAATGGCTATGTCAAGCCCAAGCCCGATCCACGCTATCCTTAGCCCGTCCGCATGTGAGAGACTCCCATGCACACGTAAAGACCTAAACTTAGTTGTTGCTTCATATATAAGGTATAATTCTATCGTAACAAAGGTACGGAATCAAAAACCTAGCTCTCTCGGTTTTACAGCGATCTCACCATCACCAAAAGACTGACTTGATCGTCGGAGGGGCTAATCGGGACACAACCCCTGATGTGTCTTCTTTGTTTTGCAGGTACCTTCATGTCGAACTCATCACAGAAAGCAGCTAACTTATGGATCCGAACGGCAACGTCCAATTCTGCCAGAATCCGGCAGAACCAAGTTGTATTGGCCGCGTAACAAAAAGTCTACAGTGGGCACCAATATAACTTCGGGTTTTGTTTTACTTCTACATTTGTTTGATTGACTTAAATCTTGATCAACTCGAATCAATGTGATTAATTTTAATTCAGACCGTATTTAATTACTGTGGGCTGGAAAAAGAGACTAATCTCTATCTTTGACATTGATCATCTGCACATGGGCTGACAAGAAATTTCTCCACTACTTTCGTTGTCATAGGGGGTGACATTAGGTTGGATCGGTTTTTATATTTTCTACTTTAAATAATTTTTAATTTAAAATCAAAATAATGTTTTAAAATTTGAAACTTAAGAATCCAAACGAAACGGACTCTCGGTAACCAGTAATCCATAATTAATATCAAATAAATCATTTTCGATCACCGATTAAATATGATAATTTCTTATAATATATTATCAATCTCGCTTCCATACTATTAGTTGAGTGATTAAACATATAAATTTATGTTGCTTGATCTTAAAATTTATTTACAACATATATTAATTTGATCAAAAGTATAATTAATGTGCAGAAGTAATTTATGAAATTTTTTTTGAATATTTCATTCCTCTTTAATTTTTTAAATGAAAATAGTTTATTTACGTGAATAAATAAATCAACAAATTTAACAAATAATAATAAATTGCAATGAATGTTTACTTCCTTTTTTATTTAGTTTATTTTTGTCTTTTAATTGATACGATTTAATTTTTTAACCATGTATTTCATAAAAATTATTAATTTTCGTTTTATTTTATATCCAAAAAACAAATTTTAATTTTTCTTCTTTAGTATTTTTCTATCTTTTTTCTTATTTATGCACTTTTATCACAGAATGTTTACTTGTTTTAATTAATTTCCCCTTTTGTATACTAAAGTTTATATATTTAAATATTTTCGTTTATATATTTGTAATAGAATTAATTATACTGGACCTTTTATGGTTTAAACTTATTTTTAATTTTAATCATTATATTTAAAAACTTGTCTCTTACTTTTATGATAATGTTTAGCTACCACATAATTTTTTTGCATCTTATTTTGACGTTAGTTTGTTATCGCGCGATAGCTCCAATCATTTTTAAAAACTCATTAAGTGTAGAAAACGATGAAGTGAGTTGTATGAATTAAAAAAAATGATAAATTTTAAAATATGAGAATTAAAATGGAAAGAATAAAATAAAAAACTAATATATTTAATTACTTTTATAATCTTTTAAAAACTTATATCATAAAAAAATTATATATAAAAAACAAATTTGTAATTTATTTAATATTATTTTAAAATTCATTATCGCAAGTGGATGAACTAGACCAAAACGGTACAAATGATTAAAAATTGGAACTATAAGCACCGAATGGTTGAGTGGTTGGATAATCATTCATGTTCGGAATATTTGTTGATTAGAAAGCGTCTAGGAAAACTGTAAGCAACGAAAAGTCCAAGTCGATTTGAGGAAAGGGAGCCATGCAATAGACAATGTGATTGCTACCTAACAAATTCTTTTTATGAGACAGATAGACAGATAAACGGAGGCATCAAAACTTGGGATTGGAGTTGGACACCCTGAGATGCCATTAAATAATAGAGTTGACCTCTCCTGCAAATGGGATGTTGCATTTTCATTATCATTCTATAAAGCTTTTGATGACTCCAAATTGCACCATCGATAGTGCAGTGGGGCCTTCTTCGTTCACCTATTTTAAATCCGAAAAACCAACTTAAAACACCACCAACTTTCTATTATTCCTTGATGGGTTGTCAGGCCAAGTTTACTACATTTCTCTTCCTCCTCTTTCTATTTGTTCAAGTATCTGTGGGTGAGTAGATACATTAGTGTTTCTACTTTTTAACTCCTGTTTTCATTATTTGTGCCTCGTCAAAATATAACTTAGCGTCAAATTCTTTTTGCAGCACGTCTTCCAGGGTCTCTAGAACGCATGAAACTTAGAAACTCATTCAGCGAGGTAACTATACATAGTTTAAACATAGCCCTGGTGAATATTACATATGGTACGTGTAGTTACCTGAGCAGAATATCCGGTATGATTGTTCTGTACTAGGAAAACATCGTCATAGCTGAAATGAAGACGAGAAAGCTCGCAGGGATGGATGGAATGGTGGACATCGACTATGAAAAGGACCCAGGTCCCAACACCAAACATGATCCACCAAAGGGTGGAGGTCACTAAGTTAACTCCTCAACTTCCACCTGTCCAAAGGCTGGCCTACAGTTGAGCAACAAGAAGATTTGCCTTGTTAATTACCACTTTCTGCGTATTGAAGATAGTAAAGCACTGAAGCAGCCTTAGATCAATACAAGAATATTGAGCAATTACTAAATACGAGTATTCTCTAGTCAGATTTTCTGTTTCGTGTATGCGACTGCTTTGTATCTCTCTTTCTCTTCAGTATTATTTGTTAAAATAAGGCTCAAATACTAGGTATAAATTTTCAATGGATAATCACTTGTATTTTCAAACACAATCACAATTATTCATCATATAAGTCGACAGGTAACTACTAATAATGATATAGAATATAGCCACTAGTCGCTAAATTATCATAAAATGCTGCAATTAGGCAGGAATAGGAGGATAGGAAGTCGGGATTCAATTACTGTTCGGCTATAAATAAAGGGCTGAGGTAGTTGATGAAGGAGGTGTATACAACGTCCTGTGTCAAATGGAAGTTGGATACAATACAATTTTTAGCAAGGTGGTGTTGTTAAGGATGAGAATATTGGGAAGAGGTCCACGCCGGTGTTTGTAAATGAGAAAATATGTGTAACAATCGTATTGGTTGGGTATCAACAACAATATAATAATAATCGTAGATTAACAGTTGTAACGAACATTTGATCCTTCAACAGAATTCTTACTTTTGTCTCCTCTTCCTCTTTCTCGTTCCTTCTCTAAATCTTTAATTTTCAATTCACAATCCTATATTTATATGTTTCTTAAGATATATGTGTTATCAATTTGGTATCAGACAATTCTTGACAGTGAAAACTAAGAACATGGTGTTCATTAATGGAGATCACAAGATATTAGGTAGTTGAAGGAAAGCATGAAAAAATATGTGCAAAAAGTGGAGGTAATTACTAATTAGGTACGAGAGGATATGTTAAAGGAAATGATTATACAATTATACTAACAAAATAACTAAAACAAGAATTCCAGGCCATGCTCGAGTTTCCAAAGTCATAAATTAGAGCTCTTGGCTAGACACTGGCAGAAGCATGGATAGGTTACTGAATTATTATCCTAGCTACTTACCTAGCACTCTCTTGAAGGATATAAAACAATATGAACTTCTAACAGAAACGGGGAGTTCTCTAATTCCTCTCGCTTAGAAGCGATCTGACCTTTAATTCCATCCATTCCTTAGTATAATATTGTTCGGAAAGGATCATTGATATCTAAAGCCTCTTTTGTCTCTTGGCTTGTTGCTGGAGGGAGACAAAATCAAAGACAGGCTAAAGGGATCCAGTGACCAGCTATGCAGTTTATGCAATATGGTAACTCAAACTATAAATGATCTTTTCTTTCAATGTTGCTTTTCTGCTACTATATGGGCTAGAATCTTCATATCATAAACCAAGCTTATCAAATTGGTAATTGGATGGAATCTTGGTGTGGGTTGAGAAACAATACACAAGAATAGAAAAAGAATAAAAAAAATGCCTAAGTTTAGCCTAACTTGTTCAATGTATTCAATATGAAGTGAAAGGAACCTAAGAATCTTCCAAAATGTTAAAACAGACAAGCATGTTCTTGCTCATAGAATTTGTTGTTGGATCAGAGAAATACTAGTTGCACACAAAGTAACTAAAGACTTGAGCTTCTTAGTCAGAAGATAATGGAACTTGGCATAATTAGGATTTATGTTTTTTAATACTCATAGGGAATAACAGGATATAAAGCCATGTATACTTTATATATCAAATGATAGCACAACCTTGTACTATTACTCTTTTGTTTCCTTTTGGGGATGTTAATGAATTCTTTTTTAACTTTAAAAAACTAAAATATCAAGTGAAACATAGATAAAGATATTCAAGTTTTAAGATGTCAACATATGATCTTTCAATAGAAAATTAAAATAAAGTTATCTACTAAGTTTAATAAGGTAGAGTTTCTTACTTCTGATGGAGAGAGAATTTATAACTATATATTTTTAAGTGGAACAATTCTTTTTGCCAGTTAGAACTTCTATAGATATTAAGGTGGACATGGCAACTATGCATGCTATAGGAGAAGATTTATCATGACACCAACATTTTATCAAATAGAGATTGACAATGAAACTACATACCTGGATAAGCACACAAGCTCTTCAAGATGCTTAATGTTCTAACCTTAAAACATATCAAAACTTAATAAATTCCTATTCTAACATTAAAAAGGGAGTGGCAATTGAAAATAAAACCTAAACTAATTCATAGATTGCCTCTAATGTAGCATTTGGTTAACGTCTTTAATTCGACGCACCTTGCATATTACCATCATCTTGGATCTATAATCAGTGGCTTGCTTTTATCCATTTCTCCACATGGAGAATTTGTAGCCTATGAATAAGCCGCATATTATATGATAATAATAAGGACATACTATGTTAAATTAATAACTCTAATGGACTCCATTAATGCCCTTCTTAATAAAAAACTATTAATAAAATATGAAAAATAAAACATCCTGAATCTTTAGTTGACTCAAATAATTTGTCTTATAGGAAGTCGAAACCATTCGTACTCAATGTGACTATTAATGATTCATCAGTAGTTTCCTCAATTGGCTCCTTCTCTTGTTCTTCCTCAATCTTGTTTTTCCATTTCTCTACTTCCTCTTCTTTGACAGAGGCTTCATCTTCTTCTTTTTCCTCTACTTCCACTAACATTTGTTCTTCCTTCTCTTCTAAAGCAACAGTCACCCCTTTGTCTGCTTGGAATGCAAGTTTATTTACAAAATCGACGTTTTTCTCTTCTTCACTCTAAGGCATTAATAAGATCAAATAATATGTTGTATTATGCTCAATATATGTAGGTGAAAAAAATTCTCTCTTCGAATTACATCGATTATCTTCACGTTTTGAAAGGTATTCCATTATTATATCTATAAGTCGCTCTTCTTACTGTTGTTTCTATAAATATTTAGTCAAAACATAATTATTCCATCAATAAGTGTAAAGGTTACTCTACTTTAAATGATAAGTATTCTTGTATGGTGTAATATGAGATTGGTTATGCATGCTTGGTTGCTTCCATATATAATTTGGTATCCGACGTTTATGACTGTAATTGTTACTCTCACAAATGTTGCAACACAGTATGGAATTTAGTTGAGCTTCCAAAAATATGACACCTAACCTTTCTTTCCCAAGTTGTGATATTGACATAGGCGATGGCATATCATAACTCCTATGAGAATACTATAAACTCCATCCTTCCATTATGGGTTATGATTGTAGTGATGAATCTCAAATCCTAACAGTAAGCCACAAATTCAGAGTCAAAGTTGAGAAATTCAAAAGATAAATAATTAATAAGTCAGAAAGAAAATAGAATAAATACAAAATAATGGTTAGATTAATAAAATCTAGGTTTTTCTAATATCAGTAGTCTCTGGCGATGATGACAAAAACTTGATTGATATGTTTTATATCAATATTAAAAATATCTTAAGTGCTTAGCATAACTATAGTTAGCATAGGTAAGTACGAGTCGATCCCACGAAAATTGTAAGTACTAGTAGTTACCATTTTTCTATTATCTAACCTAAGAATCATATAATGGATTTTAATTAAAAATTAAACTAAAAAATTAAACTAAGATTAAAAACAATACTAAATGTAAAATAAGGAAAATACTAAGAAGATGTCAATATGAAATAATAGTGTCTAGGTAATGAATCTCCCTAAGAATTCTTTATTATTAACACTTTATCATAATTATTTTATTGAATATTAGACCTTGGAAATTCCTATCTTATTTTAATATCTTTATAAAGACTATTAATAACTAATCCATCAGTTGATTAACATAAATCTTTTTTGTTAAAACCCATAGGATTGCTTTTTTTATTTATTAATTCTTCTATTAAGTTTGACCCTAATCCAGAAGATTTATGTCGACTAATGTCTAAGTTTGCCTACAATTCCTTCCAATTATAGTAGATTTATTCATACATGAGAATTTCTCAAATTCAATCATATGAAATCAAATCTTACACTAATATTTCATATATATTATAAAAAGAATAAAACACATAATTGAATCACAATAAATCAATCTATGTAATTGCATTGAATAAAAGATTAAAACATATTGTTATCACAACTTACGGTTCATTAGACCTAAACACTAAATAAGCTTAGTTCCTACTTATAGAAAACAAAACCAAAGATAAATATGCAAAAGAACTAATAGAAACAAAAGAAATCATAATTCTACATCTCATTTTTCCTTCTAATGGATTTTCTTATAAAACTCGATTGGAAGTCATTATCTATCAAATCTCTTGACTTATTCTTCGTGTTTTCCTTATCCTTTAATTAGAATATTCACCTCTCTAGGTTGCTTATGATTAAAAATTGTTTAATAACTCAAATCTTGTTTGTTTGACTCTGCTCACATCCTTTTTTAATAAAAAACTAAGGTTTCTAAGCTATACATGGTCAATATGCACGAGCACATGAGTGAATGTGTATCTCCAAAAACACCTGAATTCGTGATTTCACACGAACATAGAGATTTACACGGGAAATATACACAACCATGTATATCAATATACAGGGTTGCGTAACTTTATACTAATAGAACTAAAATTCTTCAATCTTCACACATTTATAGAGATTTATATGGTCATGTATCTTCAAGTTGCTCCAAATCTTTGTTCCATGCCATGATTTTATCTGGACTATTAAGGCAATTATTACCTATAAATGCACTTGAAGTGAATTAAGCACTAAAAATACTATAAAACTAGTAAATATCAAACAAAACTCATTAAATATAGGTAGACAATTATAGTCAAATAAGCATGTGTCACCTTCATTGTTGCAAAGGACATTCTTTTGTCAAGAAAGAAGCCTATAAGTGTGGCAGTCCACATTTTAGCTCCTACCTTTAAGGTTTCTGGAGATGGTTAAACAACTAGATTCTTAGAAATTATATTAGGGCTACATAGGGTAGCTTGATTTGTGGGTCAGGCGTTTTATCAACTTGAGTCCAAGGTTTTCTAGTGACTTCAAAAGCTGGTTAGGAATTAGTGGAAGCAAGTTAGAAAGAGGATGTAGTTGCATTTGAAATAATATAAGCAGTAGAGGAATGATTGGTGGGTTTTCCTTTGACATTGCCAAAGAAGGAAACAAGATAAAGAGTTCAATGGAGAAGGTATAAAAGATGAAGAGGTGGTTGAGATGAAAAGGGAAGAAAAAACATAGTGGAGTATGTGAGTAGAAGAGGAGAAGATGAAGAAGTAAGTTGAAGATGTGAGGATGAAGTTTGGAAGGAGTGGAAGTTACAAACTTAGATACAGGTAGGGAGAATTTTACAGAGAGCTGAGAGCATCTCTCTCTAAGATTTCATATCCTCTATTATTAAATAATATGAAATTATTAATGATTAACATTGATAAAGTGATATAATATAGGGATTCAATAATTATATTGAATGATGTAATTTATAATTATAAGAAGACATTATCACATTTTAATATAATGATAAAATGGTAGAGCTAAAGTCTAGAGTCATGATAAATTGACTTTGATTTTTTTTAAATAGACAATAAGATTATTGGAAGGATTTAGTGTTATTTACCGTTCTTTTTTACTATAATTATGATCATATTCAGTGGAGTGAGTCGCCTTAATATGATGTTCCACTTATGAAACTAGAAATGATAAAGTGAAATGGATTTAGTAGAACTAGGGTCCATGAAAAAAATTATTATAGGACTATAGAGATGTATTTTTTTGAACCTCTAAGTTTACCATTAAAAAGAAGTATGATCGTACAAATATAATGGAAGAAGGGGCTGAGGAAGTCAATTTAGGACCATATAAGTATGATGGGGTCCAAAAGAAAAATAAAGAGACATTAGTAAAGGACATGGTGATTTAAGGAATTATTTAAAAAAGTGTGATCCTATTTTGCTTCTCTAGCTATTTTAATGAAGAAGAAAGATAATACTCAGATGATTTGTATGGATTATAGAGCTTTAAACAAGTGCGTTATTGAGGATAATTTCGTATACCATTATTTGTTGAGTTGCATGAAGGTAATACTTCTCTAAACTAAAATTTAGGGCAACATACTAACAAATTAGGAGGCTTAAAGAAGCCGTGCACAAAATTGAATTTAAAAATATATTATAGATTTTTAGTTAAGCTTTTTGGTTTAATCAATGCCATAAAATTTTGTAAAGATTAATGAATTTAATTTTTAAACCTTGTTTAAGGAAGTTTATTGCTATATTTTTTGACAACATACTGACTTGTAGGAGTTCATTTTAGCAACATTTGGTCTATATTTAGAAAGTACTTCAAATATTGAGAGAGTAGAATTTGTTTATCAAGATTTTAAGGTATTCATTTAGAGCAAACTAAGTAGAATATCTAGGGCATAACATTTTAGCAAAGAAACTTCTACTAATTTAAGCAAAGTTAGTACCATAAAGAATTGGCTAGTCCCATCATTTTTGAAGCAGCTAAAGGTCTCCTAGAATTAATAAGACAATAAATGCACTTTAATAAAGGACATGGGAGTAGATCAAGCCATTCACTTCCTTAAAAAGAAAAGTTGTCTTAGATGGAGTTAAGAAGTTAAATATGCTTTTAAAGCATTAAAGGAAGCACTAGTGTCCAATATCTTTCTTAGTAATGTTGTTGCTTTGTTTTTATAAGGAATTTGTGATTAAAGCAATTGTAAGTAGAAATGGGTTAGGGGATATGGAAAGGACACTATATTTTTTAATAAAAATAAGTCAATTTTTAATAGACATGGGAAAAATGAGTAATTTGAATTATAATCTTTATGCTAAAATTTATATTAAATCTAAATATTTGAGAGCATTTAAAAAGGAAAAATTTTAAAATATATAATTTAAAACCTAAATTGGTATAACCTTAACTCTCCATAATGGTTTTGTTAATTTTAAACCATTTTTAATATTTAATGTGGGCCTCTTTACTAGCTAAATATCCTAGTTAGAAAGAGGACATAAAAATATATCCCTCCCTGCCTATTAAACTACTCATTTGTCTTGTTTTGGGTTGAAATTTAAGGTTTTATCTCTAAATCCTTAATTTTATAAAAAAATTTAAGGAAATTTAGGGATTTTCATAAAAATTTGCATAAAAGTACTTTGAAATAGCTCTTCCATTTTCTTCTCCTTTTACAAACTAGTAGTTTCATAACTATTTTTATGTTGTTACATTTAAATTACATATTTTTAGTACCTGATCTCTTATATTTCACCATATAAACCTATAATTAATTTTTGCTATCTTATTGGATTTGAATGGTCTAATGGGAGAATCAAGTTATATCCTTAGCCTTAGTCCCTGCAGATGTTTCGTGTACCTCACTCTTATGACTTGGACCTACACGAATTAACACTCGTGCTAAGCTTGAAAGCTTAGTGGAGAAACCTCTTAGTTTGGATGATCACTTATAACAATCATCCACCAAGCACACATATTCAGAAATATCATAACTCACATACTATAAATTCACATTCATGAACCAAAAATTGATATTCAACTCTCATGTAAACAATGATGACATATTTAAAGAAAGTATATAATATAAACATGCTTCAATATGCAATTCGTATACCATAAATTCACATGTATAAGCCAAATGTTGATACTCAACGCTCATCAATAAAAATTATCAATACAATTGCACATCATCACAATTCATTATTACAATCAATTCAAATGCTCATCAATACCAATTATTCATATTGTCATGCTGTATTTCTTATTTATGACTGTAAAATTTCCTTTCTATATTACACATGCACACTTTTTTGGGGTGTGGATAACGGGTATTATGGATATTCGAAGATATCAAATTGTGGATACCTAAAGGTATCGAACTGTGGATACCCGAAAGTATCAAACTATAGATACCTAAAGGTATCGAACTGTGGACAATGATGTCAAATTGTAGCAGCTGCACTATAACCCTATAGGCATACCCATCTATCCATCACCAAGACAATAGAGTATTCCGGACGGGAGTGTCCGATGATTCTGAGGTCTGTTGAGATTATAGAAGTGTTTA
>JANJEY010000236.1:52149623-52162978 GCA_024703695.1 Erythroxylum cataractarum
CACTTAACACATAGATTTCAAAATCTTGTAACTTGTTGCCCAAAATGGCACTTTTCTTGAAAACTTGCTTATCATATGCTTGATGTATATCTTGCAAACCATTTCTTGAAAACATGATTTCATAACATGCATCTTTTTCAAAATATCACTCAACTCATGTAACAACATATATCATGTTTCACAAATCATTCATAAAAAATAATGCAGCACTTATGATGCAATTCAAATAAGAAAACTTCTTTGATTGAAAGAAAACAGTAGTAGCTTATTTAAATTATAAACATGTACCCATCTGAATTTCTTGCTTGGACACATGCTTAAAGGATGCCTCTCCTCTTGATCCTCTTGCCTTCCTTGATTCCCTTTATCAAAATGTAACATCCTATTCAATAAGAATACAAATTTGAGGACCCATAAATTCTAAAAACTCAAACTCTTCCAAAATTCCAAACATTCTGGTCAATTTTCCATGATCACTCTGACTCCCAAAATCGTTCAATTTGTTTCAAAAATTTGAAAGTTATAGTCCAAACATGCTGGGACTATTCTTATGTTGAAACAATAATCTATACTCAATTTACGACCAAAATTTAAGAATCTTAGAGACTGAATTTCAATTTCATTCCTTCATAAAACATGTAGCTCTATGCTTCTAGTTCATAAAGAATAAAAAATCATCTCATTTGAATATCTATAGAAAAAGTTATACCCAAAATATCAAAACATATCTGTGCAGGAAAATGACATCTCGCCGCGACGAAAAGGAGCTTGCCGCGGTGAAGGCCCTCACGCACGCCGCGATGTGGGTACTCATGCACACCGCGACGTGGGGGCTCATGCACGTCGTGACGCGGGTGCTCATGCACGCCACGACGTGCGTGTCCATGAGCCTCCCGAAAACAGATTTTTCAACATTCTTTGTCTACAATCTTTACATATCTCATCTTAACCATAAATCATCATTCCTACTTCATTTCTAAACTCATTCTAACCCAAAATCATCCACAAACTCAACATAATCATTAACCCTAAAACCACACATATGCTTTGACTCATCCGACAACTTCTAACACTTAATCCCCTCTTAACAAACATCAAAACATGTTTCATTCATCTAATCATGAGGAAAGATGCTTATACTTACTTGATTTGGTTTCAAATTCTTCAAAGATCTTCAAACCCTACCCTTCTCCTCTTCTCTTCTTCTTCCACGGCTTCCTCTCTTCTTTTTCTTCTCATTCCTCAATTCCTTCTTCTAATTCATACTCTTAATGAATGGGCAATGTCCATTTTGCCCTCCAACATAAGCCTTGTAACTCGTAGACATAAGTGTCATGCCCAAATTGCCCTTATATAATCTTCTAACTTTAATTCTTCAATTCAGAAATTAAAAAGAATCTTAGGGACTGAATTAAAATTCGATTCCTTCAGATAACTTGTAGTCCCATGTCTCGAATTTATTTAGAAACAGGAATCAACTTAATTAGATCTCTACAGCTCAAGATATCATCAAAATACCTAAACATGTTCAGAAAAATGTCCAACTCAAATTCTTTAATCAATCCTCTCACTTTGATTCAATCAATCTTTTTCAAATAAATCTCAAAAATCACAATTTCTAAAATTTTGTAAATCCGAGCCTTTCAATTTTTCTATGGCTCATTAAGAATTCGATTCATTTTCGATCTGTGTTTCTATTTGTTCCAGTTAGGGTCTGGTTCTCAAATCGGGTCCCAACATAGGTGGTATCAGAGCAAGAGTGAAAGTGTTAAATTTATGCAATTGGGTTCCGAAAACGGGATCCAACATAGGTGGTATCAGAGCCAAACAAAAGCATACACACACCTATACTCTCTCATCATCAACTTGCTAAATTCACCTATCTTAATCTCATATAACACGTCACATTCTTGAATTGTCCTTTTCTTTGCACCTGAATAGTTTACCACCAATTCCTCATTTAATGTCTATTTATACTTCAAAATTTTAAAAAAAATTCGGGGTCCAACACATACTGTTGATATTTGACTTTTGTTTGTGCATAATGTTGATATTTTAGTTATAGAGTTATATTTATGCATACTGTTGATAGTTGACTTATGTTTGTGCATAATGTTGATATTTGAGTTATAGATATTCAATATAATGACACCTAGTAGAAACAAAGGAAAGAAGTTGGCAACTTTCGAAATTGCTCCTTCCCCTTAACAATTAGATCAATTCGACCTTATCCAATAACAATCGCCGACTTCATCCACCAATGAAGCAAGTATGCAACAACCTTTATCGACCTCAACTAGTGTTGAGGGGATCTTTTGTTAATCTTTACCACTTATAATTAGAGTTATGTTCAAATATATATTTACATGTTTAATGTATTTTTTCTTGTCATTATTCTTTTGTTGTCAGGTTTTAATACTGTTATTAGAAGAAAAAAAAGGATAGAGATATCATTAAAGGTTCTAAGTTGCAATGCGTGAATGTTACAATAAACAACAAGTTATTTATGCATATTGATACCTCGCAAGGTCATCCTGTTGACAAGATTCAATCAACAAAATTATCTATTAAGTTAAAAGTCATTTTCAGGACTGAATATCCTTGCCTTCAGGATACTAAGCAGTTGAAGCAAGACAACTTGCAACAGAATGCTTTGGACAAAGTTTTGGCAATTTTTCAATTTATTTAATTATATGTAAATTTGTTTTACTTATTTAAAGATTAATTTAACTTTTACTTGTTGTTCACAAATAAAGCTCAATATTGTTGATATCGAGAATCTTGAAGTTTCAAACTATGTGAGTTCACTATTGAAACAAAGGGTTAAGGATCATTGTTATCGACTATATAAATATGAAAAATCTATTCTTTTAGATGAGGAGGCAAGGAGACATGTTCCTGAACGGGTAACTCCAGCAAACTGAAGCCAAATGTGTGATCATGTTAAGGTTTGTCTTCTTTCTCTTCACATTTGCTTCCATTAATCTTATTACGCAATTTAATGATTTTTTCTTTTCTTTATTAGGAAAGTGTGAGAAAGTGAAGGTTAACAGAGAAAAAATGAAAATTCCTCACAACACCAACTCCAAATCTTTTGTTGTCGTACGAAATGAATTGTGGGTTCTTTGATTAGAACTTATAATTATATTAGTAAATACATTATTATTTATTGTATTTCATTTTTTCATAAAACAAAGTCAAAATGAACTACATGGAAAAGAGTGTGATAGGATCACACGTTACAAATTGACATACTACAAGAAAAGTGAAGGTTGGATGTTTGAAGAAATGCAAAATAATTATGTAATCATAAAATTTTAATTTTATTTATTTATGTAGTACTAACTAATATATTTAAATTAAATATTGATTTTATTTTTTAAATTTTAGAATAAGATGTAAGAGTTGTTACAAAGATCACTATCTGACAAAAATGAGTCAAACGTAGATGACATTTGCAGGAACGTGCTTAGTACAAAATTTGACTATATCAAAGATCTTGAGTTTAGCCCTAAGCCAACCACTTCATCCTCATCAAGACCAGCATATGTTGACTGTCTTCAAGAGCAGAATCAGTCACTTAAGACCAAATTAGAAAGTAATGAGCAAATATTAGAACGTAACGAACAAAAGTTGGCCAAGCTTGAAAAGATGGTGCTCAAATTATGTAAGTAGTTGTGATAATAAAAAACGCATCTTAATTTGTACATAAGTATTTTTGTTAATGTTTGTAATTAACATTTAATGATATTTAATTATTTATATAAAATGATTATTATTTCTAACTATTTTTAATTATATTTTCGTACAATAAATTATAAAACAAAAAATCAAAATATTAAAAATAATAACATGGATTAAAAATGTGACCAATAATTATAATTAATATGATAAAATTTTAGCAATAATGTTTATTAAAAAATAAAAAACATAACTAAAATGGTTTGTCTACGTTTCTAAAATCATCACCAAAACTTTTCAACTACATTTTGGGAAATGTCGCTAATAAGTTTTGGCTCCATTTTATAAAACATAGCTAAAAAATTTTGCCACGAAAACACAATCGTCGCAAATATAATTTTTGGCGACGATAAAACTCTACATTAGAAGTAACATAGCTAATAATATTTAGCTTAAAAAAACATAACAAAATATCATTGACGACAATTTTGCACTCTTTTTGTTACGTATTCTGTTCGTTGTAAAATATAATTCGCAACAAATCGTTAAACAAGTCGCCTATAATATTTTGCCAGCAAATTTTTGCAACAATTAGTTGACAATTTATTATGGTCGCTAAATAGTTTCAAAGATGAATTAGTCAGTTTTAGCGACAAGAATTCATTCTGTTGCAGTGACAGATGACATTAGTGTATTATGACAGCATAGGTAGCTATTTCTCTACGTCTATTAATATTGAGAGCCATTTCATTTTCAAAAAATGATGAACACTTAGTTTTATTCTGATGGAAATCCTATGGATTGGATTGTCTAATCCGTCCATAGGATTTCCATTGAATTCATCTCTGTTCTTAATTTTAAGAACATATATTAGAAATACCCTTATTCAGAGAAGATATGCTGATACTAGTTGGCTTGTGTGTCCAATTGAAGGTGTAACTCGATTGGCCTATTAAAAGGATTTTGTCTTCCTTATGCTTCGAGTCTGATATGCTGGACCAGAAAGTTAGTCTAAAACTGGTTTCGAAAGGACTTTTAAGCACAATTTTGGGCTATAAAAGTTAAAGTTTGTGAAGAACCCAAACGAATTGAATATGATTATCAAGTTCAATCACTGAATAAGGGGTTTGATTTGAATATGATTATCAAGTTCAATCACTGAATAAGGGGTTTGAATGAACTCCAACGGCATTTTGTCTGTCGTTGGCCCGAGTCTCCCCATTTTTAACATGATTGAACTAGCTAGGTCCCTCCAATCGTCCATACGCTCCATTTCATATAAATCTGATCAAGAAGTATACGTTGCAACTGACGTGAAACACCAAATGCATGTTTTGTTCACATCCCAGCGATGACGCACCTGCACTCAATGACCATAACGAATATCCTTGTGATTCAATATAATATTTTACCAACAATTTCTGGCAATGGCATTACATGCATTCAATGAAAACTAATAAATATCAAAATCCAAGAACGAAGAAGAGAGAATTAATGATGCTTTTCAGGTCAACATGTCTGAAACCCCATTTTACCCTTCACAAAACATTGGCCAATCTGTATCTTCAATGCATCCAAGGTCAATCATGGTTTTTTCTGATAGAGTTTGTTATGAAAGCACTAAGGTCAGCAAAGCAACTCACCTGACAGACTATTAAACGCCACATACCTTGATTTGGATAACCTAGAATTGAATTCATAATTCGCATTTTCTGTGAAAAGAGAAAGAAACCATATCTCCTTCACCCACACCTCCTCAAGTTTGAAGTTATATATAGTTAGTGTTTTGAGAATCTTGTTAAAAGTGCCCACTCTCTCATTTCTTCTGTCTTCTTCACTTTAGCATTCAGTGCTCACTAGACCGATTCACTCCCAAGTGTTATTAATGTAATGCAGGTGACAAAACTGTTCTGGATTTACTTTCAATTAGTTATTAGACCACGGAACTGCCTCTCTTTTGGTTCATCCGTTATAAATGAGACATCTTCCTATCCATATCTTCATCCATATATAAAAGATCAGTCTCAACACAAACACAACTAGCGACAGTTCTCTCTAGCTTTCGCTTTCCCTTGCTCTGTGTCAACCTGTTACTGTTAGCACAAATCATGGTTGGTAAGGACACTGCCAGGAATGTGGTCGGTATCATTGGTATGTTGTTCTCTTTTCATTCTTCGTTCTTCTTTTTGGGTTCAAAGGAGGAGTAAGAAAGCAGCTACTGAGGTTTTCTTTACTTTTCAAGGGAAAGTGTAAATTATAACTGTTGTTGAGTTCATGCATGGAGAGAACAAGTGAGATTCATTTGATTAATTTCCTACCTTTTTTGGTGTTGTCTTTCTGACGTCTCCTTACTTCCCTTTGCTGCAGGGAACGTTATATCGGTCCTGCTGTTTTTGTCGCCGGCGTAAGTGTCAGTTATCATAGTGTATGAAAAGACAGTATTAATGCTATTTCCATTATCCATTGACTTTTCTTAGGATAGTGTAACAACTGTGCATGTTACTGCTCGCAGGGTTCTTGAACTCAGTTAGATTTGCTTTCTACTCTAGTAATAGTGTACTTTATATCTTCCTCCATATCTACCTCAATATGCTGATACTTTAATAACTTTCTCAGGCCAACTTTTCGAAGAATATGTAAAAAGAAGTCAGTGGAGCAGTACTCACCTGTCCCATACCTCGCAGCTCTGGTGAATTGCATGGTGTGGGTATTTTACGGCCTCCCAATGGTTCACCCTAACAGCACCCTGGTCGTCAGCACAAATGGGTCAGGGACTGCTATTGAGCTTGTCTACCTAACCATCTTTCTGATTTATGCGAATAACAGACAGAGGCTTAAAGTGGTGTTGCTAATAATAGTTGAGCTCATATTCATGGCTCTACTCTCCTCTATGGTCCTCACTGTCTCTCACAACACCAAAACCAGGACCTCTATAGTGGGGGTTATGGGCATAATCTTTAACATCGTGATGTATGCTTCTCCATTATCAATCATGGTCAGTTCTTCATCTTCTTCATTAATTCCCTTCTAATTAATTAGTCTCTCGTGCAAAAAGTTCAGTGTCAAACATGAAAAGAAGAGCAGAATGTATTTTGTTTTTAAAATGCATGGGGATATGTATGGTGAGTGAAATAGGTATGCATTTTCGTATATAAGGTCAAGCTTGCATACGGCTGTGTTTCAATATTTTCGGAATTTATTGCTAATGAAGACGTTTTATAACTTTTTATGATACAGAAGTTGGTGATTACAACAAAAAGTGTGGAGTATATGCCATTTTTCCTCTCACTAGCGTCTCTAGGAAATGGCCTTGCTTGGACTGCTTATTCTCTCATCCGCTTTGATTACTTCATCCTTGTAATTTTCTTCTTCGCTCTCTCATTTTATGTCTATGCATGCATCATATACCAGTAAAGATGTTCCTTTGTGATTATAAAACCACATATTTATATTACGAAAACAGTTTCTTTGTAAACTCTACAAAGCAAGAGTCAACAGATTTGTAGGATTTTGTATTCTAGTGTGAACTCAAGAAGAGGTTTTCAATCTCCCTTAATCAATGAGCCATAAGATTGAATAAATACGAGATTTAGAAATAATCTTATCTCATAAATATAGTTTAGTTGTATATGCCCAACTAAATTTGACCATACCATGTAATTAGAAACTTTTAATAAATGCCCGCACGGGTAGATTGGTTGACAAACTAACAAGGTCAATTGGAACAAGGTCTTAGGTTCGACTCCTGGTAACAGGAAACAGTGGACCGCTCTGTTAGGGGACTGACCAAGATTAGACTATAATTCATCCCTCTAGCGATAGTCGGGCCTGCGACTGGGGGCCCTTGGATTTGGGGATTCAACCTTTAGAACAACAAGAAACTTTTAATAAATTATTCTCTCTTTTGTAACTACATACTTCCTTATTTGTGCTGTATTGCCGGTGGTCAAGTTATCGATAACCCCTAAAACAAATGAATGTACAGTAGTCATATGTTGCAGGATCGAAGCAGCAATGCTAGTGAATTTATTGCTTTTCAAGGATATTTCAGTTCATCGATCTGACAATGGACCAAATTTTCTTGGTTTTTTTTTTTTTTTTTCTCTTCTTAGATACCAAATGGTATAGGCTCGTTATTTGCCATTGCCCAGTTGATACTGTACGCAGTGTACTACAAGCCAGTAAAGAAGCAGATAGCAGCACGCCATACCGAAGGAGAGTTGGGTCTATCAGAAATAGTTGCGAAAGCAGGAGAGTCCCGGAACAATGGAGCAGCTCAAAATGTTTGATGTCAATAAGACATGATATGCAACCGGCTAACCTAGCCAGGCCGTCTTCATAATTTCCAATGCAAGTTCGGAACTTATAAAACCTGCCAAAACCCTTTAAGCTTTTCTTTTTTTAGATTGTGAGAAAAGAAGTATCTAATTTTACAACTTACAAAACCTGCCAAAGCCCTTTAAGCTTTTCTTTTTAAGTTAAAAAAAATGTATTGCAAGAAAAGTCGGATATTGACAAAATAGTCAAATTGAACCTTAACTTTTTACCATAATTTAATTGCCTAAAAGCATATTTTGACTCAACGCTTACATCAAAATACAATTTCAACCTTAAAATTTTGAAGCACTTAATTTGAACCATTAAATATTGAAAACATTCAAACAGATCATAAATAGACGAAAAGTTTGACAAGTTTAAGCATCCATTGATCAAATACTATGTCAATGTTAATGTAACATTATTTATTATTTTTAATCAAAAAGTGGGTTTCACTACCGTAAAAAAGTGAAGTACACTATAAAAAAAAAACACTTTTCAAATAAAAAAGAATCTACTACAATAAAAACAAAAATTAGCGATGGAAAATTACCGAAATAAAATATACCGTTGCAAATTATCAACAAAAAATTCATTTCTGTTGGTAAAATTGATAAGAAAAATTTCATTTAACGATAGTATTAATATTTGTCGCTAAATATCGAGGAAAATCATCCCGACAAATTTTGTGATAGACTTTAGCGACGGTATGAGATTCCTGTCGATAAAGGATTTAGCGACGGTATAAGATATACGTCAGTAAAAAGGCAGGAATTATTGGCGAAATAAAAAAAAATTCAGTTTACCTACGGAAATTTCTGTCAGTAAATTCCGCTGGTAAATTCTTTTTAAATTTAAACTCATCCGATATCTCCCCTCACCTGTGTCTTCTTCTTCCTTCTTCCTGCATCTCCTCTTCGGCTTTCTTCTTTCTGGTTTCTCTGTTGTAGACTCATTTTCTGCTCGTCAGCGTTGTCTTCTCTAACCATTGTTATCGTGTCTTTCAGTGGAGGTATTTTTCCAACCACTACCATTTATTTTTTCGTATATTAGATGAAAGTTAATTTAGGTATTTGATTACTTTTGTTTATTTGTATATTTTGTGATTGAAAAACAACTTTAAGGTATAAATGTGAGTGATATAAGGGGAAAAAAACATAATTTTAATTGTGATGTTGAGATAAATTTTTTATGCATGTAAGGTGTTTAATAAAATGTCTGTTCTTTGAAAAATGATTTCAGCTATTTATTTTCAGTTCTTTTTTAGTATAAATTTCATAATTTCAATTCTTTTACTTGAAATATGATATAACTTACATTAACATTTTTATAATGCATTACGCTTAGATTATAGTATAATATGATATGCTTAGATTATATTATAATAAGATTATAGTATAAAATGGATAATTATTTATGAGACATCTACGACAGTTTAATATGAAAGTATGCTTAGAGATTAAAAAAAAAAAGCAGCTTGACTAAGAGACCAAAAAGCTTTAAAGCTATGTAAGGAGAAGTCCTTCGGCTAGCCCCAGGAATGAAGTCGAAGGACAAGACCAGAGGAAGTAGGTTAACGCTAAAAGCAAAGTACAAGATGTGCATATTATAGAATTAAGGGAATTTTCAACTCCAATAGAGATTTTCTTTGCCTTCCTCTCCAAGCCTCGTAAGTCTAACCTTGCAAGCATAGGAATATAGTCATAAATATTTAGTTTCCCCATCACTACCATTATCTCCGAGCATAAATTTCTAAACTCTATTGCAACTTTAAAATCTTCCTCTCCTTCTAACATACGTCCCCACAAAATGCTTATGAGGGCATTCATGCTTGTCATAAAATCCAATTCGCCTATATCTGTAGGCTGTCCAATCTTACCTTTTCATAAACCATAACAACAATGTTTTTGTTACTTAAAATTTCATAAACAAAGACCTTGCACATCTTTCTCCATTTAGAACCATAAGGGCTCCAAGCTATGTCATTTGCACCCAAAGAGCTTATCCTAGCAGTGAGAGGTGGGTTGCGATTTGCAAAGATTTTGTCTTGGTCTCGAACAACTTCTCTGACCAAGTTCTGGGAGCTAACTATGAGACAGAGTTTATTACCGAGGCAAAGCTTGTAGATGGGTCCATAGACACAAGCCAATTCTGTGAAATCTTGATGAATGTCTTAGCCAAGAAATAAAAGGTATCCAACTATTGGCAATCCCCGAGGACCTGATGGCAATGGAGCCATATCCTTCTTTATTTTCTTAACTTTCCACAAGAACCAGAATATAATAAGTGTTGCTAGAATATAATAAGTGTTGCGATTGGTACGAAGAGATTTAACAAAATTCTCTCCATAGTAGCTTCCAGAAAAACTGAACACTTTGCAAGTAAATTTTAAAAAACAGTTTTTAGCAAATTTACTGACAAAATAACCAAATCCATTGGTAATTTTCTGACAGAAAAATCTTCTCATTCGGTAAATTTACCAACCAACAAAATTTCTGTCGATAAATTTATCGACAGTATAAAAAATTTCCATCGATAAATTTACCTACAGCCGTATCTCTGACACCTTTTTTCGTCAGTAAATCTCATCACTAAATAAGCTTACCAATGGAATGTGTACAAATTTTGTTCGTAATTTTCGTCGCTAAACTCCTTTTTTCTTATAGTGATCTATGCACTCAATTCATTCTTCAACAACATCTGAGACAAGAAGAATAGCAAATGCACCAGTTTTCGGCTACTAATTTCTTATCCAATCTTAGCTCTCCTAAAAATTAATAAAAACATTTGACTTCCTGTTCACTCTTTAGATACAAAAATCCTAAGTTTCTAGACATCCCATATTTTTAAGTTTCAATCTTATCTCCCTCTCCATTAAAATAAACACTAATATTGAGACAATTACAAAAATCTAAAACGAAAATTCATTAAAATAGTGAACTTTTACATTTAATATAATGATATTACAAACGGTGACATCATAAAGAGTGGAATTGAAGTGAGTAGCAGCATTTTTGTCTTCCCATAAGACCCTTTTCATGGTTGTTAGTTTTCTTAATTATTATTTAGTCCCATTAATTTATATTTTTCCATATAGTTTTTTATTATTTTCATTCTTCAACTTGAATTTTTATGTATTTTACATTTTGTTAATTAAAAGAGGAATTTTCAATTTTCTAGAATTAATTTAATGAGGATATACTTTGTAAATAATTGGTGGCATAGAATTTGGGGATAAATTTGGTGACTTTGAATTTTTGGGAAAATATTAAAGATAAATGATGTTGGTGAGTAAATTGGAGAAAAATACATTGGTGGTGAAATAAATTGTATTTATTAGAGAAAAATTATTTTGCCTATAAGTGATAGAATATGGGAAAATATTAAAAAATAAAAAGTGGAAGGGCAATTAAGGACAAGAGGAAGAAATAACTAGAGACATGCTTTTAAGGGTATAGTCAAAATTCCACACCATAGTGCATGGATGAATTTTTTAAAAGAAATGTCATTTACTTGGGAGCTGATTTCAATAAGGGACATAGCTAAAATTGACAATCCTATCCTAGCTTCTTCCTAGAGAATCTAATCAAGAAAATTTCATCTCATACTCCAATGTTTTTTAAAGGGTTGTAGTGGATTTTGAGCATTATTACAAGGGCATTCCCCTAAGGTATCCTTTGTACTTCTAAAATTTCATTTTCTTCGATGAATTCCTTCAATTTTAAAAAACACAAAAATAAGGGAACTTAACTCCAAAATTGGAAGAGGGAGAGAAAGTGGAGGAAGAAAAAAGAAGAGGTTTGGAGGAAAAAGAAGACTTGATTTACAACAATAGATGAGCAGGATTTTATCCCTTTCTAAACTCCTCTTGAAACAAAATTTTAAGTGATGACTGAGAGTAAAATTTTGTTGGGAATACTAAATTTTCTTAGTTGTTTATATTTGTTCTAAATAAATATAAAAGGGTTTAAAGAAATATGGTGTGATTTGTTAGATATAGGTTAATAAGAGTAATTGACTTGTTTTAGATGTAAATGACTAAAATATTTCTCTCTAATTATTTTGGGGTCAAGAGTTGAGAATGTTGAGATACATACATACATACATACATATATATATAATGCTTATGCTAAATCATTCCCTATTCCTTTTATCTCTCGCACAACCCAACGTGGTGGTCTAGGTCTAGGCATAGGTTACACAACCAAACCGATTTTTCCAAAAACTAAGCCTTTATTACAATACTAGCTAAAATTAAAGCAACTTGATCCTACAATAGAATTACAACAAAATTAGAGCAATGTTATACAGAGAATCCTTTAAAGTTTTGGGATAGAAATCAACTGTATGCTAAACTAGAAATGATAGACAAAAATAAAGTGATACGAGTAAAACCCATGAGATATAACGAAGAGGATCAAAAGGAATTTCAAATACAGTAAAAGAACTATGATATTTAGGTTTCATTCAACCAAGCCAGTCACCTCATAGTTCACCTACATTCATATTAAGAGGACATGCAGAACAAGTTAGAGGTAAGGCAAGAATGGTAATAAATTATAAAAAATTAATCTATTTCAATTTTCTTTTTATTTTTCTCATTTCTTTTAGGACAATTATTAGCATAATGACCTATTTCTTTACAGTAATAACATCTGCATTCTTTTGGGTTTATTTTCCTTCTCCTATAAGTTGGTTTATAGGCTTTCTTATATCCTTTTCTTTTATAATATCTAATTTTATGTTTCTTAAAATAAGGTTTTCTATATTTATATTGTTTTTTCTTTTTATATCTTCGTCTTATCTTTCCATAATAATAAGAGCTACAATATCCTATCATTATTGGCATTTTAGGTTTATCACAATATAAAGAAATTCTTTTCCTTAATTCTTTACTGAATCTAGCCAATGTAGCATCTACACCAATTACTTAATTTATCTCTAACATGTTCAATTCTTTTTCCTAAAGTATCTATATTTTCTGGATTATATGTTTCTATCAATTTTGATCCCCAAGGGTCTGGAATCTTAGCAAAAAAATAATGGTAAATAACTACTTATATCATAAACTTGATTATAAATATGGTAATAATAATCTTGAAAGACACAAATATATTTCTCTCTTTATTTAAGTTAATATATTTATGTTTTTATATTATAAGTATTGAATTAAGTTTTACTTTGCTTCTATTGAATCATCTTCTCATAAATAATACTTGGATAAGAAGGTTTGAGTCATAAAATTTATTATGGATCAAGAATTTAAGATATTAAAAGAACAAGATAATTCTTTAAAGATAGATAAAGAAATAATTGAAATCCAAAAGACTATTATATATTATGGCCAAAAGATATTA
>JANJEY010000236.1:52203608-52221450 GCA_024703695.1 Erythroxylum cataractarum
CTGTTTGACATGGTCAAACAGCTGAAAGCCTTGAATCAGCTAAAATATAGCTGATTCAAGGTTCACCAAACGCAGCCATAATCTGAGTAGGGTTTATAATTTAGGGCTTTTGGTTCTAACTTGAGATAGAGTAATCAACCCTAAGATAGTCTAGGACCAATAATCCGACATTTCATAATTAATTAAGCTAGTGTTGAAGATAGGTAAAAATTTCCCCTTTCTCTCAATTAGTAGCTCCTTAGGTTGATTTGTGGTGTGTACGTTGCAATTTGTTGATTTGTTAATATTTCATGATTAATTATTGATTAAATTGATTGATTGAATTGTGTTATTATTATAGCTTAGTTACAGTTGAATTTCTACAATTTGTTTCAACCTTAGAGTTTAGGATTAGATTAACTCTTCTTGTGGGATCAACACCTTAGATAATACGCGAATGACTCGTATGCTTATAGAATATCGAGGTTAAAATATTAAAACTTACATATATTAAAAAAATTGCAATCACTAGTCTAATAAATTAGGTGATGATAAATAATCAAATTCAAAATTAAAATTAAAATAATAAACTAAAATAAATAAAAATTGACTAATTAGAATGAATATTAAGCTAAGAAATTAAAAAAACAGTGGTAACTTGACTTTGAATCCTTCTAGGACTTCTCATGTAATCATGATTTCACTACTCGACTTAATTTATGGCTTATTGGATAGTGAAAATCCTATATTATGTTAATATCTTTGATCTAGACTATTAACACCTAGTCTTCGGCTAAATAACTAAAATCTTCTAGTTAAAACTCCTAAGATTATGTTGAGAGATTCATGAATTTTACTATTTGATTTTACCCAAATATATAGAATTTATGTTGACTTATTTTAAATTTGCATGCAACTCTTTTTTTTTTAAATTATAGTAGATCTATTCATATAAAAGAATTTTTTTAATCTTAATAGCATGAAATCATACATGAAATGATATGATAGCAATATTAGTTTAATAATAATTAAGATCACATAACTGAATCTCAATAAAATTTAAGAATGAATTTTTAAAAAATCACTACAAGGTCTATCTCAAGGTTATAAGACTAACGTATAAGCCTAGTGGGCTATTCCACCTATTGCCAATTAGTTTTAGAAGAGGACCTCATTTGAGCTTGTGTGTAGTCTGAATTTCCTTCTCGTGTGAGCGTGTAGGCCCATTGCAAATTTCACATGATATCATAGCAAGTTTGGTCCAGATTATTAATTTCTCGGTTGTCCGTCTAGATGTCCAATCCCAACAGCCCGATTAGATTACCACTGTGTTTATTTCAAATGACAACTAAATGTTCAGTCTTAGTTGCACTTGAGGGGAAGTATTAAGAGTACCCACATCTGAGAAAGAGGAAAAAGAAGATTAGCATATAAGCCTATTATCAATTAGTTTTAGAATGGAACCTCATTTGAGCTTGTGTGTGGTCTAACTTTTCTTCTCGTGTGCACCCGTAGGCCCATTGCAAATTTCACACATCTAATATCTACAAATGTTTAGTTCATCATCAAGACTAAAGAAGAAAAAAAAAACTAAAAACTAAAAGAAACACTATAAGATCCGTTTATTAATCTTCACAAAATCTATTTTAGATTGATGGAAATTCACTTAAAATGTGTTTCTTTACTTGTTCTTTGTTCTCTATATTGTTCTAGACTATCAATTTGTATCTTTTTGGAGCCTCTCTTGAGCCTCTTATGAATCTTTTTGGACCTTCCTCCTTTTTCACTTCATTTTGCCCTTTTATAACTCAAAAATCAAGGTTTCTAAAGTAGACATGATCACCCATATGGCCATGTCCTTCATTCTTGTTTCAATTCTTCGAAAATTGTGAAGAAACATGATCCTCGAAAGTTATACGGACGCAACATATCCATCAAGTACAACTTTAATCCTTAATTTCTTTGCCCTGATTCCGTCCAATTTCTACTCCTTTAGACACACGAAAACAATTAAGATTTAAAAAATATAACATGAACGAATTAAGTATTAAAAAAAACTCTCAAACAAAAAAACAAAATCAACTAGACATATAATCTATTAAACATTCATCAAAGACTAATTACATGACTAATAATTAGTAGTCTTTAGTGGATATCATTGTCAAATTAAAAAAATTCAATATTTGTTTATTTTATCATTTATAGTTTTAATGACTACCAATGCCTACTGAATGCTGGCCACGTAATATGCATACATGTTAGCCAACTTCCCCTCGTCAAAGTTGGGCAACTTTAACATTCATTTTCACATATTGAATGCTACGTTTAGGAAAGGTATGCACTTTCACAATATTGAAGCAACCTCAATCACCCTTATCGATTAATAAACACATTTTCGATAATGGAATATGTAATTTGTTACTACTAAAAATTTCTTACAACCAGAAGATGTAATATCCTAGGAGGCTATTATAACTATATAATGCCCTAAGATTTCCACATATACAAGCCTAGTCTACTCATAGCTCTCCGGTACTCTCACAAGAGCTCCCAAGAACGACATTCACGTCCTGAACTGACAATCTGATTATATTGCTACCTGATAACCTCGAAATATCCACACATTCTTGCAGGTCTGCATCACATGCAATCAAAACCCACTCATGATCATCATCTAGGTACTTGATATCGAAGGTACCCCCCTCCAACTTCAGCCTCTTGGCCACTTCCTCTTTCAACTCCACAATCCCCGCATTCAGAGAGATGCGGAATCTTATGATATCTTCTCTGTAAGTTGCCTTAATGGTTATACTCTTCATTTCTTGCCTGGCCATCACGTGAGGCGTTGAGGGTATAACAGCAGCACGCACAGGTTCTCTAGGCGCCGTGTCCAACTCCAACCATGGAGGATTTGTCCAACTAGATTCTGGAAAACGATCATCCGCAGGAGCATCTGCCACTGATGGACAAAGGTTTCTCAGATCCTTCGAACTTCCAGCATCCTCAATTAGCATTCCTCCAAAGGGTTCTTGAACGTCAGTTGCAAGCAGCACACCAGGAATTGAGTATGCAACTGACAGATTCAGTTCTCCCGTTAGGGGAAATGACATGTCAGGAGAACCCACAGCGTCGATAAATTTTTCTCTGATTGGAGAAACAGACGTCTCCTGTGCTGGTGCATTCTCATTTGTTGGGGTACTTTGACAGGAACCATGAGAAGTAGGAGTCCCAGCACTCTCTTCTCTTAGGCCACTACCTGTTTTGGATCTATATGAGCTTTGAGCCAACTCAGGGGAAAACTGATTATTCATAACCCGTTTCTCTTGATTCAACATTCTACTGCCTATCAGGTGATCTTCATCGCCAACCTGTCTATTTCCAGATGCTTTGGAGGGTGATGATTCACTCTTGTCACAATGAGGTATAGGTAGCTTGGGGTTTGGTGAATTCAGTTGATTACACCTCTTCATATTGGAAGGGAAAGAAATTGAGCCAACAGCAGCAGGAAGTGGAGTTGTAGTTATGGGAGTTAAACTGAACGCTCCTTCAGCACCTTGGACAGATTCAATTACCCTCTTTAGCTTGGAAAGGGAACGGTTAACTTTGTTGATCTTGCGAGATGGCCAGCGAGAAATCCCATGCTGCCTGCAGATACGTTTCATTGTGGTAGGGCAAACTGCAGAGAGCACCATAAGAATGTTATGTGATCTTTTTAACATGATATTTCAAAACATTATAAACTTTCCACGATTTTCCCAGATTTAAATGACCCTAGCACACATAGGAAAATGTCTTTTACAAAATAGCTAATCATAGGTGCAAAGTTACAAGTTCTAAGTGTATAAACATACCACCAAGACTCTTAGCAGCATCTTTAAGGCTACCAGCAAAATATTTTTGAAGAACCTCCAGACTAATTGACTTTTCAGTTTTTCCACGTTTTCTTTGGGCTGGCTTCTTTTTAGCTTTATCCTGTGAAAGTGAAGCATGAACATGGACTTCTTCTTCATGAAGAGGGTTGCATTCCTCACTCACTACATCCAAATGCAGCACCGAATGCCTCTTTACTGAATCTTGTTGCAAAATAATGTCATTTTGCATTGTGTTTGAATCCACAGCAGATTTTCTAATTGTCGGAACTTGAAGACATTCAAGTCTCAAATCAAGTTTTCCATTTGCAGAAGCTTGAATTATCTCGACAAAAACTCCATCCCCTTCCAGGTCCATTCCAGAACCAACCTTAAGACTTTGGAAATGCTGCTTAATTGTTGCTAAAAGGGACCCCAACATAATCTTCTGTTTGTGACCATCTGTGACACGAGAAGGCAAAAAAAATTCAAGAATGTAGTCATCATCTCCAGTATGACTACTTCTCAAACAGATTGCAAAACAGCTGGTTAATCCAAATATACGAGCATAATGTACCAAGGGGTACTCAGTCTTGCAGAATTTGGTGATATCTTCACAGAAGCATGAGTTGCGGGAGAAAAATGCCCTCCCAGCAACACCCTGACCTTTTTGAAGGTGATGCTCTAGACAGGCCTCCCGGAAACCCCACATGTGAGCATCCACAACGTAAACTGCAACATCAGTAGCTGACATGCATACTTGACCATCGCAGCTACCATCAAAGCTAGTACAACTCTTCTTCAGACCACCACCATTGGCCAGAACACTGCGATGCAGACAAGGAACCCAAGTCTGAGCCAAAGGTAATTTGTGTGTTTCACATACCACTGTCAGGATCTCTAAAATTTCAACCAGTGCATTTTGTCGATCTTCATTACAGATCTGGTTTAAAAGCAGTGGCAAGTATACATCTGTGAGAATAAAGGAAGAAGAAAAAATGAAGGACAAGCAATATTTGTCTTTTTCATATCAAAACAAGACAAGACTTAAGACATGTGTTGTTTTGTTGCAGGTCACCTGTGGGTTTGGGTGATCCAATATTTCTGAACTTTTCAAATTCACTGCCTGCAAAAAAGCTGAAACAAAGTGACTGACAAATCTCTCTGCATTTGTATTAATCAAATGATTAAATGTCACAATAATAAAATCAAACTTCAACCAATGTTGTAACAAAAGCATTCACCACAAATCGCAAAAGATCTAATTTCTTCAGTATCACAGCTGAACAATCTGGTTAAACAAGAAAGATATCATATAAGACTTGGAGTTCATAAAAAATAACAGGAACCCAACCTCAAGTGCCTTACAGACTTTATCAAACTCGGATGCGTAATTAATCTTCTGTGAAGTCATTATGAGTTCAAGTACACCAATACAAGACTGCCCTGAAGGTTCGAAGACTGGCAAAGCCAAGGTTCCACGGACATTATAATGCAGAGCATGATCAAGCCTTGAGTACTCTTTGCTTGAGTAATATTGAACATTAGGAGTCCATTCAGGCAATTTTTGCCGGAAAACACGGCCAGGTAACCCAAGTTCAGCATCACTCTCCCCATCCACCGAGAACAGGTACATTAGAGAGGCCATCCTATACCGATGAAGTCCGTTACTGTTAGGATCAAGAACAAAAGGCTGCCCTGAAGTTGTCAGCACATACCGGCCCCCATTCTTCACAGGTGCCCAAACCTGAGCTAGAACATGTTGCTCAGTTGATTCTTTCAAGAATCGTAGTGCCTGTGTCATCCTCTCTTTAATAATACAATACCCATCTGGGTTGTCAACGGGCATGACTCCCAAGAATGGAGTAGGAAGTTTTCTACTATCATCATTCTCCGTTGAGCATTCAGTCACAGAATTAGGATTACCTGCATTAGGAACCAACAAATTCAGCATAGCGCTCTATTAGCAGCACTACAGAGAGACTACGAACACGTTAGTTTAAATTTCGGAATTGTGTTTTCTCATCAATTCGGCTTTTTCTCTAGAACTCTAATTGCAGAATAAAGGAAAGTAGAGATCGAAGTTGCATATGAGAGCCCTGGCGAGCTCATTTGACCATAGGAGGTAATCAAAAATCCCATCCAGCAAACTACCTCGAATATTTTTTCATCGAACTTTCATCTTTCCTAACGAGTTTGTAGTACTTTAGCATAACACAAGCTCAGCCATAGAACATTGCAATATGAAACGTAGCTGACATATTTAACCTTTCCGAAGAAATTCCAGAACTGGGAAAGTTGAAATAGCAGAGGACGAGAGAACTAAGACGCAAGAAAGCTTAAAACATGGATGTTCCATGTACTTAACTCTGATGCAGATAAAAAGTAAATACAAGTGGAAGTTGATATTTTAAAGGAAAAAGAGACTGACGTGCGAGAAAGAAAGGATAGTCGGAGAGGCGAAGGGTACTGGGGGCGGAAGCAGGAAGCTTGTCATCGTCGAGGTCAGAGAAGGCCCAGAGAGGAGAGTAAGTCTGAAATGGAGAAAATGGATTTTGATCCAACGGGCAAGTATCCAGATCCAACTCCATCATCATCATCATCTCTCTCGTGGGTTGCTCGTTCTTTGACTTGTCCTCCTCTGCTTCTGGCATATTTCTTTTTCCCTTTTGTCTTGGCGTCTCTCTTCTTGCTTGTTTCTATGGAGAAGATAACAATGGATGATGGTGATGTGTATTTGTTATAGTTGGCAGTGTGGGGCTGAAGGTGGTGAGATTGAGCGGTGAAATTGGAGGGAGTGACATGACCTCCAAATCCAATTCATTCGACATGTAGATGTAGTACTACTTTGTTGCTTGGTTTTTTTTTTCTTTTAATTATTTATTTTTTGCACATAACCATCAACTTACTGTAATTTCGTCCTAACCATTACCATTTCTTAACTAAAGAAATTATTCCCTCGGTCGAGATAATATTTTCTTTTTGGAATATATTCTAGAGGTGAATGAAACCTCTCCTTTTCTCCATTGTTTCAATTATAAATAATAGGAAGATTTTGAAACAAATTAATTCTAAAATGTGTATAAAACGTAAATTAACAACAACACCTAATAAAAATCTCGAAAACGAAAAAATTGTTGGCAAACAAATAATTGACGGCAACATGGTTTACTAAATTTTTACTATCATGTTGCATCATTATATACATATTTTATATGACAAGTTGACATTCATAAGATAATTAGAATATTGTAAGACTGTAAGTGAAATCATTTGGCCTGAACCATATGGCATAAGGGCTTAAACAAATATCAATTGTATTTTTCTGCTTAAATTTTATGGGGTTAAGCATGATTTGTTCCACCTAATGACATTTGACTCAGCATCATTAATTAGTAAAAATATTGTGTCTAATCTCTCCATATCATTTGTTTAGATCAATTAACGACATGTAGTATTTGTTAGTAGAATTTCAAATAGATATAAGTTACTTGTTTGATAAGATTAAAATCAAGATTTTAATGCGCATCAGGAGCTTTAGTTACGTACTACTACAGGTAGAACGCAAAAACATTCACCAATTTATATGTAACTTTCATATCGGACTTTTTTATCACAAGTTCGATATAAATCTGATCTACATTAATTAGATTTTATTTTTTCCTTAATTTTTACCTATGTAATTAGATATTTTATTGAGCTACTTTATATTGAAAAATCTGATACAATACAATTAATTATATTCTATTTTTATAGGAAAATATCTAACAAAGATGTCATTCCTTCTATTAAATTAGCTCGACATCTCTCCTTTTTTTTATCCCTTAAACATTTGCCGTTAGTTCAAACATTATGGCATGGGACCGATTCCGTAGAGAAGGTTCTAAACAAAAGAATGAATATTTGCATGAGGCATCTGGGAATCGCCGCAAGTACCGTCATCAAATGTTTGTAACGGAGACGTTTACTAGAACTCCGCCTGTCTTACCCTCCTGTCACCTGTGTATCAGTCACAGCATTTATTTATTAAGACAAATGCCAGCAAATTGACAACGAGTTGGGGGGGCAGTGGGCACTTGCAATATTTTTCACAAAGACCCAATAACTAAACCATATTCCTACCTGTACCCACCACTCTTTCAAACTTAAAAAATCATTTCCCAATTCATCATTTACCATCATTACTCACTAACACTCACCCACTTTATAGAGAGTACAATCATCAACAACTCGCTTCAATGGTTATATAATACCAGCAGCCAGGAGACTCAAGTATAAACAATAGTGGTCGTCGGTACAAAAATAGTAAATTAAAAGGAAAGAATATTCAGTGCTATGAATATGTAAATGTGTGAAACTGTGGTTGATGGAAGAAACCTTTTTGCCAAAGCACAAGAGCAAATAGCCATTTTTACTTTTAAGTGTTGTTATCCCTTCTCCATAAGAGATAGTGACATCCAAGTTGAACTGTGGTGTGACAAGAAAGCCAATTTCAACAAGTAGACAAACATCTCGGTCGTGTATGGCAATTTGGTATCAAATTTGTCTAGTTGCTTCAATGGTTCGGCCAAGCCCTTCATTCAGTCCCTCAAATAAATTTACACCCAAAACAAAAGGCAACAATAACTTTGAATTAATATTGATTATTCATCGTAATACCTCAAGGCTAACAACGTGGCTGGAGGTTGAACATTGCCTCACAAGCGTGGATTCATGGATGTGATCCCAATTCCAATACTTTGGGGTCAACTGTGCATAACGAATCAACAAAATATTATATGGACTATAAAATACCTCGTCTAGGCTGGCATTTTCTGCAACATACAAATGGAAATGGGAATTAGTGCAGTACTCTTTACAAGGCTGTTCAAGTACCTAACCTTAATAGTTGCTAGATTAAAGAAAACTGTGATCAACAAGGCCTGAAAATTTGAAGTCCTTGATCTAAGACGGTTCAAATGCAAGTCCAAGTCATAATGTTTGCACGTACATACATATACTGCATTGGCTAAAGATTTTCAAGAAAGGTTCATGAAGAAAGCAACGAATATTGTACTCTCATAGCAGGTCCTAACGAAATGGGCTACATATGTTAAACCCGTAAAAAGTATGATACATTCGCAATAAGATCCAAGTGGCTGAGAACTCCATATTCACAGCCCAAAACAAGATGCAACTTTATTGATCTCCAATGATAAAGTGACTTGCACGGTAATGCCAACCCTCGCTTAAACTGGGAAAATCTAATAACTAGGCCAATGAGTTTGATCAAGGGCCTTCGAAACCGTAGCTCTATAAGTTGAAGGGAAAACGAGATGTGATTTAGAGAAAGACGAGCAACTTCTGAGAATACCTTGGCAAGTACTCACACAACCTACGAATTGTTTCAGCAGCAATGGAGAAAGAAAACATTCTTTCATTT
The DNA here is from genome assembly GCA_024703695.1 of Erythroxylum cataractarum. NCBI lineage: Eukaryota > Viridiplantae > Streptophyta > Magnoliopsida > Malpighiales > Erythroxylaceae > Erythroxylum > Erythroxylum cataractarum. Next base: position 52,212,858 of record JANJEY010000236.1, read on the forward strand.
GTATATCAATGCAATAATTGATATCAAGGAACTCGAACGCACCATAAGAGTTGCCAAGTTTTTATAATATTAGGGGACCAAGCACTAAAGTGACAGATGACGGCTACAGAGCCATACTGTCAACTCGAATGCATAAATAAACCTTCGATAGTAAGTGTTACTTCAGTATTTACTGAGTGAAGATATGTCATAGTAGGCAATAAAAGGTGGACCTGCTTCAAATGCACAAGTGACACCCTTTTCCAGCAAAATATGATCAGGCACCCATTGTCAAGAACCCTGCGGCATCAAAGTAATCGTCCCTCTGCTTCAGCTGAAAAGGAAGTCATCACCCATGTGTCAGGAGACATGGAACCACTGTTACGAAACAAATCTACCAATAAGAAAGTTGTAGAGTCAAAATTATACACCGACTACACATAATTTATGTTGTTTTACTTACAATCATAGCTGTACTAAGAATTTCATTGGGTGTCCATATGGTTACATGAGGTTACGCATAAATGAGATTCAAGGCATATTACAGCCCTCATTCCCAAACCACAAACAGGGACAACGTAGAAGCTTAACTAACAAGAGGAGAATTAAGCAAGTGCTTTTCCAAAATAGAAGACATCATCATATAAGGGCTTCGATAAGTAGACTTCAGAAAGTGTTTCTTAAGTTACAGCTCAAGAGAGTGAGGATGGCTTAGACTAAGTCTAAGACTTCAAAAGCATCCGCATTCTTTGCAACAAAGTCTAGAACTACGTGCTAAAACTGCTCAATTAACCCATCCTGCATGTATATATTCCTAGCAATACCACAGCTTGAATCTTATTGCACATGAAATTGAGATGGCATTGGAAACTTTTTAATCAAAATCAATTGGTGTAAGGGAAAATAAAATAAGAAGTCAATATACAATTAGGAATGGATTGTCACCAAACCCCATCTTGACAAGAAAGGACCTATAAAAACATGTCTTCCCAATATTAGCTCTGTTTATGTACAGTTGATTTAGTATCAATCGGAACCATAATTAGACAAGCACGATATAAATAAACCCAGTTTTCCTTCTGTTTTTTGATAGAAACACTGAAACCTGCCAGGAGTACGTGATAAGATAAAAGTTATGACAACAGGAACACCAACTAATTAGGTACAGAAGAAAATGATTCTTCTAAAAGTACTACATATAAGGAACAATCTAAGCCTCCATAAGTACAACTAATATCCAATACAGATTGAAATATCAAACTCTTCAGACCAATCACAAATACGATCCCAACTTTTTACATAGAAAAACTTCACATTTCGCACACTTACGTTGCACTAGATTATACAAATCCCATTAAAAATTACCTCATCTTGTATTAACTCTGCAATGAGCAGTTTCCTTACCAGCTCAATGGCCAGAAAAAGGCAAAGATCAAGAAAAAAAAAATTTTAAAGAAAGAAATCTTACATATCAGAAATTTCCCATAATCCATCTGTTACTTTTGAAGATGAACATCAGCAATTAAACTGCTAAAAGCACACCAAATTATGCATTCCAATATGTTAGATGCAAGTTAACTCAAACAAACAAGCCATTAATGAAAAAGGCAAAAAAAAAAGGGTAGCACATACCAACTTGGTTTTTTGTTTGATAATGGCTGGAAATGCATCATCAATAAAGTGCAAGCACAAATCACCAGCAATACCACCATTTTGAAATGTATGGAAATCAAAAGCTGCCAACTTGACACAAAAAATAGAAGAGCAAAAGAGGGAAAATCAGGCTTACCAGCAGAATAGAAGAGCATGACGGAGAGCCTGTCTCTCCAAGTTACTCTCGGTGTCAATTTATAAAGACAATGTCAACACTTAGTTGCTTAGCTGTTAGCCAGTTACTTTCTCTATTTTCTTGTCCGGGTAATTATTTTGAAATCAGCGACAGTTAACAGAGTTATATTATTGGGTTATGACAAATTTAAACAAGCTCAAACATAGAATTCATATCTGCAGAAGCATTGAAATACAACTGCACAACTCAGGTTCAAGGGCAGAAGACTAAAGGCCTTGGCTAATGATTACAATGCAGCTGTAAGCATTCCCTGTTTTTGACAGCTATCTTGTTCCACTAGTTCATAGTACTAGGACTGCAACATCCAAATAATAATTTCAGAGCATAAATTTGAAGGTTTAACTCAACCAGACAGCCAACTCTGGTATCTCAAATGAAATAAAAGTTTGCTAAAGTTCAAAACAGGCTAAGTTTCAACATTAATATAAATATCTCCTTTTCAGATGACATCCCCTAGTTTAGAATGACAAAATATGAATGTCCTGTCCAAAACAGTCAGCGGAACCATGGATGTGTAGCCTAGCACCGTGTAGCAACATATATTGCAAAAAGATGTGTAACCTTGAGTTTTGCCTGATGGCATGAATGAAATTCAGCTTCCCAAACACAGTGAGCCAGAAAATAACGGATAGATAAGTGTCATAGAGCACTTTGTCCCTTATTACAGAGAAAATGACAGCTTAATCTTCCGTTTCTTATCATTTGCATTTCTCTTGACAAATTACACAAGCTTGATGGAAACCAATCTTCATATGGTGACACTAACGTCTTGATTTCTGCTGTGGAGGATAGCCAGCCCCCATTGGTGGATCTTTTCTTCTCAGATGGGGTTGCGCAGCAACACCCCGAGGCATCGTCATATTGCCAGAATTCATTCCACCACCAATCCCTGCCTGAGGTGCAAGATATGCGCCCATACCTGGTGGTTGCATTCGCATGCCAATAGGCATTGAACGAGGTCCGGATCTATTTGCCACCCCATGAGGACCTCCCATGCCCCCAGAAACTGCATTTCCAGATGGAACTGGTTGTGGAGGTTGAAGGCTAGTAGTTCCTTCAAAATCTGTATTTGTATCTACAGGACGCGTAGGATAATTGATTGCCTTCTCTCCAGGTTGAGAGGGCACAAGGGCATTTCGTCCAGGTAAAGGTTCCATCCGAAAGTACTCATGATCTAGGGCTTGTGCTGCTGTTATACGCTTTTGAGGATCATATTCAAGCATCTTAGATAAGAGGTCATATTGAGCACTCTTTGGAGACAGATGGACAACATTATGTATTCCAGTTGTCTCATACTTGTGCGCTTGGATATGATGGGAATCCTGTTGCCAATGCGGAAGACTTGCAAGTGTAGGCCACTTTTCTATTGTGGGATGGCCCAAGACCTTGAATATTTTGTCGAGTTGATCCAGCTGGAAGGGATTTGGTGTGGATTTAGCTTCTGCCCCTTGAAAAAGTGGCTTCAGGGTCAAAAGTTCAGCAAAAATGCATCCAAGTGCCCACATATCAACAGCACTCGTATAATGTTTTGCCCCAAGAAGCAATTCAGGTGCACGATACCAGATGGTCACTACAACACCATTATCAGATAGTGGCTTCAAGGGAGCTTGATATATTCTTGCCAGTCCAAAATCACCAATTTTTACCACCCCATGTTCTTCTCCTTCACCCATCACTAGGATATTTGATGGCTTTAGATCTCGATGTATGATCCAATTACTGTGGAGATAATTCAGTCCATTAAGCAATTGCCAAAGCAATGACTTGACTGTGTACTGATTGATGCCATGGCCAAGTTTGTCCCTGTGGTGCCTAATTATTTCATAAAGGTCATGTTCAGCATAATCAAAAGCCAGATATAGTGACATGTCAGTATGATTGATGTGCACATTAACAAGCCTCACTACATTCTCATGTGAAATTTCACGAAGCAACATGATTTCACGAATGGCAGTGGGGGAAACACCATCACCATCTTTGGATTGTTTGAATTTCTTGATGGCAATGGACTTCCCACGATTGGCAGGAGACTTAGTTTTTGCTAAGAATACAAGACCATAGGTACCCTCACCAATTTTGCCAATAAGATTATAGTGTTGCAGCCACTCCGGCTTTTCGTTGCTCTTTGTGTTGGTTGAGACAGTTCTATTTGCTGTATTGCTGTTGCCATCCCCCATGTTATTATCTACACAACTGCCCCAGGTTCCAAAGATTCACACATCCCCCCAAGTGACTCACAAAAAGCTGTGAGGAGCACGAGTAAGACTAAGATTAAACATCAAAGGCTAAACCACGTCGTTCCAGTGTTTAGTAGTTGAAAACTGCCTGTAGTGAACGAGCAATAAGTAAAATAGTGTACAAGACAATTAAAAAAATTTCCATTTTTATGCAATCAGGAACTAATCTTGAAATGGCATTGCTAACAATACTATCAAGACAAGAAAGAAAGATCAAGAAAATCCGGGAAATTTGAACAAAGGCATAAAAGTATGTTTAGGGAGAAAGGGGTTGGGTTTTGCGAGGAAACGCGAGCGTACTTAGTGAAGGTAACATTTATTATTGGAGCAGAACAAGATTACATATCCAAATCCATCCCGCAACAGGAAATATATTAATAGAAAGCGAAATCATACAGAGGTTGGTAGGGCTGACTTGGCGGCGTTGATCGACTAGAAGCTGGATCCAACTTCGATTATGGGTTGAGTAAGTATTACGCATTCGAGGATGGACAAGCTATGGAGGGCGAGTTCATCAGTACGCTCGGACTGCGGTGTTCAGCAAATTTTGGGGGCAGAACAGAGTTGTTTGTTTCTCATCTGTTCGCTTTGCTTGGCTATACTGAAAAATAAATTCTGGAACTCTTGTTTTTTTCTTTCTTTTAATTTCGAGCAAAAATGGAACAGGATAAATCGAAAGGAGGTTGCAATACATTACATTCTCCAAATCCTCTTTCAATGTTGCAACGTGTATAGACTTGGTTTTATTACGGTTCAGCATCTGTATTGTTTTGAATATTCTTTTAGAATTATACAATCATTTTTAGATTTTATAATTTTTAATATATATTATATTATATACAATTTTTAATTCTATATTTACAAAGTTATAATAACAACATTAATAGTACCTTAAAAAATCACTAATTTAATATTAATCAATATATAATAAATTCTGATATTTTTATATTCAAAAATTAATTCTATTTATTTTTTAACTATCTCACTTAATTTTTTAAAACTCAAAACAACAATAACAACTTAGTGAAAGGTTTGCTCGGTCGTAAACAGGATCTAAGAAGATCCAGTAATACGCAATAGTATCCGTATTTAGTAGACAAAAATAAAAATAAAATAGACATGAAAGATAATAATAATAACAATAATATAAACACCTACAAATAAAAATATAAAAAATAATAAAATATATATAAAAGATAATAATATATATATATATATGATATAAAAATAAGCAATAAAATAAATATTACAATAAATGTAAAATAAGATAAAGAATATAAATAAATAAATACACAAACAAGTTCCAAATTAATTCTATCTACTTTTTTCAACTACCTCCTACTTTTTTCACCGATTCCATGCTACTCCTTAAGGCTATGATTGGTTTGACGTAAGGTTTTTCTTTGTAGAGTAAGAAGGAGATAAGTTAGGGTGAAGGTAAGACAAAGAATGGACGAATTGAAGTCATTGTGACTCGCACGGTCCTTTATGGGAATGTGTAACTCGCTAGAAAGGTTTACAAACTTGAAGATATTGTTTCAGCCACCCTTGTGACCTACACGCTTGTATGGAGACTTACACAGGTGTGTAAGTGAGATACATGGTTGTGTATCTTGGTCGTGTAGCTTACTGAGAACATGTAACTCCACAATTTCTACCAAATTAATGTACATGATTACTTACATGCTTATATAACTAACTGTATATAACCATGCAACCCTAACTTTTCACTATAAAAGGACAATTAAGAGGTCAAATGGGATATGTACATATTATAGACATAGAAGGAGACAGATTCCTTTCTTTGTAAAAGTTATGAGTAGATAATCTTTTTGTTTAGGCATTGAATCTCAGTGATGTTGTTCTTAACTCTCTTTTGAAATTGACTATGTTATTTTGTGTCTAAAGTTTGAAAATATGTATGAACAATTTAGATAGGCCTACTAAATTATTCATGTATATATTCATTTCCAGAATTTAGATTACAAATTGTAATTGTTGCAAATATGATCCATATATGGTAAAATAATGGCCATGCATCATTAGGGATATCCTATAATAAGTTAAATGACTCGTGCTTATGTGGTTGTTAGATTAACTTGTTTTTCTATTTTGTAATGTGGCTATCACACTAAATCTAGAGAGCTTATTTTGAGTTGTTTCGTATCTAGACCTAATTAAAAAGTTTATTTTAATTAAATACAACTTAAGGGAAAATTGGGATTAATAGAGATGATTAATAGTTTCAAAGAGAGGTATAAGAACAACATGATGATTAATTTTTCACATTTGTGTATATATCGAGATTGAACCACAAGCTAGATTTAAAACTCATCAATTATCCCTTACAATTTTGTACTTTTTAATTTGATTTGCCTTCTATAGTTTAGTTTCAGTTCATTTCATTAATTAAATTAGACCAAAACTACCCCTAATCTTATACATTGATTCATTCATTACGAAAGCTAATCACACACTCTCTGTGGATACAATCCTTTCTCACCATTACTACAAATTTAGTTGAATAGAGTTAGGTATTATTTTTATTGTGTTCAATATGTCACCAAAAAACCAAACTTAGAAGTAATTAATTCCTAGCCTACTTATTACTCCTTTATGTCCATTTTGATACAGAATGTTAGAGGGATAACCCTTTCAAAAAATAGGTTTTTAAAGAACTTTTTGTTTTGATAAAAAGGCCTATGATTAGGGCTTATAGATACTAAAATAACATATGCAAAGCTTTAAGATACCTTTAATTTTTTAGGAGCCAACTGGATAATCCATTCTAATCTTACATATCATTATAATGGCATGTTAATCTTTGCTTATAATGCCTCCTATGTTCTGGTTTTTAACATCAATTACATAGATCAGTTGTTCCACATTAATTATTGTTTCAATTAACTTTAAGCAAATCATAATCTAAATTATTAACTTTACAACATCATTCCTTTATTAATCTCAATATGTCCATCTATATTCTAAATCATAATATCATATTAATCAAATTAACATATAATTAAAATCAAGCTATTTTAAAACTAATTTCATAAGTCAATATTAATACTAATCACATTAATAATCTTATACAAATCAAAAGCATGAATCTTTATACCCCCACAAGGTTTCAATCAATACATTCAAGTGTTTAAGGTGAAAAGTAGCAAGTTCTCTAATTAATTCATAGTAGAATTCTTACTATAAAATTGCAATATTATTATATCTCCATCACTTATATATAAACTAGAAACAAAAATCAGTAGGTCTTTATAAAGGTTATATAGGAAATTTAATAGAGAGGATATTACATGAAACTTGTACACCATATACACAGGTCTATTCATTATGAATCCATTGGTACTATATTTTTAACCATAAATTTTCCATGCTCTTTTTTCAATCAAAATAATTGTGTGCATTCATCATGTATCATAATTAAAGAAATATTGGACCCTTACAAATTTCAAGTTCCAAACTATCAAATAATGTAAATAATATTCAAAGTTTAAAACAATAAAAAAGGCTTCAAAGAAAAATAAGATAAAGATTGATAATTGGGTTATAATCATAGAAAAAGGTTAAGACTCAAACTTGATTATTCCTAAAGATAAATTATGATATGGTAATTATCAAAGAAATAGGCTTAAACAAGTGTTGAATCTAAGTGCCTTTATCATTTCAATGCTTCTAATTAAACAACTATAGTCTCAATATGTATAATAAAAACAAGCTACATAATCATTCAACTATGCATGATAACATACAATAAAAAAATAAAAGAACTTAAATTTTTGAATATTTTTATTCTTACGCTCAAAAGCTCATGAAAAAATGGTTTTATAAGCGTAAATAATATACAATTTCATTCAATTTGACTATCTTAATGACTATTAAAAATATGAGCACGAAAAAGATGGTTTTATATGCGTAAATAATATACAATTTCATTCAATTTGACTATCTTAATGATTATTAAAAATATGACTTATAAAAGTAAATTTATTCTAATTATCATCCTTTCACATATTAATTCAAATTAATATTTAATAATGATTTCAACTATTTACAAACATGTTTCAATTAATTAAGAATATCATTTAATAAAATTTAATTAAAAAGATTATAATAAGCTTAAAAAATCATTAAAATTGTTAACCCCCCCCCCCCCAATACTTAAAATTGCACATTGTCCTCAATGTACATAATGTTGGACCAATAGTGGTTAACAAATTAAATCCCTTTATGTTTTGATAATAATAAAATATCTATGATTAGTTAAGAAATTATTTCAGGTATTTTGGGATTATTATTCACTAAAAGAATTGTGCAAATCAAGATTGGCAAGTGATTAATCATTGAAGAATCAAGATGGAACTTTCCTTATAAGTGCAAGAGACATTAATAATGAAGATTATAGAAGATTTGATTGGATATTACCGTTGAAGCCAACATAAGTCGACTAGCACATCATAAGTCGACTTATATATCAAGATCCGAACAACATAAGTCGACTAGAACATCATAA
>JANJEY010000236.1:52233677-52245080 GCA_024703695.1 Erythroxylum cataractarum
GGCATTTTATCACCAATTGATGCTTCTCAAGTTTTCAAAATCCCCATTTCTTCATTATTGGATGCGTATCATTTCTGTTGGCAGTTTACTAGGAATGACTTGTATAATGTTAAATAGGGTTATAAAATTGCTACTGATCAGTATTCACATATCTCTTCTTATGCGATTGGTGGTAATTGGAATTCTATCTGGAATGCCCAGATCCCCCCGAAGATTAAGGATTTTCACTGGAAGCCGCTGCGTGATTTTATCCCTTACAAGCAGAGACTTTACGACAGGGGAGTAGCTCTAGATGTCTCTTGTAACAAGTGTGGTTTGGTTGAAACTATGAATTATATTATGCTCTCTTGCTCTTACGTTAGAAGTGTTTGGAATGCTGCAGGTATTTCTTTGCATGGTGATGATATTAAATGCTGCATTTTCTCGGTTTTAATTGGTAATAATTCTGACATGGGAAACTGGATTTTAGCTATTTGTTGGAGTATTTGGTTCCATAGAAATCTTTTTTACTGGGAGCAAAAGGATACTCTTCCTAGTGTCATTGTGACTTTTGCGGATGGTTTTCTTAAGGATTGGAAAGAGGCAAAATGTGCTTTTAATCAAGTTCAACCGAATTGTAGCAATCTTCCTCGTTGCCACTCTTAGAGCAAACCTGAAGTTGGTTGGTTGAAGTGCAATTTTGATGCTTCGATTTCGAAAAGAGACAACAATTCAGGTTTTGAGATTGTTCTCAGGGATGATCAAGGTCGGTTTATTAAAGTCTTTTCGGGTCACATCCTTTGTTGTGTGGATTCTTTCCTTGCAGAAGCAATCTATATTAAAGAAGCTTTGGCTTGGCTCAAGGTTAAAATTTTTGATAGAATTGTTCTTGAATCGGATTGTTTAGAAGTGATCAACAATCTTAATAATTCTTCCAGTAATTTGTTAGAGGTTGGTGCAATGTTTGCTGAGTATCTTTCACTTAAGAATCACTTCCAACATTTGTCCTTTCAATGAACTTCTCAGAATGCTAATAAAAGCCGTTCATTTGTTAGCAATGGTCGCTTTATTTCATGCAAACCGTTTAAATTGGGATAATATCCCAAGGGGTATTGTTTCTAATTTTCGTTATGATTTTTTCTCGTTTGTAATCAATTATGAAGAAGCTTAGGTCCAGGTATATAGAGTAAGCCTATTGACTTTGGGTTTAATTGCTTCTTCTGTTTTAGTTTCTTGTTCCTTTAATGAATTTTTTAATTTTAAAAAATACAATTTTAGACAAAAGTGATGCAATTATTGTTATGTGCCAAGCCATTTGACGGAATTAGGACAATGATAAATAGAGCCTCAAAAATCAAACATCCTCCAAACGACATTACCGTTTTGAGATCCACTCTCTCTGAAATCTGAATCTGAAATTGATGATTTCTTTCCCGCCCACAAGAAATTTAGGGGTGTTCATCAATGGAGGACAAGACGAAGAAGAGATGGAATGTAACCTACACGAAGCACATCAAGCAAAAAAGAAAAGTGTTTCATGACGGCTTCTTGGACCTGCACCTCTCTTCCAACAAAGTACTTTTCCACAATTTCCGTTCATCCAAATATCTGGGATTAAGTTATGATATTTGTTGCATTTTTACGTTTGATTGTTCAGGTGAAGCTGTTGGATGATTGCGAGAAGCTTCTGGAATGCAGGATCTTGAAGAAAGAAGAAGTTGTGAGTACAGGCCAAACTCTCACTTTCAACACCTTTCTTCTTTATGTTGGAGATCCGCAGGGACATGTTGAGCCTCTATGCGATTCGAACTTCCAACAGTGGAATAAAAAAGTATTGGAAAGGCCTAGAAAGAAATTTGCGAGTCCTTCAATTTCTACTTCTGGTAGTATAATCTTCTATATTACCTTTGCTTCTTTGTCTTTCCATATTTTAATACTGCGCAAGCTGTGTTTTGTTAGGTAGAAAGGATAACGTGGAGAAGATATCACATAATCTGAGCCCTTCACGAGCAATTATCAGAGGTTAGTTTTAATTTTTTGGAAAAACTACCTTCTTGAATTATGGATTTGAACTATTGTGACCGTTGTTACTTTATAGAGTTCAAGAAGAGTAAAATGCAGAAGTATGGAGCAAAGGAAAGTAGTCTGGATGTGCTAAAACCCAGTATTAAAGGTTAGCTGCTGAATATTATTCTATTAGATTTATTATCATTGTTATTTTTTTTTTTTGCTTGGACACTGCTCTTTAGTTCGTCATTCCTTTTAGGCATGTGTGTGACTTGTTAGATAATATGGAAATGTGAGGTTGCGGTTATGGATCATTGCAAAGGTCAATTAGCTGTCCCTGAAAGCAGTCTAGACTGTTTTTAGTTTAGATCACTTCTTGTTTTAGACATAGGATGGCAGTTTTTATAAACTAACAGCTAACTTAGAAGGCTAATAAGTGTCATGATGGATCCTCTTGGGGCAGGTTGATTTCCCAATTTATTTTAGACCTTTCAAATCTTTTTTCAGACTCTCCTATATTTGAACCTATTGATGGTGTGGGTGCAAAACCTTTGTTAATTAATTAAAGTTGAAATAACCTAACTGGTATTTGTTTTTCATTTCCTTACATCTCTTTATCAGATTCATTTTTAGATCATGCTGTATGATGAAAGCATAAAACCTTCCACCTAGCTGGTTCTTTAGGAACGATGGTAATATACAGTATGGTGAATTGGTGGCATTTAATGACTGGTTGGTTGAAACTGGAGAGACTGGCGGCATCACAATTCTATAGTACAGTTCATTCTGAGAAACTGTTGTAATATTAACAAATACAGCAAATCAATTGATGGAGAAATCAAGAGCAATTTTCTGTTGAAAGACTAGGATTCCATGCCCATGATTCTAGTTAATCTTGTTTGAAAAGGTAGGTTGTCTTGTTCATAGTTGTTTCTTCCACTCCAGTAATGATGTTTGTATATAGTTTCGTCTTGTCCAATTTGCAGTCACCATATATCAAAGTCTTCTTCCACTGACTTTCCTCAGACATTTTTCTTTAAGCACAAACCAAATCTTCTTTTAGAATGCATTTATTATTGTTCTTTTAGCATTGCATGTAATGTTGTTCATATTTGGTGTTTTTATTTTCTTATGTCTATCTGCATAAATATGAGTAAAATTCTCCTAGTTAACATGTCCTCCCCTGTTAATGTAGAATGGCAGGTCTTATACACAACGCAAGTAACACAGAAAGCCAAGAAATATCATGATGGTTTCTTGAGACTTTTTCATAGTGGCCTCCTAGGCAGACAGGTTAACTCTAGAACTAAGTAACTCGTTTCTTTTCAACGAGAAATCATCTTTATTGTTGAATTGAGTGAATCTTACACTCCAACAGCCTTCCTGCCAAGTGCCATTGGTTAAAAGATTTTTCTTGTAAATATACTAAGAAAATTTCTTTGTTTAATGACATTGGGTGTCTATTATTTATTTTCCTTTTCATATTTGTTCATCCTTTTTAAGTGTACAATGTTTAATTTATTTTATCAGTGTGATTCTCCATTCAGATTATGCTGTATGATGCAACCAGGAAAAGTTTGGATAGTAGATTTCTCAGAAAGGATGAAATAATAAGATCTGGGGAATCAATAACATTTGACACTCATCTAGTTGACATTGAAGAACTTGTGGAAAACCAGTATCTAGGGGATCAGAAAGTTCAAAAAGATGTCTTCAATGTTTCTGACAAAACAAAGACACCAAATGGGCATCTTGATAATCCCCGAATCGACAAAATTTTGGTGAAAGGTCAGCTGGAATAAATGTCATTTTTGAACCTTTTCCTTACAGATGGTGCTACCTTGATAATGATATTTTTCAATTACAGAAACATATATATGTAAACAGTTACATGGATAAACTTTTATATACAGGCATGGATTTCTCCTCTTCTTTCTTTGTGGCATGAGTAAGTTTTATTCCAATATTTAGTCTTTATGCTGATAATTTGTTAGTTTTATCCAGTACGATGTGAGATGTTACTATCAATCTAGACAACCAGGAGTATGTAGTAGAGATGAGAAGAGAAGATGATAATGAAGAGTATAGAGAAGTGAGGTTGAAGAGTTTAGGGGATATTGAGCAAGAGCGATTAGATGAATAGAATAATAGCTGCAAAAGTTGGGAATTATATATCTACATCCTAATTTATCACCATTTCCTATTTGTAAAAGCTCACTGTCAGAGTTATCCACTAATGCAAATTAAATCAAATCGTGCACATTATGAGGGAAAAAAAAGGCTCCCTGTATGTTGGCAGTTATATAGGAAACTAAATGACAGAAGCAACAAAACGAACCAGTCTGTCTTATGCTGCATATTCATGCATAAAATTACTAGATTAATCTGAGTGAAATTCCATGGTTTCTTCAGATTATCATTGCTCCTTTTTTTATTCATTTTGTCGGTTCTACTGTGTAATATCTTTTTTTATGTCATTTTCTTAGTTTATCCATTGTTTTTATCTACTGAATGCAACATGATGCAATTATATTTAGTATTCATATGGTACTGAATACTTGTCTTCATTCTAGTATCAAGTATTATGTAGTCTCTTGCTTTTGTTCCCTTTTTCTAGTTGCTGGATCTTCTTGATTGTTCTTTTCTTTCATGGCAGAATCTTTTCAAAACCCTATGGATATACAGGAAGATGCATACTCAAGTATGTCAAGTGTAAAAAGTACAAGCATCAACAAAATTGTTCCCAGAAACAAAGATTTGCGTGCTGGTACACCCCTTAGTTGTGTTATGCCACCCATTTCCTTATTGTGTTTGAGATAGGCATAGTCTGTCTGCTATATTGCATGCCTCGGTGACGAAAACTTGCTGCATACTTGTTATACCCGTGATCAAGTGGTTTAATATAAATTTTGCACATTCCAGTGAGATTTGGCAAAATTTTTCATGAAGTGCCATGATGTAACATGAAAAGAGAATCCCTGAAATTCCTTTTGTTGATCATGTAGCACAATCTGCATATTGTTTAAGATCATAACTTATTTGCTACTTTTGAATCTGGTCCTAATGGATTGTTGCATTGTAGCTGCAACTAATGATAAAGATTTTTTGGTCCTGTCTAGCCCATCAAATTTTGTCCATTCTTCAGAAGCCGAAAGCTCAACAGAGTTTTATGGGCAGTGAGATAAGTACGCATGCTTTCTCGACCAAGGCGCTTCAAGGTGCAGATACTGTCGCTGATAGTACGGAGGGAGACCTGTTGCATGGGAAATTGTTTCTGAAGAACGGAACAGCTGAGGATTTGAATATTGCAGAAGCAAATAAAACTGTTTCTGAAGGTAGCTTCTCTGCACTCCTTGTAACTTTTCACTGTTTAGCTTCTAGTCAGGTCTTAATGTCAAGGATCAATCAGCAATAACTTTTTGGGTTTTGCAGAAAAACCTGCTTTCATATGTAGCCAAAGATCCGAGGACAGTAAAGCTAGAAATATTGACCAGGTTTGGCTCATAGCAATCCAAATCCTCTTCATAGTTATAAATAATGCTTTTACGGTCTTCAACTCATAATCATCAGTAGTTTTTCCATATCATTTGGATGAAATACTTGAAGTTTTATGTTAATCACTCGCCATAACCTCTCTGAAGTGTCATCTGTCTTCAGAGATAACACAATTAGGTGAAGCATTAACATGCATAGGTTGCAAATCAGTGATTTTGGATTTCCGCTTGCTGACTCTGTGTTCAAAGTTTGCCTCAGTGATAAATATGCCAAGTTCAATCCTAATAAACTAAGCTTTAATTAGATTAGGTTCAGCTTGCAATAGTTTCTGGGTATTTGGATTACGAGTTTGTAAAGACGTTTATATATATATTGTTATTCATTCAAAAGCTCGCCTAGGAAAATATTGATGTACATCAAAGTAGTGTGGTTTATAAACCTATAGTGTTCTCCAGACGCTTCTGTGGAGGTGACTTGGATGCTCTTTCAAAGCTTATTAGGTTTGGGCATGCCTTTAGGCTCATATGCGGGTTAAAAATTCTTTTACCTGAGCCTAATATTTACATCTTTTCCAAAGGCTTATGTTATATGATATAAAACATTTTTTTTATAACATGCTCATCTCTTTGTGCAGTGCCATCTTGCTTCCCATAATTTGTGTGCAGGGGTTGTCTGTTCTCCTGATGATGAAAGCGATAATAACAGTCATTCCAAGCATCTAGCGAGCCCAATAAAAATGGATCAATGTCCTACTTTTGATCTAGGGTTCTGAGGGATAGCTGACGTGTAAGAACTTCCATCACATTTAACGTTTTCACCATTAGTTGATACCCCGGTTATATCATGGGTTCATCACTGGAATCTTCCTGGTCCACTTGTATCAGATCTCGCTATGGGAGACTGCCATTATATCGCTATATACAGACTCTTGAAATATGCAAGTGGAAGTGGGGCCTTCTTCCACCTGTTGTCATATTCACTCAAGTTCACTTTGACACAAAGATATTTGCTATCCTTCTGAAAAAATTTGAAGTTCGCAATGTAGTTACATTTTTAAAGCGGTGATATCTTAAAAGGAAGGGTGTAGTGAAATGTTATTTCAGGCCTAGATTGGATATAAAAGAATTTACTTAATGTTGTGCACAAATGGATTCTCAGTTAAAATACTTCAAGTTGCATTCTGACACAAGTGGAAACATCTCCAGGGTTTCGTTTCTGGTGATTGAACTCGTGCAGTTTGCTGAATGAGAGAAACCTAGAAAGCTGTTGAAAGGTCACATAGGAATTACCTAACAGCCACCTTCAGAACTCCAAATGTTAAACATGAGCCCCAGTTTGCACTGAGAAACTAGAATCTGGTTCTATACCAGGGAACAATCAGTACATAGGATAGGGTTCCAAATATAAACGGAAGCTGGTAAAATTGAAAAGGGGAAGAGGAAATTGAGTCATTTGCTTTGCTGCCTCGATTTAATTCTTTCCGGTTCTGTCATCCTCTCTGGACTTTCGCACGCTGAGCAGGGCTTGAAAGAGGCGTCTGCTCTTGCTTGAATATAGTTGAATGTCACTCATCCTCTCTCTTTCAGCATGCACGGTTCTAGACCATGAAACTGATCTCTGGGTCTGAGTTGGGTACTGAAAAAACATAGTCAAACCATCTTTACATCATAATAAACTTGTGGCACCTTGTTGCCTACCATTTCTACTACTTCACAGATACGAACGTCATTTTACATTCCGGGAGTATTGCTGAGCTTACCTGTTGTCTCTCAGTGGAGTGGTTTGGAGAGGTTGGTCTCTTGAGAATAGATCTTGTACGTAAAAGGGGAAAGCGCTGTGAAGAGGCCGCTCTTTTTTCTGTTCCTAGAGAAACAAAATCAGTACAGGATTGTGACAACTATAGAACAATTCTTGAAAAATTTCTTCTCTAAGACCTGGTTGTTTGTTGTCTGAAATCTTTGCAAATGCGAAAGTTCCTTGTCTTAAACTGAATTTTGGAGATGGCAATTTGAAATTCCATTCTCTGCATTTGGTAAATATTTATAAAGCTTCAACTTATACTAGTCATGATGATAATTTGCTAGGTGAATACGTCATAAAGTTTACCTGCGAGAAGGAGAAGGTGCCCTTTTGATTGTTGCTTGTGAGACTTGGCAGAACAATCACATAAGTAACGAGTAAACAATTATCAGTATGGATCAATGAAAATTTAGTACTTCTCTGAATTTGTTTTAATGTGGAGTTCATCATAGTTAAGCTTCCACACATTCTTGACAGATTCAGAACACAATACCTTGCTTAAATTGTTCCAAATTGTATCCAACAGTTGTTCTACTGTGGTGTTTGGATCTGCCACCGTCAACTGCATCCATGTTGCCCTCTGCTGAAATTAGTTCATTGTAAGCATCCTTAAAATCTTTACTCTTTTGTCTATCTCTCTGTAACTTCCTAACAGAGATTAGCTTCCAGAGACATGTAAAAGGTAAAATGAAATTACTGTCAGCATGCTTGCCTGAGAAAATGTAACCCTTATGGTACTTGGGAGTATATATCATCAACGATTGTTGAAGAAGACCGCCTTGGTTGGTATACTCTTGGCATGTTTTTACTCTCTGAAAAAACCCGTACCCAACAACGGATATGCATAATTAAAGTGAAAGAAGACATCAGTAACCTAATGTTGGAGGTGCAAGACGTTAACCCATATGTACATCTTTTGCCAGTACTGAGGTCATACCATCTGAACATCTCCATGTTAGATGTTCAGATAGTCTCCAATGGGGTAAAGTTAATATGACAGATGAAGGTAAGTTATTGCAAAAAAAAAGAAGAAGAAGTGAAGTTCACGAGTCTCTGGTGATTTATATTGAATTGAAGGCATTGCAGGGGAAGAGAGAGATCCTAAAATGATTAAATATTGTTTAGTGCTCATAGCAATTAACAATTACAGCCCTGTAACTTGCAACAAGACAAATGCTATATCGTGGTGATTTACGTCTAAAGGCTAGCTGAGCGTTGCATCTAACTACCCTGCTTTATGATATTGAGTGAGAGGACCCATATATGAATGCCAGGGTAATACGCGGTGAAACCTGTTCCAAACAAGACAAATGAAGCTCTATATTTGAAATTTCTTCAACTTTCTCGTCAAAAAAAGTGTTGACTTTGTATGCTACTGAACCCAAATGATCCACAGTGCTGATCAAAGCTGGAATAAGGTAATTCTTCAAGGTTTCAAGCACTCTACAATTGTTGAAAAATGCAGTGTTTTAGTAACCCTTCTGTCAAAAATCTTAAAAAGGTATTCATTAGCTGACAACAAAAATGCGGCTCACATTTGCTTCTGCTTGTCGACTTTGTTGTAAGAAATTTCATAGTAATCTGCTGCCGAGTACAATTGTTTCCTAACATTCTTCAAGTCCTGAAATGATGAAAAGCTAATTTTCTTAAAAATCAAAATGAATGGCGAGTGATTTCTCCAAGTATTGTGGTCTGAAGCATGCTGCACTTCATGGATCCCTCATCTGAGACTGATATGTCTATTATACTGAAAACAGCAACCTTGCAGTCTACCAATTGAGATTTTCCGACAGTTGAAAGCATAAAGAAGCAGAAACATATATGGCAAACTTTTTCCCAAACATAAAGAAGCACTAACGTACATCGTATCTTGTTCTCCACTGGAATCATAATAGTAACCTCACCTTGAGCGTATCTGAAAAGATCAAGCTTTGCTGCATGATAAACTCGTCTGGATTGGAAGCTCCTTCAAGGCCAGGAAACGAAGAGGACCAGGTGCTACTCTCCATGACACCTATATATATACCTGTCTGCCAAATTAAATAATTAAAAAGAAAAACAAACCACATGGACCTGGTTATATATAGCTGTTGATCTAATCTTACACTTAGCGTGCGTTATCACATTGCTGCTGCTATGATCAGAACAAAAGAATCAATCTTAAGGGAACGGACCTGCGGGGGTTGTTCTTAACCGGGTTTAGAGTCACAGTTCGAGATGGGCACAGACCAGAAGTATGAAGCTTATTGAGGTGGTTTCAACTTAGCTAGAGACGCTGTGGCCGGAGATATATACCTGATACCTTGTGTAAGAGGAAAAAGAAAGCAATAATTTGGCATGAAATTGTCAAGAAAGTCTCGACCTTTAATTATTTGGACTTAAACAAAGCTGAAAACGAGATAACAACTGTGCCCTGTGGATTTTTAATTTAACCTGGAACTACTCATCTCTGTGAATACCATACATGTATGAAACTCTTAAGACTACCTATACCTCCATATAGTCAGATGATACTCATTTATCACCTACTTTGACCTAAACCTTACCTTAAAAACAAACACTAGTCATACCTTTTTCAATACTAACTCCCCTTCTCCGATACATCTTGAAGCAAGGCAACCCAGCATCGTGATCCGGATGATGCAATGTCTGTCTTCTAATGAAATCAACTCCACAAGCACTGGACAAAAATGCACTTGGATAGTAATTTGTTTGTTATGCTGCTTCGTTATCGTAATTCGCTTAAAAAGAGTCCTTTTCCTACTCTCTTTCAATTATTATAGTGCAATCGG
Organism: Erythroxylum cataractarum; assembly: GCA_024703695.1. Taxonomy (NCBI): domain Eukaryota; kingdom Viridiplantae; phylum Streptophyta; class Magnoliopsida; order Malpighiales; family Erythroxylaceae; genus Erythroxylum; species Erythroxylum cataractarum. The sequence continues at coordinate 52,243,751 of JANJEY010000236.1, forward strand.
TCACAAATATGTGGCCTACACGAGAGTGACATGACAATGATCTCGGCCAAATTCAACAATCTCCAACGAGTACGTTCTTTATAGATCAACCCTGTGCAAAGAAATACAAGATTTTGTCTGACCTATAACCCTATTTTTTGTATAGAAACAAAAGCACGTTTTGTTAGTGCATTTCAATTTGCCTGCTCGTTTTCATCTTATTCATAATAGTAGCGATGGTCCGGTGGAAGATTTAATAAACAACAAAGTATAGTATTACCCTCGAAAGTAGACTAGAAATAAAAGTGTGTCATGTCATGTTAGTTAAGAGCATAGCATGCATAATAATGCAAGTCTTATTAATTGAAAACGAAGAAGTCATGCTCTTGAATTGATAGGATTCACCCTACATATAGAAATAAGAGTGTCATGTCATGTTAGTTGAGACTTAAGAGCATAGCATGCATAATATATAATACAAGTTTTATTTAATTGAAAAATATCGATAGGATTCTGCCTACATATGACCCTTCCCATTTTCTTTATTTCACTTAATTAAGTTGCAACCACATTATCATGTACATGTAAAGGCAGCTACTACTGGTTAAGTCACTAATAGTGACTACCTACAGGATAAAGCAGGCATCTTCAGCATCGATTCAACAAGCTCTTCTTAGTATTGGGATAAGTTTCCATCACTGACCTTTCATTGAAGCCCCTTTACCTAGGCCATACGTTTAAAGCGCCATGTCCATGCAATTCCTGGCCCGCAGGGCAACTTAAGCTTTCACAACCATTCACATAGTTCAATTTCGCTTTTACTTTGCCAAAAGGATACACTGTCGAGTTTCGATCGGCACTTTAAACTTCAGAAAACGAACGTATACGTTCATTAAATTTCCAATGGTTAAGTCAATCTATATGACCAAACTAAATTATCCTATTAAGAAGCCTCCATGCAAAGAAAGCAATTTTGATGTAAGGAGAAGGTTTTAACAAACCTAGTATAATTAGGGAAACATACCAAAAAAACGTTAGACCTATTTCACAAAGAATCAAATTTATTAAATATTTTGCTTGATCTTAAAGGCATTAGTTATAATTAATTTTGGTTCGGTCTGGTTCTGGCGAGACTGCACGTTGCCGTTTGGATCCATGGAGTTGGCTGCTTCTCACGAGAGCTCCGGCTTGGAGGTTCTTGCAAAGTAAAGAAGGCACGTCGGTGGTTGTTTCCCGATAAGCCCCTCCGACGCTCAAGTTAGTCTTTTTGTGATGGTAGGATCGCTGTGAGCAGAGAAAACTAGGGTTATGATCACGTACCTCTATTATGGTAGAGTTATACCTTATATAT
>JANJEY010000236.1:52258860-52269550 GCA_024703695.1 Erythroxylum cataractarum
TTGGCAAGAGAAGTCATGGCTCACAGGTCGGTCAGCTGGCACTTTTTGAGGGATGACCTAGTTAGGGTTTTTTGTATTTGATTTCCTTTTTGGAGTAATGTACAGACAAGGAAAAACTGACAGTTATGTAAATTACTGCTTTTGATGATATGTGAGAAAAAATTATGGTTTCAAAAATTAGTGATTTTCATATTGATGCTTTATGATTATTGATTCCATGTGAAGTGTTAGTGATTGCTCGTAGCGCACCCTTTTTGTAGGGTATGTATCGGGATGACCTATGGGCGTCCTGGTGTATACCCTATGATAAGGGGGTGCTACAATCCCTCATTTTCATGATGTGTTCATGCATATCTGGGACATCGATGAGCCTTATAGATGAAAACTTCATAATTAGAGTGCTTGAAAATGCTTTGTCTAAAGTTTTAAATTGCCCATCAATAACCTTCAGTAGAGCACGAACATTGTCATGTTGTTTTATGAAACCACAAATGCCAACAAAAATTTTGGTTTTAATGAATTTTACACTTAGGCGATTAGATTGTTCCCAACGTTCATAAAGAACAATTTCAACTGTAGTGCTGGCTTCGTTATCTTAGGTGGTTCTTTCTTCCAGATAGTATAATCAATGTCCATCCACCATAGATGAAGAAGAATTCTTTTCTTCCAATTCTTATACTTTTCACCCTTTAATTCGGGAATTTCACAACTTGTATAAGACAAACTAACAGTTTGAATAGTTGCATAATTTAAACATACATGCTATTTATCAATAAATTGAGACTAAAGAGTTATATATATATATATATATTTGTCAATGTAAATATATCTTAAAAGATATAAATCAAATGACATAAAAATTGCCTGTAGGCTAAATTTTTAATTCAAATATATTTATGCTAAATTATATGATAAAACTATTTATATACCAACTTCTAATACCTTAGGAAAAATTAGAAAATAATTTGATATTTTACCCTAATTAATTATTCAAATATAATAAAAATATTGTGGGATAAAATTTATTATATTAAAATAATTAACTACAATTAAAAGTTTCAAAACTTTATTTGATTAATTACATAAATATATAATATATAATTAGGGTTGCTATAGCTAAGCCCTAATAATTAATCACTAAAGCATTTTATTCAAAATTTTATTCATAATGCAAAATGTAAACATAATAATCATGTGATAATCTGCTTCATACTGAACATTGATACAAATATAAGTTCAATGCTTACTATATACAGACATAGGCCTCAGTTTAGATGGTAGAGGCTCACCCATGTGCTCCATAAAGGCATGAGCCCCAGTTATAACATAAGTTGTTTTTATTAAAATAATACACAAAACACACAACATTTGGTTTAATAACAACACACAAACCACACAAAAAATGATGCAACATCTAGTTAAATAACAACATACAAAACATCACACAACATCTGCATAAAATTTTTCTTCAATAAATAACCAAAACGATGTCGTTTGGTGAGAGGTCTCCTTTAACCTTCAACTATGTCAAAATGACCCAATTTGTAACCCGTAAGATACCAAAAAAAAGCTAGGCCAAAAAACAAAACAAAAACTTATTTTTTAAATGCAGAAACATTTCCAAAATACTTAATAGAAGATTTCTATCTTTAATCAAAAGAAAAATGTCCAAAAACAACTTTAGGTTGAAAATTTACGAATCTGAAAATTTTCCTAAATTTGAAATTCTCTAAAAGCTCCAATAAGATAGAGGTTAATAGGCTTTGATACCAAATGTTAGCCAATTTTAACATATATATTCAACAATCATATACGGTAGAATAGCTTATAAATTAAAAGTGGAAGAAAAATGAAATACCTCAAACCATTGTTGTTTATGCCTGAGGAGTTTGCGGTTTGGAATTCTTCTAAGTTTTAAGCCCTCAATTATTAATTTTGATGGTGTATGTTTTCAAAAGTGAAAAGAAGTGAAGGGGGACCCCAAAATCTGCAAGAAAGCCTATATGAATGTGTTCCCATCAAGCACATTATTAGTTACCATAAAACCAGGATATGAATACCTATTAACTACATATCGTTGGACCATTACTACCAAGAATATGAAAAGTTCTCACAAATGCATGTTCTGATAACTTGAGATGATGATTTTAGTAGTACATTAGATTGCTTCTATGATGATATTTTAGGTTTAAACTACAAGTTCTATATAATGCAAACATGATGTTTTGTTTTTAGAGTTGGATCAAATTAGTATAATAAAATTCATACTTAATGTAAAGAATCTAAGTTATGGTATCGGTTAAAAATTCATGTACAAGTTCTCTCATGAGTCCTTTAAAGATGGTTTTTGGGTACTCAAAGTTAATGATGATGCTAAGGAGTTGATCAAGCTTATTGAAAAGAGAAAAGAGGGTACAATCAAATTTATGTAGATGGTGTAAATTATCCTATTAAATGCATTCGATAGAAGAGTTCATTTGGATGATTGCCACATGAAAGCATACTATTAACAACAAAAATGTTTAATAATGATTAGGCCCATTCCAACAATAGTAACTGATAGTGATGAAGCTTATGCTAGCTTTTCTCCAACATCACTAACAACTTTTAAGGATGAACAATAAGATATTGTCTTTACTCCAATAAGAACAACTTTAGAGGAACAATATAGTATTTGCTCCACTCAAATAGAACTCGTAGCTTTTTTGAATGAATAACAAAATATTGGCTCCAATCCAACGACACCCACATAGCTAATGAGTTAGATGATCATATAAGCAGGATGAGGGAGATGATATATCACTTGGCTAGGGTAAAAAAAACCAAGATAGTCTATCAACAAGAAAAAGTGGCATAGTTAGATGCCACACTGCAAAATATGGCCACAATGTTAGAATTTGTAAAAATACCATCTTCTTAAAAAAAAAAAAGATAATTTGGCAACAAATTTATAACACTTTTATTGTAATATTTTACATTAAAAATTGATATCTTACTTTGTTTTTATTGTATATTGCAGGAAGCTAAGCCATAAGTTATTTATTTATATTATATATGCACAAACTCAAGTCAGGTGTAAGATTTAATAAACAATAAAGTTTGTATTACCCTCGAATTAGAGATAGCTTTGACTTGTAATTTGTTAAAATTAGAAGTTATTTATTTATATTATATACGCACACACACACACGCACTGACATGTTGTAGTAAGAAAAAGAACTGGTAGGGATCATTAGGTGATGTTTGTACTGTTAAAATATATGACCTTCTACATTAGTTAAATACATAATTTAGGTTTATATGATAAGTGTGTTCATGTAGACCGTAAGTTGCTTCTCCAAAGTGGACTATAAATAAAAGCACATTATGTTAGTCAAGAGTGTAGCATGCATAATAATATAAGTTTTATTAAGTGAAAATGAAGAAGTCATACTCTTGAATTGATATGATTCACCTTAAATATACAAATAAGGTTGTCATGTCATGTTAGTTAAGAAAGGGATAAATCTAATCTTAGGAATAATTCAATCCTCTAAATGATTATTTTGATGTATCATAGAACATTTTTGAAATGCAAGAAGCAAATAATTTTTTATGTTGGAACAAAATATCTCACATTTCTCATTTGAATAGTCTTTTCTTTTTGTATTTCAAAGGAATATTCTTATGTTGCCTTGAGCAGTGCACGAATCCTTTGAATTCGATATTAATGAGTATCATACCTCCACAGTTTTTTTAGGTCTTTCAACCAATCAATACAATCATGAAGAACAACTTTCTCTAAAACACGAGCAGGTTTCTTGAAAACTCCCCTTGGATAATACAAGTTTTATTTAATTGAAAATTAAGAAGTCATACTCCTGAATTGATACAATTCTGCCTACATATGACCCTTCGCATTTGCTTTATTTCACTTAATTAACTTGCAACCACATTATCATATAGATGTAAAGATAACTACTGCTGGTTAAGTCATTAATAATGACTACCTACGAAATAAAGCAGGCATATTCAGTATCAATTCAACATGCTCTTTCCGAGTATTGGGATAAGTTTCCACCACTAACCTTTCATCGAAGCCCCATTACATGGAGCAGACGTTTTAAGCACAATGTCCTTGTAATTCATGGCCTGCAGGGCAACCTAAGCTTTCACAACCATTCACATAGTACAATTATGCTTCACATTGCCAAAAGGATACACTGTTGAGTTTCAGTTGGCACATTAAACTTTAGAAAATGAACGTATACGCGCATCAAACTTCCAATTTTTAAGTTAATCTACTTGACTAAATTAAATTATCTGATTAAGAAGCCTCCATGCAAAGAAAAAAATTCTGATGTAAGGAGAAGGTTATAACAAACCTAATATAATTAGGGAACAAACCCAAAAAAATGATAAACCTATTTCACAAAGAATCAAAATTTTCAAAAATTTTACTTCATCTTAAAGATGTTAATTATAATTAATTTATTTCTACCATGAATTATCTCGAAATTAAAAAAAGTCATCTATAATAAAAAACATTTATGTATTGTCTATAAATATTTGGTTCAGCTTGTTTAAATTCACCTCCATTCACTACAACAAAATTGAGATTTTGGCCACGTTTCTTTTGGCAACGATTAAATGTCTTTTCACGATGTTTATTAGAATCTTCGCTAAAGGCATGTATTTGGCGACGATTAATAGGATTCGTTGCAAAAGGCTACACATTTTGCAATGGTTTAGAATTTTTGTCGCCAAATGTCAAACCTTTGGTGACAAATTTGTGAATTGTTGCAAAAAGGTCAACTTTTTGTGATGAATTCTTAAAATCATCACCAAGAGTTGAAATAATTACAATTTTGACCTATTGCATTCAAACTTTATAAAGTTACTTAAATATATGGATTTATACACATATGATTCTTTAATAATGTTTATTGTACATAGGACATGTCTGTTCACACAAATTTTGTGTGAAAATAGAATGAAGCATCAAAAAATTGTAAAACGTTTTTAAAGTTTTAAACATATTGTTGGAAAACACATGGTTAGTAATTTAAATTTTGAAAAGTAAAATTTTTTGGATATTAAAAGATAAATATACCTAAAATTTTAATGTTAAATATGATCAAAATATCATAAATTTAAGTTGACTACTATTCTTAATCATTAATAATTATTAACAATAAGATAATAATAAATATAAATATTGAAATATGGTAAACACTAATAATATATGGTAAGTAATATACGATTTTAATTAGAAGTTTAACAATGCTTATAAATGAAACAATAAATAAAATGTCATTCATCTAAAAGGAAAAGAAATAATTATTTTTCTAGATTTCAAGTGACATGAGACGCAGTAGAAAAAGTAAAGGAGTTCCTTATGTCTGGATTCCTAAGAAGGGCCCTTGTACATTCAAAGGCATTAATTGAAACAGTTAAAGATCTTACCTTAGGTTTTAGTTTATTGACACCCTTTTCCAATAACTTCTTGGCTTTAACTAAACTAGTAAAAGATATAGTGAACAAATCCCCAGATGTAGTATGGATCACTGAATTAGATGAACCGCCTGTGTGATGTGTTTCACCTAATTAAGTCAAATGGTATAAGGAACTCAAATTTAAACACATGCATACTTGATAGAACAATCATAGTTTTTAGAATCGATGACTATTTCAAAACAACTGATTTCTCTAATCGTGTATGGACCATCAGGACATTACCACCGCCTCCAATTTCATCTATGTTCTATTGAAGATTCGATGAAGCTTTACACAATATATAGTATATATAATTAAACATTCATCAGATAGCTTCGCAACAAAAAATGAGATATGGATAATAAAAAGGAGAGGTAATTTGGATGATACTAAAAACTAAAAACCTTGAAGAAGAAGATTGGCCATGGAAGGCATATGTAGTTATGTATTAAATAAATTTTATATAATAGTACCGAATTCATATATATTAAATAGTGAAATATGATTAAATATACTAATATATTAAATAAGTAAGATATAAGAAAATTTATCTATTATCTATACATTCATAAATCATGATACTAGTTACAATTATTGTAACACCGAACTTTCTGAGCCCTTTTGTGTTGTATTGTATTGGGAGATACTACTGTATATTGATATATATATATATGGTTGTATATGAGTTCAAAGATGTAATTAATCCATTTGGTTGTATGTGTAAATGATTTATAATGCTATATGCCTTACATGAACTTGGAATTCATCGGTAATGCGGAATCTTGGAGATTTCCAACATAAGTGGATAAAACCGAGTCCATTGGATGGATATGGCTATGGTGGTTAAATTAAAAGAATTATAATGCCTTAGAGGGGATTAGATATGATTTATAGACTCATGGGGCACTTAGAAAGCTAAATTGGAGAAATTGGTGTACATATGGACTTAATTGCAAAATTTGTAGAAGTTAAGGACTTAATTGTAATTTTTCAATTCTTTGAGGATCAATTTGTAATTTTATAAAGTTGAGGGGTCTAATTATAATTTTCAAAAGTCCAAGGACCAAAATAAAAATAAAATTTTTGGTCATTCCCAAATTTTGGACTTAATTGCAAATTTGGGAAAAGTTTGGAGTGTATAAAGGTAATTTCACATAATTAAGGGCAAATTGGTAAATTCATCTTGTTTGGTCAAAGAAGAGTCAAATTCTAGACTCTTCTACATGTGGCGGCTGTGCAACCTATTAAATGGGCATTAAAACACTTAGTTTTTATTAAAAGAAAGAAGAAGAAAGGAGAAGAGTGGAGAAAAGAGGATTTACGACCATCACCCAAAATTTCACCATTTTTTTGACTTTTCAACCCAAACCAAAGTGTTCTAAGCTAATTTGGGGTCAAGGAACTCAAATCTATTATTATATTTGAGAAATTCTCAAAGGATTGGAAGATATCACCAAAGGAAAGTTTAGGTAAATTTTGTCTCATCTCTCTCTACATTAGGATTTTGAGTTTGGTGTTAAGATATGTTGTTCTCCATGCTTGATTATACATGAAACATGGTTTAGATGAATGAAATATGTCATGGAGAGGTTCTTTAAGTCAAAATTGAAGTTGTCCCCTTTAGGTGTTTGTGAATTTTTGAATATCTTTTGAAATTGATGGTTTAAATGAACTTTATGATGTTAATTGTATATGTATAAGGTGAATTGATGATGGAAAATAAGGAAGGAGTACATTAGAAGGAGGCTTCAAGTTTATGCCTTTAGATGTCTGATAAAATGCCTAAGTGAACTTGGCTTAGGATTTAAGGATTTTGATGGTGTGCATTGGGAAAAGGCTTTCATGTTTACTTAGAGTAAACTTGAATTGTTGCTTAGATTGATAAGTAAAGGCCTAATGTGTTTGGATAAAGATGGGCTTAATTATGTTTTGAAATGAGTAAGTATTAGATTAAAGGCATTAAATGCCTTAGAAAATGCAAAAGAAAAACTAATGTGGATAGTAGGGAAGTAACCATATGAGGAATTAAAATGTTGAATCCTATAGCTCAAAGGGAATGATATTGTGTTTTATACACTTATGTGATGGTTTATAATTATAAAATTTATGTTAAGTGGTAATTTCATTGTATGTCCTTCATGTATAAAGGCTTGGGAGCTAGGAATCAAAGAGCCCATACCCAAGATTGTTGAGGCTAAGAGAGTGTATACCCTCTTTTGAGGTAAGTTGGGGAAACTGTATTTTCATAAATAGGATTAGAACATCCCAAGACAATCATGGTGACTTGTATGTGAATTTTGAACCTAGGAAATGTAAGGTAGGAATGGAATTTCAAATGGATGCTAATATGCTTACGTATTTAATAAATGACATTGTTTTGAAAAACTATGCATTTGGATTTCAAAAGATAGCTTTTATTTTATGAGAAAATGTTTTGGAATTTACATAAGCATAATCGAGTCATGTATTCTGCATGCATTTATTCTCTTTTGACTTAAATCCATAGTAAGGTTTCATTTCATCGGTTAGACCGATAATGTAACATCACGTTAACCATGTTAGGGTTAGAATTGTGAATTAAGAGAATTTATGAGAAATTAGAAAAATGCACATCATGCATAATTAATTATGACATGCACATTTTTGCACATTTATATAATTGTACATGCACTCTTTGACATTTTCGGGTACAATTGAGTTGTTATATATGATTAAAATGTATTTTGGCAATTTTGGCATTATTTAGGATATTTTGAAATTTTTAGTGAACTTTGTGAAAAATCATGATTTTTTGGCCAATTACGGTGTGACATGTGGCATTTTATAATTGGGACAAACGACAATAACAGACAAATGACAAATGGTTAATTAGTTGTGACAAATGGCTTTAAAGAGTGACGACATGTGTAAGGCTTGCAAGTATTCACAGGTATGATGTTGAGTTAGGATTGATGCATTGTGAGTGACCGTCTCAGTGAAAAAAAAAACTCTTAGAATCCGAATATCAACTGTGAGACTCTTGGTGTTTTTATTCTGTTCTCCTTGTTGGAATTCATAGCCGAATCAAGTAAGTTATGTTTAAGTTGGGTTTTCTTGCTGTAAATGATGTTTTTCAGTGGAAATGAATGCATGCATGTGAGGTTAGAGAAGTTTGGTTTTTGGTTTCGGTGTTGAATAGAGTAGATGATTGATTTGAGAGTAGGAATTGTTAAAATGGTGTTGAATAAACTCTAGATTGGAAGATATGTATATACTTTTTTCGGGTTTTGAGAAAGCTGGTATATGCATGCATTGTGTCCGTTGTTTATCGGTAGAAGTGACGTTGATGTTTAAGTATGAATATTGGATTTTAAATTGTGTGTGTGTTGATGAGTTAAAAAGATGAGTTAGAAGAATTGTTTTGAGTGTGATCTGAGTTAATTGATGTGAGAATAAACATAGGAATGCAGACAATTGTTAAGAGGAAAACTGGGGAAGATGAGTTTCAGTAACCAGACGTCGTGACTCATTCCTTTTTGTACGTCTCGACGTGAAACGCACCTTTGAGCTCGTCGTGGCTCATTCCTTTTGTATGTCGCGATGTGTGACTCACCCTTGAGCTTGTCGCAGCGACCATTGCAAGAAAAACTCGAGAAAAACTTATTTCTAGGCTGTACGTCGTGACTTCACATTTTGTCCTCGCCGCGGCGAAGTCCCTCCCTTGATAGCTCGAACATACTTTAGTATTTTGACTATAACTTTTTCTGTAGATGTCCAAAGGAGGTTATTTTTTATGTTTTGTAAAACATAGATATAGGGAAACAACTTTTGTGAAGAAATGGAGTTTTAATTCTGTCTCTAAGGTTTTCAATTTTTGGTTGGAAATTGAGGTAAGAATTCTGCTGAAACTTATGAACCGTCTGAAATATTTTGAGTATATCTCTTAGTATACTGAACCAAATTAAATGATTATGGTGTTATTAGAAAGATAAGAAATGTGAGAACAACTTTACAGAAGGAAGTTTTGTCTAATTTGGTCATTTACTTTATCAAATTTAGCATAGAAAGTTGACCCGTATGTGTATTCGAGGAAAATTTTGAAGTGGTCAATGAGGTTATGAAATTGTTTTACTTTGTTTTGCTCAATCCAATTGTAATTATACATGATATTAATAAGGGCTTTGATATCTGAATGATTTTGATAAGGATCTCGTCATTGTACCCCGAAATTGTCATTGAACATGCACTGTGCATACATTATATACATTGATGTGCATAAAAGAACCACTTGTGAATTTATGCAAAAATGTGATATTTGTGAATGTGTTTTGTATATTTTAGAGGAGCATATCAGACACCAATCAGACATTGCCAGACCATCCAGGTAATAGCTTATTGGAGCGTACTGTGAGTCAACCTAGATGGTTTCCTAGGATTGATCTGATTTGATTTGTTTACACTTCCAACATTATTAAACTGTTTGCGATTTGTTATGAGTTCCAGACTTTAAATTGTCCGAAGAGATCAATATTTGGGAATGCATTGGAATTGCTTTAATTGTGTCTTTGAGTGCTATGAAATTCCGTATGATATGTGAATCCTCAAACAATGTTGAATGCCGGACTTAGGTTCGATGATTATGAGTTTTGTTTGAGCATCCTATGTGATTGCCATATATGCCATATTCAGTTTTGATGCATTGGAAGTTTTCTGATTTGATGTGAAACCCCTTATGATATGTGAATGCTCAACGTATGTTGAATGCCAGACTTAGGTCCGATGATTATGAGTTTCTGATTGAACATCATATGTGATTGTCTAATATGGCATAATCAGCATTTGATGCATTTCATAAAATGCATGCTCAGATAAAGGCATTGTGACTTGAGTAGCCAGTATAAAGTAGTTCCACGTAGAGCTTTGCTCCGTGATATATGTTCTGCACGTTGAGCTTTGTTCCGTGATATATGTGTGTGCACGTAGAGCTATACTCCGTGATTCTGTTCCAACTGACCCTTATAGACCAGTATTTGCATAAGTATGTGATAGGCACTCAATCACAACAATAAAAACGAATGTGAGTCTCATGCATATAGCATTATTATAAGATTGAAACTCATTAAATGATTTGCAAAGCTGAAGTGAGTGTACATTGATATGAACTGTTGCTATACGTGGCTACGTGAATTGTGTGATCATATGAGATGCCATGTTATATGAATATCAGGAATAAATA
>JANJEY010000236.1:52269911-52281029 GCA_024703695.1 Erythroxylum cataractarum
GGATTGATAAAGTCCATTTGGCAATTGAAGTTGCTTTGAATGAGGGTGGATGAATCTCACATTTGAAATTGAAATTGCTTTGAATGATATTGAAAAAAAAATTATACCGATTTGGATTGGTTTAGACCAAGTGTGTCTTTACAGTTTCCAACGTTTTTCTAAAGTATGCGTTTTCGGATGTCGGAGTTAAGAGTTTTGTCCTTAAGCATTTTTTTCCTTTGGTTTTTGCACGCACTTTCGATTCCTTTGGTTTTCGATCCAAAGTTGGCCCACTTTCGGTTTTTGATTTCTTTTGTTTTCTTCCTCACGTGCTTTATTTAATTCCCCTTTTGATTTCTTTCGTTTTCTTCCTCACTCGCTTTATTTGATTCCCCTTTTGATTTCTTTCTTTTTCACCCACTTTGTTTTTCGATTTATGATTCCAAGGTTGGGTTCCGGAAATGGATCCCAACAATTTCTTTACCTTTTCCTTGTAGAGTTTGGCGTTTTTGTATGCATTGTAATGAAACTCTCTTCCAGTTCATCTAATTGTAAAAGTTGTTTTTCTCCTGCTTGCTTCTAATCAGAATTTAATGCTTGTATCACCTAGTATGCCCGATGTTCTAGTTCAAACTGCAAATGATAAGCTTTTTTGTATACAAACTTATAAGGATTTGTTCCGATAGGTGTCTTAAAAGCAATCCTATAAGCCCATAAGGCATCATCTAGCTTTATTGCCCAATCCTTCTTGGAGTTGTTCACCATCTTTTCCAAAATTCGTTTCAACCTCTGGTTGAAAACTTCCACTTGGCCACTAGTCTGTGGATGATAAGGTGTAGCAATGTGATGGGGCAATCCATGTCTTTTTAGGAGGGCATCAAAAGATCTGTTGCAGAAATGTATACTTCCATCACTTATTATCGTTCATGGCACTCCAAACCAATTGAATAACCATTTGATGAACTTTTTCACAACCATTCCATCATTGGTCGAAGATGCCATTACTTCAGCCCAATATGAGACGTAATCCACCCCACTAAAATGTACATGTTCTCCATTGAAGACGGGAAAGGACCCATAAAGTTGATGCCCCATACATCGAAGACTTCCACTTTAAAATGTTGGATAAAGACATCTTATCTCTTTTGGAGATGTTAAATATTCTCTGACATCGATTGCATTGTTCCATGAAAGTTTCAACATCTTTAAACAATTGTGGCTAATAAAATCGCTCTTGAGTATCTGAGTTGTCGTTTTGTTTGCTCCATAATGACTAGCATATTGACCTTCATGAAATTGCTTTAAGATATCTAACATTTCTTCCTCTTGAACACATTATCGTATTAACCCACAAACACGTGTTCTATATAAAGGCTCATCCTATAGATATTGGGTATACTCATGTAGAAATCTCTTTCTTTGTTGATAAGATAAATCAGAAGGAAGCTTACCACTGGCAACGTAATTTGTGATATCGAAAAACCATGTTATAACTAGAATTTCAAGAAACATCAGGGTTTCATCAAGGAAATTCCCATTATTATCTTTGCTTGGCTTGCATTCCTATATTTTCAATCTTGATAAGTGGTCTGTGACTATGTTTTCCTGTAAGAGTGGCACCCATCGAATGAGCCTTAGTTTTGCATCCTTTTTGTTAAAAGGATATTTTAACGCTGCATGATCGGTGAATATGATTACCCTTGATCCCAAGAGGTATGTTCAAAATTTATCACATGCGTACACTAATGCGAGTAATTCCTTTTCTGTGGTGGTATAATTAAGATGAGGTCCTATAATGGTTTTGCTAGTATAGTAGATTGCATGCAACTTCTTATCTTTCCTTTGGCCCAATACACAACCTATAGCTTGGTCGCTTGCAAGGTACATAACCTCAAATGGAAGTGTCCAATTTGGTGGTAATAGAATTGGTGCTAATGTTAGTGCCTGCTTTAGTTTGTTGAAGACAGGCATTCATTTGTCATCAAACAGAAAGGACACATCCTTGACTTACTAGTTTGTCAAAGGTCTTGCAATTTGCGAGAAGTCTTTGACAAATCGACAGTAAAATCATGCCAGACTTAAGAATCCTTGCACACCTTTACATTGCTTAGTGGTGGGAATTTCTCTATAACTTTTGTTTTTGCTCTATCCACTTCAAGTCCTTGGTGTGAGATTTTATGCCCTAACATTATCCCCTTTACAACATAATATGGCATTTCTCTCAATTCAACACTAAATTTGAGTTTCATATCTTTGAAGCACTCTGTCCAAATTGGTTAAACACGTTTCAAAAGAGACTCCAAAAATTGAAAAATCATCTATGAACACCTCTATTATATCTTTGATCATATCAACAAAGATAGAAATCATACATCTTTGAAATATAATTGGGCATTGCATAGTCTGAAAGGCATCCGTTTGTACACGAGGTACTATAAGGGCAGGTGAATGTGGTCTTTCCTTAATCATTAAGGTAGATGAAAATCTAATGGTATTCCGAATATCTATCTAAGAAGTAATAAAATCAATGACTAGTCACCCTTTCTATCATTTGATCTATGAACGAGAGAGGAAAATGATCTTTTTTAGTCACTAAGTTGAGTGTGCGATAATCTATGCAAATTCTCCATCCTGTGACCATTCTTTTTGAAATTACTTCTCCAATCTCACTTTCCATTACCACCATTCCACCCTTTTAGGTACATATTATACTAGTTTGACCCATTCACTATTAGAATGGGATAAACTATCCCTGCTTATAAGAGTTTGAATATTTCCTTCTTGACCACCTCCTTCATGCTAGGGTTCAACCTTCATTGATGCTCTCTCACCGTCTACATCCTTCCTCGAGGTTTATTCGATGTATGCAAACATTTGGGTTTATACCTAGAATATCAGAAATCTTCCATTTAGCGGCCTTCATTCACGTTCTAACAATTGCTATCACCTTACTTTCTTGTTTCTCATTCAATTGATTAGAGATGATTATCAATAACGTTTGACCTTCACCTAGAAAGGTATATCTGAGATGTGTAGGTAAAGGTTTAGGCTCTAATGTGGGTGGTTTCTCTGTGGATGGTGGTATGGGACTAATTTATCTTGATGCGTTTGAACATCCAGCTCTTCCATCTCATCATCTCCCTTAGACTCAAGTTGCTTATATCCATTATCTATCTTTTCTTCCACTGACTGTACTTCTTTGATGCAACTCTCAACTTGTTCTCGTAAATTTTGATCTATAATTTCAACCTTCTTGCACGGGCTGCTTGTTGTTGGATTCTTTAAAGCCTTATTCATATTGAATTTGATCTGATCTTTGCCTATTCAAGGTATTAATTTCCCTTTTGTGAATGTCAATTATAGCTTTCCTTGTATTCATAAATGATCGACTAAGGATTAGTGGACAGTTCTTATCTTCTTTTAAATCAAGAACCATAAAATCTAGAATAATGAACTTGTCCACTTGCATTAGAACGCCTTCCACTATTCCAAACATTCTTTTAATAGACTGATCAACCAATTGAAGTAACATCGATGTTGGCTTGACCTTACCTAGCCCTAACTTCTTGAATATCTATAAAGGAATAAGATTAATACTTGCTCCTAAATCGCACAAGAACTTTGTGAATTCAAAATCACTAACCACACAGGGTATTATGAAACTCCCTAAATCCTTCAATTTAGATGGCATATGGCTAGTGACTATAGAACGGTAGGTGGTAGTTAGAGCTACCATCTGGTTATCTTCCCAAGTACACTTCTTTGAAAATATCTCCTTCAAAAATTTTGTATATTTAGGCATGTGTTCCAAAGTCTATACAAATGAGAAATTTATTTATATTATCTTTTATTTATTAATGAATTTTGTAAATTGTGCATCTGGCTTCTTCTTTTGTAATCTTTGAGGAAAAAGAATCTTGGGTCAATACGGTAGAGGGGCGATATGAGGAGGGTATTCACTCATATTCACTTCTTTCTCCTTTTCTCGATCTTTCTCAATAGGAAGGAAGGGCTCCTTTATTGTCTTTATGGGTGGTTCAAGTTCCTTCCCACTTCGAAGTGTAATAGCCTTTAATAGCTCGCTCGATTTTGTTCCTAAAGTAATAAGAAGAATTCTCACATTTCGCATAGAGAAAGTGTTCGACAATTGGTTTACTTGGACCTCTAGATTGTGGATTGAAGAGGCATGATTCTTTTTTACTTGTTCAAATCTGCCTTCCAGAATCTTTTATGCATCATCTAAGGTTCCAAGCTTGTCTAAGATTTTGTCCAGTTTGGATTCCATCGAACTCAATTTGTCTTGTTGGAAGCTTGGTAGTCTTTGATGTCTGAACTATCCTCTAGCATTTTTTGTCTAAGAGTAGGCTGAACAATTTTAATTGTATTAGAGGATGAAGCCTTCTATTTAGCTATTAAGTTAAATTATCAATTTTATTATGCATTTCTGTCATTTAATCGACAACTACAACTCCTTTTTGTTCATGGAGATTTACAAGTTGTCTACTCCGCTTGTTCATCTATAAACAATTATTACTCACCATTTCTTCTACCAACTCTTCTACTTCATCTATCATCTTCCTTATAAGTGATCCGCCTGAAGCTGCATCAATTGTGATTCTCATATTTGTGGTTACTCCATCACCCTAATGAAATTTTATGATCTCTTTGATAATCTTTATAGTCTTGGTAGGGGAAAGTACTTATATAAGAAGGCACGAACTAATTGGTCCCAAGTGCTGACATTAATCGGGTTGAGGGAATGATACCAAGTTTTTGCTCTATCCCTTAAGGTAAAAGGAAAGAGTCTCATTTTTACAACATCCTCCGCCATCTGATGATAACAGAATGTATCGCAGATTTCAAGGAAATTGACAATATATCAAGCTCTATAGTTTCAATTATGTGACTCGAACTTCTTCTAACTCTTGGTTTCATACAAAAGTACAAACGCACTCAAAAAATGGGAAAAACAAAAAAACTTAAATCTAACTAAAACGCCTTAAACTAAGAGAACTAAACTATTCTTCACCCTCCTTGGCAACGACGCCAAAAACTTGATCAAATCATTCGAGCTTTAAAATTTATAAGCCTTTTAATACCATAAGGGCACGGGTTGTGACTGTAGTATAAGAGGCATTGATCCCATGAGGAGGGGGATTAGTCTAATCCTAAAAATCTAAGATTGAAAAGATATAAAACTAAAAATAAATAAAGCAATGGGAAGTAAATACGAGAATTTAATTCAACCAATTACTTCAGAAATTAAACATAAAGGAATCAACAGTTTAGCAACAAGCACGCACAATGGAAATCACCAAGGATTTACCAAGTTATGAGAAAGGGGATTTTACCTATTATTAATGCTAACCTAGTTGATTATGTGTTAATGGGATCGGTTCTAAATGATCATAGGGCTAATTGCTCTCTCTCGAGTTATAAACATTAACCCTAATTTATAAACCCTCATTAGATTATGAACTTTGTAATCTCTCAATTCACAAATTGTCCAAAACCCTAATTAAATATGAAGCACTCTAATAAATTATCAAAATATCATATGAGATCTCTCTCCCTAGAATTACCAATATGATTTGTCACAATTTCTATTAAATCGCCTAACTCTCGTTAATCTGATTAGTCGTTTTTCACTCATTTCACCCTCTCTATTTGTTACCGAATTATGCAATGACGTAATCAAATCATGAAATTCATCTAACAAACACAATCAATTAAATTATCATTAAATCAAAATAAAATCCCAAAGAAGAGTTAGAACTTCATCAACATTCTACCATCTATCATCATATAATCCATCCCAACTTCATACATGAATAAAATTGAAACAAAAAGGAAATAGAAACTTAGAATGGACGATCTGGGAAGGTAGCAATGTCAGGAAACCTCCTGATCTAGGAAGCACGTCAAGGCTGCTTCCTCTTCCTCTTCCTCCTCTCTTTCTCTCTTAGGGTTTCCAAAAGTGGCTGCACAAAGGGCTCCATTCTTTCTTCTTTTGTTATTTTTTAAATAGTCTCTTATGTTTTGGGTAACCCTAAGGCTTTACTGAGGTTCGAAGGTCCAAAAATTTCCTCGAAAAGTGAAATTTATAAGTGTCTGTGCGTTTGCTCGACACAGGCTACGATCTTGGCTCACATCTGAGCCTTCCGTCACTATCGTGGCATGCAGGCCACAATCGTAGGCCATTCCTGGAGCTTCTGTCATAATCATGGGCTATTTTTTAAACTTGAATGTCTTCTGAAACTCCTCCGTTCTTCGATAATGACCCTGAAATACTAGCAAACACATCAAGGAACCTCAAAAACATAATAACTTAAAAGCTTATACTAACTCGTAAAACACTTAAAATAAAAATAATTAACAAACTACCATAATATTAACCTAAACATATACTAAATGATCGAATTAACAGCTAAATATATATCACTATGCCTTAAAACATGATGATATTTACACTTATCAAGTAGTATCCCTCTTTCGGTTTATTTCCACTTTAAGAGGTGGAGAACTAGTTCCTTGATGCTTCCTTCTTCTTTTTTTTGAGTTTTTATTTGTTATGAATCGCTCAGGGATAAATATTAGACTCCTTATATCCTTGGTTGGCTTGGATGATATTCTTATCGCTTGTAGGAACTTTTGCAATCTATACTTTCACTTGATTATTTGTCTCTTGCTTCAACGTATAGATGAATTTGATAATTTCATCAACCAGGTTGCCATTCTCATTAAGCCTTTTGAATTGATAGAGTCTAAGAGTTCTTTTGTGATTTCTATTTCTCTATAAACCTGAGCAAGGCCTAATCCTTTTATAATCATAGTGTTTTCATAAAGTCTCAATAGCCTAGTTATCAAACTAGAAATATGACTTAACCCTTCTGTAGACTAGTATTCAAGTGGGACTCGATGCAAAGTTTTTCATATGGGAGCAATTTTTATGTTGACCTTGTCCAAGATTAGTCTAGATGTCCATTTATGCACCATCAAAAGCTTAATTTGGATGTACCAAGGTGTTAGTTCTAGTATTTTCCTAGCTTGTTCCTCTAAGTTGAACTTGAAAACAAAGGAATCATCCTCACTTTTTAGTAAACTTTCTAAGCTATGCTTTCTCCAGCTTAAGTTGGCCTAATGTTGGACTTATAGGTAAGATAGCCTCTTCTCTAGAAAATATCCCACTAAAGGAGCTTGAAATCTCTTGGAACTAGTCTATAAAATATTTTTAAAATCCGAATCTGACTCGTGTGAAGGGGAAACATAAAGGAGCTAACCATAGTATAGAGAGTCGCTAACTAATTTATTTTATGCCTTGGTATTTTGTAAGAAAATTTAATTTACGGGGCTCTCCTTTAGAGGCAACTTAGAGTTTCCTTTCACATATTTAGGAAGAGGAAGGAAATCTTTAGAGGAGTTGAGTTTTGGAGATTGCAAGGTAAGAATGGAATGAAGGATAAGGGAAGAGTTAGTATCTGGGTAAGGAGAGGGGGAGGTTAAAGATGGAATCATTTTTGTTAATGGTAAAAATAAGAAGGGAGGGTTTAGGTAAGGAAAGGAAGAAACAAGGCGAGTTATTAAAAGTCAAATAAAAGGTAGAAAAGATGTAGTGTTTGGGAATCTAAAGGTAAGCAAAACTTAGAAAGAGGCTAGAGCATCTTAGGAGGGAAGTTAAAAAGGCAAAAAAAATTTGGCACCTTAAAAAATTCAGCTTACCTATGAATAATTTGCACGAGATAAGCTTGGACGATGATTTGTGGGTTCTAATCTTCAATAAAGGTTAATTTTAAACAAGTAAAATACAATTCAACTCCCAAGGTCATATATGTATATACTATAGATGGTGTCGTGTTATTACCATGTATATAGTTTGATGGAGATAACATTATTGCAAAGTTATAGGAGATGCAGACAACATCATCCGTGAGTATACAAGTTGGCAATAATGAAGTTAACTAGAACCAACTTGTGTAATGTTGTTTTGAGAGTATCATTTTCAACTTAGTTAACTAGAACCAATAATGAAGTTTAAAGTGAAAACTTGTTAAAAGTAAATGATAATTTTAAAGCCTTAGAATTTAGCAATAATTGTTGAAACTACAAAGAATTTGGAGAAATTAACTTTACAATACATCTAATATAATTTCAATTTTGGCAATAGGTAACTGCTAAAATTGACTAAAATTGAGCTTAAATAGTAGGTTTAAACCATAAAATACATCAAATGAATAAAAGTCAAAAATATTAAAAATATGACTACTTTTTATTTTAAATGATAACTTAATTAAATAGATATATAAACTAATCTTTTTTAAAATCATACAAAGCCCAATTTTCTTAACTTAAGGTTATGATAAGTACCTTGGAAAATCTTTCTCTCCTTAAGTGAAAACACATTTGCTTTCCTTCTTTAAATTCTTATATTTGACGATGTTGATTTGTTTCAAAACTGTAGGTTTCATTTCTATTTTTTAAGACAACCTTTACCTTTCTATGAATCTCTGAATATGGTCAAAGGATGTTTCAATTTCATCACTCACCTTTGCTTTTTGTGATAATGGCACAAAATTAAGTACGTGCAAGAGATTTTAAGTCATAAGAGAATTGAAAAAATAGTCTTTTTTATGTTATAATTGACAAAAAATATCATAATAAAATTAAGCTTATGAAATGACTAAATTCCAAAATTTCACATTATTTCTTAATAAGATATCTCAACAATTTATCTAAAAATTGATATATTAAGGACCACATAATACTTTAATTCAATATTAAATTTTCTATGTAAAGTCTTCCAAAATTTTCTTATAAACTTCAAATATCGATTAGAAACAATAGATGATAGAATTCTATACAACCTTACAATCTCTTAAGAGAATAAGTTAACATAATGCATCTTAAGTTTATAATATGAAATAAATTATGATATTTTTAAAGACAATCCACCATGATAAATATAGAATCAATTATTTTGTTATCTTAGGAAGACAAAATCAAAATAAATATGCAAATGTATCTTTACAACATTTGATTTAAGTAAAAGATTGTATAAACATATGTTTTGAATTTTTTTTGGAAAGTAATAAGAAATTTCGTCTACTAGTTCTAAGTATACCTAAATAATGTGTTAAGTCAAAATGACTTTACTTAGATATAATTTTGATGTATAACAAAGAGAAAAATTAAAGAGAAACAAATACAGACGTAGACACAGACGAAGCAATACAGACGAAGTAAGACAAACGCACACGTACAATAAGATGTAGACACAGACGCAACAGTTAAATACAGACGCAGACGCAGAAGTTAAAAAATAGACGCAGACGCATAAGTCAAAGCAGACACAGACGCAGACGCAGAAGTCAAAGCAGACGCAGATGCAGACGCAAAAATATAGACGCAGACACAAAATAAAATAGACGAAGATGCAAAGTAAGAAAAACAGACGCAGAAGAGGAATTGAAAAAAACTGATGCAGAAGAGGAATTGAAAAACAGACGTAAAAGAGGAATCGAAAAACAGACGCAGAAGAGGAATTGAAAAGCTGACGCAAGAGTCAGTTCGGGTTAGTTACAGAACTCAATTGATTAACCGTTTCTTTTAAAGATCCAAGAAACAAGATTCAAGAAGCAAGAATCTAGAAACAAGAATCAAGAAGCAATTGGAGACGAAGGCTATAAATACAAGTCGAAGTCGAAGATTGCAAAGTTAGTTGCAAAGTTGCTAAGCTGAAAAATTAGCAGAAATACATCTACGCGATCGAAAAAGCATTCTGTGCAAATTAGCTGAGAGCTATTTTACTGTAACAAGTTTTAAAAACACTTTTCTGTAAGAAAGAAGTACAGATAGCTTACAAAGACTAAGTGTGAAAGAATACTAATTGTAGAGACCTGGAGAGGCTCGCAAAGAATACTTGTAAAAGTTGAAGAGATAGTGAAATCTCATAAAGAACTCTGAGGACTGGACGTAACCCACGGTTTGGGGTGAATCAGGATAAATCGCTGTGTCAACTACTCTTACTCTATCTCTTTTAGATTCAAGTTTTATCGTTACTTAGTTCGAAACAAAGTTTCTTATTAAAGTTTTCTTAATTAGAATCTATCAGAAGTTCTGTAAAAGAATTTTATTTCTAACAAACATTTTTTAAAGAATTTATCAAAAAGGGGAATACACAATTCAACCCCCCCTTCTCGTGCATTCTTATATCATTTTCTAATCATTTTATTAACGTGTGATTCACTTCAATTTGAAGAATACCCCGTTAGGTAAACGGGAGTATAATTACTGCATACCAAGGAAAACTAAAAGTCGGGATCAGTTCGTGTCTACATTGTGTCTCTGTTTTTTTCTTTGCATTAAATTGTATCTCCGTTTGTGTATTTGAATATATTGGTGGTGTATAATTTTTTGCTTGGAACAAAGTTTTAATGTATTTTGGTTTTTGGAATGGGTTAATCAAAATTTTGGTATTTGAAAAAGAAAATTGGCAACTCTGGTAAATAAAAAGGTGTCTGAATGATCTTCACGTATGCCCTAAAAAAATTATACTGAGTTTTTGATTATTGATGTAACACACCACCCTCACGGGGCACGGACTCCGATATCATCATCGATATCGGGTTCGGATCAAGCAGGAGTGGGGTGTTACAGTATACCTCTAGATAAAGGAAAGAACATGATTGTATTTTTAGCCTTGAAATTTCATGTAACCATGTTGGAATTTTTTCAGCTCTAGAAGATACTATAAGATAGCTCATATTCCTCCTAACAATTTGACCTTAGAACTTATTGAACTTACTGACAGAATTGATCAAAGAAACAACTGAATTAGGTTTAGCACTATAATGTAATAGTATATCACTAGCAAATGAAAGATTGAAGATCCTCAAGTGCTTACACTTGTTATCAAATCTGAAACTGCCATCTAGCCTTATATGGTGATTAATCAATCTTATAAAGACCTCAATATATAGAGTAAATAAGAACAGGGATATGATTCACTTTATCTAAGGCCTATTCCACCTCTAATTAACCTTTTAACTTGTTCATTTATTAGGATGATAAAATATATGGTTGTGATACATTACACAATTCATTTAATAAAGAGGGGAGGAAAGCTAAATACTTCTAAAGTTT
>JANJEY010000236.1:52281129-52294908 GCA_024703695.1 Erythroxylum cataractarum
ACATAATACACTCAAAACAACTAATCCCTAAGCTCAATTCCATCAAATAACCATTATCCCTCAATAACCCAATTCACAGCCAAGAAAAATCCCCAACTCCTATCATCTGAAACTCATACATCTCCCTTTCATCAAATATCCTAATCAATCATCAATACTCCAATAAATCCACAAATCAAACTATCTAAAGCAAGAAAAGTAAGAACTTACTAGATTTAAACCTTGAAATCTTCAAGACTCCAACCCTTCTAACTCTCACACACCCACGGCAATCACACAAAATTAAACCCTAGATCAACTTCTCCAACACCAAGCTCAAGGATTATGTTTAAGGTGGAGAAGGATGCAATTTAATGAGAAGAAAATGGAAGAAAACAAGCGAGGAGATCACAACGAAGGAGAAGAAGAATAAGGAAAAAGACCAATTTTTCTTTCAAAGGGAGAGGGTGTCGAGGAAGCAATTTCAAATGCTAAGGGTTTTAAACCAAAGAGTTTAAAGGCTTAAGGCATGTTTGGCAATTCACTTGCCACATGCCCACTTCTTAGGGTCTAAAAATCCAATTCTTATTCTAATTTCTCCTAAATTTTCAATGACTCTATACAATAAATCCTAAAATCATAACTCAATTTTTTTCCGTGCTATTTGCCAATCAATCTCAAAACCGTAATCCAATTAATCGGTCAATCTGTCATTTTTTCGGTCCGGACCCAATACTCCAAAAATTCCAGAAACATTCCTAAAAATCCTCAAAAATATAAAACACATGATCATACACTCCAATTCCATTTTTCAAATCCCTAGAATTCATTTTTCACTTCAATTCAATATTCAAAACACGATCCACACAAAGATCACAGAATTTCCAAATTTACACCATGGTACCGGGAATATGTCATATATGTATGTACATGCATATGCTAGTGCAATAATTACCAATTATCAAAATATAGAGGCTAAGTAATGCATGAACATGCCAAATTATGAATGCACAACCACTGTACCCATCCCATCGGTGACGGGATGTTCCAATTATTATGGATATTTAATTGTATTGAAGGTTTTTCATATTCAATTTTCTTTAACCTCATTGATTAATTGATCATTATTTACATTTCCTTTGTGTTTTTATCTATATCTCTTTCTTTTTTTCTGGGGAATCTTCTCTATATATTATTCCTCTGTTTCTTTGCCACAAATGACATGAAGAAATGGTTCATCATTTCCTTTTATAGTATCCTATTTGACATTTAGTTCTTGGGTGCCTTTACCTATGATATCTTATCTCTTATTCTTTAAGCAATATGAATAGGTGATGGATCTAGCTCCTCATATCTAAATCCAACCATTCAAAACAATTCATGTTTCTTTTTCTTTTTGGTAATAAAATAAATTATGAATTTTGATTGATTTTGAAGTTAAGGAACATTTAGGCTTCCAATTTCATGGAGAATTTTGGCTTAAGATCTTCTCCTTATACATCATATTGAACTAAAGCTTGCTTTATAATGCTGCTGATGATGGTCAAGATATAGATGGCATATCGAGTGAAGATGTAGAAATTACATGCTTTCACATAGTAGTATTTTAGCCTAATTTTTGTGAACATTTATTCTTATTGTTTATGAATTGTTATTGGTTGCATATTGACTAATGCTGGATGACTAATGCTGGATGAACTGAACTGAAGATTGCTCTATAATCTATGAAAGTATGTAGAACCTTTTTAGAGTGATGTATTAGTGAACCACACGAGACTTTTCTTTAAACAACATCATATCATTTTTCTTATTCAATTTGAAGAATCACTTATCATTTTTGCTCTCTTGAAGTGCCTGGTTTATGTCTATGGTTTGAATACTAGTTGTTCAATCATGGTTCTCTTGAAGTAGGTCTTGGCATGAAAAATATTCATTTTTCTAGCAATAGCAATTAGCAAGTGTTAGGAAATGAGAAGCCTTGATTTTGCTAAGGACTCAAGGGAAGAAACTAAAGAAGCGTCAAACCTAGACTTCTAGAAAGCTAAGTAAACTTGAAATATGTAGGAATCTTTTGTAGATTTGGAAAGTTAAATTTTATGCTTCAGTTTCTGCTTCTTTCACTTTGACTGTACATTGATGATAACCACAAAGTTTAAGCCTCCTAGTATTGAAAATGTCAAGTGAACTCTATTGTATCATTAACACCTATAATAACATTATTATGAGACCTTAAATTTATTGAAAACATAATGGAATTTATCTTGGAAATCTTAATGGTTGAAGCTTTGGCCTTGTTGGTAATATTAGAAGTCTCCCTCTTTCTGTTCTCCTCTACGTGTCATATTTCTTTTCCTTTAGTTTTCTATCCCTTTCTTTATGCTCACCTACCTACTGAATTCAGATCTTTTTATGTAGGATCCAATTGAGGAGTTGTATATAATTGATGATATAAAGCACATATTTTCATCATAGAACATATTTCTTGCCTTTTTTTATTTTCTTCTTATATAGTCTTCAATTTCTATTACGAATTAGTATGTTTTGAGCTGGTTTTTAAGTGTTATTTCATAATTTCTAATAACATTGAAAGTCAACCATAACAAGCGCCACAGATGAGGAGAAACAGTTCAACGCCCTAGTTGTAAGCAACTATGTTCTTCCACAACCATTGATTTAGTGAATAAACTAAATTGTAGGATTCATATGTTTGTGTTATTGTTTTGCAGGAGGAAGATGCTACTCTCTTAGAATCACTAATGGGTGAAAGATGAAAAGAAATTAGACACAAAGTAAATGGTTATTGTTCCTACCAACTTGTAGTTCACTAGGAAGCAACACATATGTGGGAGTTATGCTCTAATATTTTTGTAATCTAAGCATTTATAATTTGTAAAATAATCTTTTTATTTATTGTTTTATCTATAAGAATTGTTAAAATTATCATTAATATCTTGTAGAGGAAGAATATTCTTTTTGTTACTATAATTTAATGATATTTATATAATTTTACTTTATATATAAAATGATCGATATTTTGAATTAATAGTAATTTATATGATTTATTTGTATAATAAATTCACAATAAAACATATAACGATACATTACATACAGAACATATTGTTCAATATTATGGATTTAAAATATATCAAATAACATATTGAACATTATTTAAAACATAAAAAATAATATTTGGCTACATTGTGCAAAACGTAACAAATAACATTTGGCTACATTATATAAAATGTAGCTAAAATTATTTAACTATATTTTTAAATCATAGCTAAAAAGATTTGACTAAGTTTTTAACTATTGTTTACGATTTTTTTAAACGATGCTTATAGTTTTCAACTATAGGGATCTAACGATATTTTGTGCAACAAGATAGGAATTTACCAAATAACTATAGGTGATGTTTTTTAGACATTTAACAACACTTTTTTTTTAGCCAAAATTCAACTTCGTTTTATTGTACAGCCAACTCTCAGATGATCATTTTGATCCGAGAGTGCTGTACACCACATCAATGGTGCCGCCTAAAGAAGCTTAATTCCTCTGTTTTGTTGTCTTCTTTGGTCTATACTAGATTTTGATAAACAAGCTAGATGAATTACTTATCTGTATAGACGTATATAATTAGCTTAATCCATCGTTGCTAGTTAACTAATTTTAGACATGAAATGCTTTGTCAGTTTCATTTCATAAGTAGCAGCATGCCTCTACACCAAACAATGATAACCATGACCAATGATCACAGATTTCTATAGATACGTGGATTCAATCCCATAATCATCTTGTTAAAAACAATTAAGAGAAGATCACTGGAACGGAAAGACAGCAATCATCAACACCTGTATTGTATTCGTAATCCACGAGAATTTGTTCTCCTTCCCTCTTCAACAAGAGCAGCACGAGCAGACATAATCCCACTATGCACTAACGAAGAATCGAACGCTGAACAGTCAATAAAATCCTTCAAAAGCTCCTCCTGACCCCATATCTCAGGAATCCAGACCCTACCTCCCACCTCTATCCTGTGTCTCTTCAATCTTTCACGTCCGCAAACATCTTCCTTCAGTATTGTTGCCTCTGGACCACTTGGTTCCTTTTCCAATACCTCTTCTATGGAACCCCCAGTAACACCAAGCAACGGTATTTGTTCATCTTTCGACTGATGAGCATCAGAGGAACTGCATTTTGAAGAACCATTTTCATGGCTGCTTTCAAGTTCGCAGCTTTTGATAGATAGACTTGGTGCTTCACATTGGTTATTATGACCCGACTCTTGATAGTCTTTTTCGGCTAGACCTTGTTCTTCAAAAGGCTTCATCTTCGTCGGATTTTCTTTCACAAGCGAACAAATCAGAAAGCTCTTTCTCTTATCCATCTTCTTCTCCTGAAACTGGTGCTATCTGAATATGCTTTGCTCCCTTGTTTTAGCAGCTGAAGGCTCTCTTCCTTTTAGGTTCTAATTGAGCGGATTACGTAAGATATGTATAGGAATACAAAGCATAGAAAATAAGTGGAAAGTCAGCTTACACGTCATCAACGAAGGGATTCGTTTGTATGGTAAGTGACAAGTGTACGTGTCTTGTTCTAGAGATTGGGGATTCCATATTATGTGGTCAAGTTGATGTCTTCTTGAAAAAAAAAAAAAAACACAAAGAGAGAAGAGATGGAAAAGGAGAGGAGAAGGAAAGAGGTTGATGATTCCTTAGAATGGATTTTTGGAGGACTGTGGTGATCTTTTGAGGCAATCAGATTTTGGGATTTTGTATAAGAAAATAAGTATTTGAAATTATTAAAATGACATGAAGACTTCCAAATAGTATTTAATGAGATAAGAGAGACGTTGGAGGTTACATGGGATGTATCAGTGAGATATTTTTAATTTGTTGACGTATCAGGTGCTCAGCCACCACCTTTTGTTATGTTCAAGGATGTCGGCTCTCCTATTCACTTGGATCCTTCTCTCTCTCTGCGCCTCTCCGTCTCTCATTAACAATTTGTGTGGAAAGCTCTGTGCCATCGTCCAATTTTGGTAAAGGTGTGACCGTCATCGGACTTCCTCAAATGCTGCACTTTAGTGATTTTTACTGCATGTTGATGATTACGATGAATAGTAAAAACATCAAAATTTGATTATTAACAGTATTCATTAGAGATCGTTTATCGAATTTCTGTAGATAAAGATTTTTTTTCTCCTAGACATAACCCATGGACATCTTACCTTCCAGTATAATATTTTGAAATAAAATATAATAATTTTATTTACAGCTTAATAACATAAATATTAAATTTCAATTAGATACATATTAATGTGTATAGTCTGTAATGTTAAAGATTTGTTTGATTTCATTACTCTCTTTTTGTTGTGATTTTTATTTTTCACTTTTTATTTTTATTTTATTAAAAAAATTGTTAATGTCAAAGCAATTAGGTTTTATTATAATTAATAATAATAACACTAAACAAAATTTGTAGATAAATTATTTTTTATTTTAATAATTTAAAAAAGAAAATTTATTACATATAAAAAATGTATATTGAATATATAAAAATTTAAAATTAATTTTGATGTGTTTTTAGAAAATATTTAAAAATTATGAAAATAGAATTAAAATATTGCTTTTGACATTAACATTAATTTTATGATGCAACCATTAATTATTACATGTCAATTTAATAAAATTTTATATTCCATTCAATATTAAAATTAAGATTCTTTAATTTTAAGGTCATATCAAGATATTCAAGAAAAGAAAGAAGCCCACCAATAAGCTTCCTGACATGTGATAGGGTCGTGTTTCATGTGGCTATGTCTGCCTGATGACCCTTCGGCTTCAATCTCTACAATTTGTAGGAAAACTCACCAGTACTCTTTTTTATTGGGCTAATTAATTGTTAATCTTCACGCGATTTATTATGTTTAATCGTCATATCTTGTTGAACTCATCACAAAAAAAGAACTAGTGGAATTAAACTAGCATAAAGAGCTTTATTTATTTATGCACTGCTAATCTATTGTTAAGAGAAATATTAGTATGAAAGTGGATTAATTAATGAAATAGCGGTCCAATTTGGAAAGTATTCTTTTCTTCATTTTCTTTTTAGCATTTGAATCCAATAGCTATCAAAGTTATATTGACCTCAACTGGAAGAGAAACCAATAAAATCCACAATATATTGCCAACCCCCATCCATCCACCAGCTCACAAAGTAAAATGAACGTGGCAATCCAAAAATTTGCTTGATAATGTGCAAATTTGTGATAATAAAACCTAGTCTCTGTGCTAATTCTTTTAACCTGGTCAAATTTGCAATTTTAAAAAAGACAATATCAAATTAGTCGCAACATTAATAAGTAATCATGCTAGGTAGGGAATTAATTATCTTACATGCTGATTGTTATGAGTAGAGACCAGTAATAACAAATTTACCTTGTGTACTATTGCCTAAATGAATAAAGTGTGAACGATTATACTGAAAAATTATATCAGGTAAATTCTCAAAAAAGACTAAAGGGGTTACAAATGGTCCTACTTAAAACTCAACTTTTTAGATAGAATTTAACGAGATTCAACCAATTATGCCTACTTCCTCGGACACTACTAAATTGATATTTCACTATTTTCAAGAAATAATACAAATGAAATACTACAAAAGGAGATAATGAACTTTTGTCTTGTAGAAAGACAATTTTTGGGAAGATTTTTAATTAAGGAGGGAAGGCTCCTTTTATGTTTTAGGCGCCTTCAACATTCCCACACATTTTCGATGTGGGATGTGGAATGAGTCAAAATATTTGACCACTCAACAAATCTCCACTTTGGCAAATTCATATTTGACCATTCAACAAATCTCCAACTTGGCAAATTTACTTTTTCAAATCTCTCACAAAACTCATCTTTAGTAATGTCTTCAAATGCGCTTTAAAGTGCCCATTTTCAATCTTTAGCAATATTGTTTAAGTCCAAGCAATATTGTTTAGTAGTCTTAATCTTCTGGATTGCAACTCCACATTCTTTTAGAACCTCTTGTACAAAGCAATAATGAACATCGATGTTCTTCATCCTTTCATGATAAACTTGGTTCTTTGCTAAATGAATAACACTCTGACTATCACAATGAACTTTGACACGCTTCTGTCCAATTCTCAATTCATAAAGCAATCCTTGAAGCTAAATTGCCTCATTTACAGCCTCTATAGCTACCATATATTCTGCCTCCTTGATCGATAAACCAACTATTGACTATAAGGTAGACCTATAATTGACTGTGTCTTTGTAAGAGTAAACACATAGCTAGTAATTGATTGACATTTATCTAAATCACTGGCATAGTCGGAATCACAATATTCAACTACACATTGATCATTTTGTTTATCCCACTAAAATACCAAACTATCATCTACAGTATTTAGAATGTACCATATAATCCATTTCATAGCTTACCAATGTTCCTTGCCTGAATCATACATATACCTGCTCATGATTCCTACTACTTGTGAAATGTCAGGCCTCATACACACCACAACCACATTTACATATGATATTTTAGTCATGTACTCTCATTCTACATATTTCTTTGGAGATAAGGATGCACTAAGCTTTATATGAGGAGCGAGCGGAGTACTAACATGTTTTTATTTTTTATGAAAGTTGGAGAGACTATGTTTGACTTAAAAGTAAAATTTAAAAAAGATACTAAATGACTCAAAAGCAATATTTGAAAAAGGTATTTTTAAACATAGTCTCCCTAACTTTCTGTTTCTACTTATCTCCATGTTGAGAATTTTCTTGACCTCACCCAGATCCTTCATTTCAAACTCTTACTTTAAGTTAATCTTTCTCTCAATTTCTCTTTGATTCTTTGAAGCTATGAATATATTATCAACATACAGGAGAAGATAGATGTAGGATCCATCTTGTAGCTTGTGAAAATATACACAGTGATCATATTTACTTCTTGTGTACTTTTGCTCCATCATAAACTTGTTAAATCATTTGTACCATTGTCTCAGAAATTGTTTCACTCCGTACACTGATTTTTCAAACTTGTACAACATATTCTCTTTTCTAGCAATTTAAAACTTTTAGGCTGAGTCATATAGATTTCATCCTTTAATTCTCCATATAAAAACATAGTTTTTACATCCAATTGAACTAGTTCCATATCAAACTGTGCTACCAAAGCCAACAAAATTCGAATGGAGGAATGTTTTACAATTAGAAAGAAAACTTCATTATAATCAATTCCCTCTATCTGAGCATAGCCTTTGACCACTAGCCAAACTTTGTAGTGAACATTTATCCTTGTTAGAAAATCCATCTTTCTTTGCATATACGCATTTACGCCCAATTGCCTTCTTTCCCTTTAGGAGACTAGCTAGCTTCCATGACTGATGTTAAGTCAAAATGACTTTACTTAGATATAATTTTGATGTATAACAAAGAGAACAATAAAAGAAAAAAAAGCAAACGAAGCAATACAGATGAAGCAACACAGACGCAGACGGAAAGAGAAATATAGACGCAGACACAGACACAAAATAAAAACAGACGAAGACGCGAATTGAAAGAACAGATGCAGATGCAGACGAACAAAAAAACAGACGCATATGCAAAAGAGAAATATAGATACAGAAATAGACACAAAGTAAAAAAAAACAAACGCAGATGAAGACGCAGAAACACAGACGTAAAAATAGAGACGAAGAAAAACAGACGCGGAATTAAAAAAGAAGACGCAAGAGTCAGTTCGAGTTAGTTACAGAACTCAACTGATTAACCGTTTCTTTTAAAGATTCAAGAAACAAGATTCAAGAAGTAAGAATCCAGAAACAAGAATCAAGAAGCAGTTGGAGACGAAGGCTATAAATACAAATCGAAGTCGAAGATTGAAAAGTTAGTTGCTAAGTTGAAAAATTAGCAGAAATACATCTACGAGATCATAAAAAGCATTCTGTGCAAATTAGCCGAGAGCTATTTTACTGTAACAAGTTTAAAAACACTTTTCTGTAAGGAAGAAGTACAGATAGCCTGCAGAGGCTAAGTGTGAAAGAATACTGATTGTAGAGACCTGGAGAGGCTCGCAAAGAATACTTGTAAAAGTGAAGAGATAGTGAAATCTCAGAAAGAACTCTAAGGACTGGACGTAACCCACGATTTGGGGTGAACCAGGATAAATTGATGTGTCAACTACTCTTACTCTATCTCTTTTATATTCAAGTTTTATCATTACTGAGTTCGAAACAAAGTTTCTTATTAAAGTTTGATTAATTAGAATCTATCGAAAGTTCTGTAAAAGAATTTTGTTTCTAACAAACATTTTTGAAAGAAATCATCAAAAAGGGGAATACACAATTCAACCCCCCTTCTCGTGCATTCTTATATCGTTTTCTAATTTTAGAAACTACCAACTTACTTTTGGACAAGAAATACCCGATATACATCCAATATAAGTAAACATTTTACGAAAAGAGTTTATGTCTCAATTTTAAAGACATCTCAATTGTAATCCCTCGAGCTAAAGTTGCCAATCTAAGCTTGAGATAAAAATTTGCTTAGACTAATATGACAAAATATCTTCCCATTCCTTTCCCTCTAAATTTGATAGATAAGCAATCCAAATCCTATCTTGAATAGTTTTTTTGTCATTCTTAGCTCTTATAATGACTTTTGATGCCCATTTAAATGTGGTTATTCATTTCCTAACGGGGCATTAAAGGTTGAAAAGTATAAGCAAGTTGTTTCAAGCACTAAGGAGAATAAACAATTGAAAATATGTGATCGTACGATTCGTGGCCATCCTCACATAAAGCATAGGTAAGTTCATCAATGTGGAAGCATGTCCCTAGTACCTAATCTTTTAGAAGTAACTAGCCAAAGTGTAAAGGAGTGTGAAGGAGAAATGTTATTATCTTAAACTAGTCTAATGCAAGAACTCCTTCTAAGGTTTTCCAACAATAATTTCTTACATAAAGCAGTGAAAAAAACTATAGATTTGTCCAAATTTCATTGCATATAATCAATAATGGGGAGATAAGGTAAATACCCTGGAAAATTTTGACCCATTACCAAGTTTGTATTTTATATAGGGTTAGATGAAATGTATAATGTGTAAGATGTTGAAAGGTGTAAGGTTGAATTGATTTAGACTTGATAATCTGTACGCTCTCTCCATATAAGTGATATATATGGATCCACTTCTCTCACTAGTTTTCTTTCTCCATACAGATCCTCCAATTCCCTTTTATCATAAGGACCTTGATCATTCTGCAAGTTGTTACTAAGACGAAGCCTCCATATTGTTTTAGGAGGTATAATGTACCATTTGACACTTAGGGATCTACTGCTATTATTACTCAAGGAATTTAATTTAAACTCCCTAATCAAACTATCAATTCTCTTTAAATCACTCTTGCAATATATGAGCATATATATAATGAGAGAGAGAGAGAGAGAGAGAGCTTTCTTGATGCAATGGGTTCTTATCTTACAGTGGTAAGTTGCAATTATCTATTTTTGTACTTAATGACCTCTCTCTCTCTCTCTCTCTCTCTCTCTCTTTAATCATCAAGTTTATGAAAGCTACATCTACCCCATAAAGTATTAATAGGTCATCAACAAAAGATAGTTGGGACATTTTCAACTTACCACATCTGTGATGATACTTGAAGCAAGAAGATCTTGCTATATTCAAATAAGTGATCATTTACAAAACCTCTATAGTGATTGCAAAGAGATGAGGAAATAAGAGATCATATTGTCCCAGTCCTTGTGTAGTTTTAAAAAGGGTTGAAGGTCCTTATTGTCTAAAACAAAAAAGGAAACTAAAGTGGTGGAAGACTGGATCCCATTAATAAACCTACTAAGATAACCAATATCTTAAAAAGTGGTTAAAGAGTGTTCAGTAAAAAGTCCTAATTAACATAATCAAAGGGTTTGGTAAAATTAATTTATAATGCACAACTGTTAATGTGATTGTTGAAGTTGAACCCCATGAAAAGGGGAACAGTTCCTCTATTCCAGTTAACCAGTTCCTACCTTATTATATTAAATCTCATCCACATATTTATGTAGGGCCTACATAAATGTGTGGTTAAAATTGACTGGAACAAGGTTGGAACATCATTTTTGGACCAAGGGATCTGGTGCCCTGAAAAACTCTTGTGCAAGTATAATGTTGTTCCCTATGCTTCTTCCACTCAGATATGCACCTTGACAAGAATTTATAAAATCAAGAAGTGTCTTTGTCAATCTATTTGCTAGTATCTTGGAGATTATTTTACAAACAAATAGGACATTTCTCATGTATTTTGAACTTTACCTTTTCCACACTAACAAATAGGGAATTTCTTTAGTAATATCTCTATGTTCAGGATCCATCTTTACAAATAATGACAATTAGTGACCATTGCTACTATTTTATCTAAGTCAAAATGTCTTCCTAAGTTGTTTCTACAAAGTTATCTAACAATTTTATTCCTCCAAGAATCTTCCAAAATTTTCAATATATTACCTTCAAATTGTTAAGTCAAAATGACTTTATATTAATGATTTTGGAAAAGTACAAATAATGAAAGATTGAAAAATAGATAGAAGAATGAAAAGCAGAAAGAGATTGCAAAACAGACGATAGATGAAAAGAAGACGATAGATGAAAATCAGACGGAGATTGAAAAACATACGAAAGAATGAAAATCAAACGGAGATTGCAAAACAGACAATAGATGAAAAGCAGACAGAGATTGAAAAACAGACGAAAGAATGAAAAGTAGACAAAGATTGAAAAACAGACGGAAGCCAAAAGTAGACGGAGATTGAAAAACAAACGGAAGCCAAAAGTAGATGAAAGCCAAAAGTAGATGGAAGCCAAAAGCAGACAGAAGCCAAAAGCAGACGGAAGCTAAAAAACAGATGAAAGAAAAAGCAGACGATGAAAAGCAGACGGAAGCAAATCACATCCAAATCAAGAATCAGTTTGAGTTAGTTACATAACTCAACTGAATAACCATTTCTTTCAAGATTCAAGAAGCAAGATTCAAGAAGCAGTTGCAGACGAAGGCTATAAATATGAGTCGAAGTCAAAGATTGCAAAGTTACAACAACGACATACAACACACACATACTTGAACATTAAAAAGCTGTCAATACATGAGAGAAATTTTCGTGCTATTTGTCTATAGCTATCTTACTGTAATAAAGCTCAAACATCTTTCTGTAAGAAAGTAGTACAGATAGCCTACAGAGGCTAAGAGTAAAAGAAT
Source organism: Erythroxylum cataractarum (assembly GCA_024703695.1). Classification (NCBI taxonomy): domain Eukaryota; kingdom Viridiplantae; phylum Streptophyta; class Magnoliopsida; order Malpighiales; family Erythroxylaceae; genus Erythroxylum; species Erythroxylum cataractarum. The sequence continues at coordinate 52,293,377 of JANJEY010000236.1, forward strand.
ACTGACTATAAAGAGACCTGAAGAGGCTCAGAGAAAAAGAATACTTGTAAAAGTTGTTGAGAGATAGTGAAATCTCAGAAAGATATCTGAGGACTGGACGTAGCCCATAGTTTGGGGTGAACAAATATAAAAATTATTGTGCCTACAAATCTCTATCCTTATCTCTCTTATCTTTCAAAGTTTCGATCTTACTAGGTTTTAAACAAGTTTTCGAAAAACATTTTATAACTTTGATTTATAGTAGTTCTTGTGAAAAGAACAAGTGTCTTTTAAGTTGTTGTATATATATATATTCATGTACATATGCTTGGCTTTGGTCAATTACTAATGGCTATGAATATATTAGCCACTGAGCTATGTAGCTCACCCCACTACTCCCTCCTCAGGTGCAAAACAAGAAGGTTAGCAATCCTTGCAAGGCATCAGAAGCTCCAAGTTATTAGAAGCTTTGCAACTAAGTTAGCTCAATCACTTTTGGACAGCTCCATACGCATGTTAAACATTTAGCATCTTACATACATTGTAATCATGTTAAGCTTTTGTTTTAATGTCAAAATGTAATTAATGTTATGTAGGACCTTTTGGTTGTTTTGGTAAATAGTTAGAACTGAAAAGTTCCTCAAGTGTATGTGCATGTTTCTTGTAGTTATTCATTTCAAAATTCAAGACTTTTTTAGGAGTAAAAATCAAGTGCCAACTTCAGGGGCAAATCTGGGCTTGATCGAGGAAAATTTAGTCAAAATTATCTTTTGGAAAGTGTAGCTTATCCTTCTAACTTTCCAACGATATATAGCATAGCAATTTTGGACTTTTAGCCTAAAAGTTATGGTCCTTGTAATGGAAGAAGTATCTTTTGTCTTCTTCTTCTTCTTAGTTTCGCTTCCTCTGCCTTTTGCTTCTTCTTAGTTTCACTTCTTCTACCTTTTGCTTCTTTTTAGTTTCACTTCTTCTACCTTTTCTTCTTCTTAGCTTAGCTTCTTCTGCCTTTTTGCTTCTTTTTAGTTTCGCTTCTTCTGCCTTTTGCTTTTTCTTAGTTTGTCTCATTTATCTTTTTGCTTCTTCTTAGTTATGTTCATTCTGCCTTTTTCATCTTCTATGTTTTGCTCCTTCGTCCTTTCACTTCTTCTGTGATGATGTCATCTTTTTCTATGTTTTGCCTTTTCTGCCTGTTCGCTTCTTCTGTGATGATGTCATCTTCGTCTATGTTTTGCTTCTTCTATTTTGCCTAGACTATCTTCTGTTTCCATCTTGACCCTTCAGAAGATAGAATTGGTCTTCGAGGTCTTCATTAAAAATGTAGACCCTAAAGTCCTCTTTCAACCCGTTTAAAGAAAACCTTAATCCGAGTTTTCTCTACGGGAATTTTTGCTAAACGTCCTGAAGTAGGCATAGGCCCTGTTTGGAAATCAGCTGATAGCTGATAGCTGATAGCTGATTCTATCAGCTGATTTGACTAGCGGATTGCATTAGCTGTTTGTTAAAGATGTTTGGTAAAATTAGCTGTTTAGTATTAGCTGTTTAAGTGTAAAATG
>JANJEY010000236.1:52300074-52311905 GCA_024703695.1 Erythroxylum cataractarum
TTTTTTTAACAATTTTTCATAATCTCAGGAATTTCCTTAATTTATCAAAAACTTGCAATTATTTTCCAAAACATTCGAAAACAATTCAAATCAAAACCCTCTTTCTTTATTTTGTTGAAAACATAAGCAATAATTTGAAATTTCACTTCTTTAATTTTTGAAAAGTCATAATTAACTTATCATTCGAAAAATAAACATGTTAGCCATCTCGAATCGATGCTAGAAGCTTGTCCCTAGCTTCAATTTAACCATTGCTTCTTTCTTTCTTCCAGTTGAATTTTTTCTAAATCAAATTAACTAAAATTCAACTTCATAAATGACATAATCCTCAAATTGAACTTAGAAAACACTAATTCCACATAAAATCAAACTATCTAAATCATAAATTTCCAAAATCCCCAAATTTCAAAATTGGGCATAAATCTTAATTAATTTTCATCCATAATTAAACCAATACTACTTAGCAATCATCAAAATTGACTTCATAATCCACAAACCCATACCATTTTCCTTGATTCTAAACTAAAAATTCATTAAAAACTTAAAGATCAAAATTCACCCCTTACCTCTATCTCCTTCAATTTCGAATTTTTCAAAGCCCCATGGGAAGCTTTCCTCCTTTACGATCTTTTTCCCTTAGAATCAACTTGAAATCATCCTTAGAAGGTAGCAAAATTTCGAACCTTAGCATTCTTCTCCTTCTTCTCCTTTATTTTCTCCCATACGAAAGCTACCTTTCTCTCTTCTTTCATTTTCTTTCTTTCTTTCCCTAAGGTATCATGAGTTGCTTCTTAAAAACGACAGCCAAGTCTTTTGTATGTTGCCATGTCATTTAATGATTGATAAATGACCACAATGCCCCTCCACTTAAGCCTTATAACTTACCTCTTTAAGTGGACTTCCCAATATGCCCCTATACTCATCTTAATTCAAGCTTACTTTAGGACAAGTTTCTAATCATCAATTTGAAGGAATTTGCTAAAACTTCCTTCTATAGAAATGTTCCTCCTTGTCTTAATTTCATAATGACACCAAAATCATTTAATTTGGATCACTATGCCAAAAGTTATGCCCTAAATAGTTTGGACATGTCTTATGCTAAATCATTTTCCAGCACTTTATTTACATCCAACAATTGACCTTCTTTAGCACAAAATTGAAACTCGATTTCTTCATAAAAATTGTATCCCTATTTCTCTAGTTTAATCCAAATTAAGAATCACCTCATTTGGATTACTATAGCAAAAGTTATGGCCAAATTACTTTTAGATTTTTCTAATTCAAGACTGCACACAAATCCGAACTTTCATTCAGAAATTGAAAGTCTTAGAGGCTAAATTGAAATTTCATTTCTTCATATTATTTGTAACCCCATGTCTTAATTTTATTTTGCCTCAAGAATCACTTCAATCGGATCACCACATATCCCGAATTTCTTAAACGACTGAACCATATTCAGAAAATTTTCTAACTCAATTTGATTAAATTAATCATCCTTAATTTACTCTCATAAAAATACAAATTTTCTATGAGGAGGTAGATAATTGTCTTAGGAATTTAACGCTTCAAAAATCTAGTCAATCGGATGTCAAACAAAAAAGTTATAAGCAAAAGAGTTAGAGGAGAACATTCAGAGATTAGGCGTGGGCACGTCTAAGAAACTTAGAGATTAGGCGTGGCCACGTCTAAGGATGAAATCTGGATCTGCAGGAAAATTTCAGAATTTTCAAATCATATCTTTTTCTCCCAAACTCCAAAATTAACAGATTTGGTATCAATAGAAAGCTTAAAGGAATTTCTACAACTTCCATGAAGAACTCACAAACCCAATCAAACTTTCTGTCTATATGAATATCTTCCTAAACAATCACATAACTTCCAAAATTTCTATCTTTCAACTCCTAGGTCCAAACATGTCATATTTTATATCAATGTAAAAATCAAAAAGACACCTACAACTTTCATGAGGACAGAAAAATCAATTTGGCCTCTAAGGAAGTCAAATTTCCAATCAAATGTTCTGTCCACTAATAATCATTCTAAACAGTAACAGAAACTTCCAAAAATCATAACTTCACATTCCATGGTCCACAAATTGCATATTTCACATCAATGTAAAGATCAGAACATTATCTAAATCTTTAGTGAAGAACTTAAAAGCAATTACAACCTCTAACTAGGTCAATTATTCCGTCAAAGTTTCTGCCAAATATGTGTCATCCTATGCCACATCCAAAATTCACAATTTCACATCTTTCAATTCTCACATCCACTAATTTCATATTATACATTATTGAAAAGCTAGGAAAGTCTTCTATAACTTTCATGAGGACCACTTAACTCAATTCAAACCATATTAATCCAGAATTCACCTCAAAGCACAGTACACACAAACTTACCTTTAATAGCATTTTTCCAAACAAAGCAAAATAACTTTAACTTCGGAAAATCATAACTTTCAATTCCGATATCGAAAAATATCAAACTTTATAACGACAAAAAGCTTTCAATATATTCTAAAAGTTTCATGAAGATCAATTTCTCAAATCCTACCTAAATCAAAAAGTCAACTCTTTGTGACCAAAAAGTTAAACTTTTCTTCATTCTTCAAATTCTCACACTTTTTCTCTTTATTTCTTGCTTTTGAACTTCCATTCCAATCAACTCCTTTCATAACACATACAACTCTACTTAAATTTCAAAGTCATCAAAACCAAGATAATTCTTTTCTCATCCATTTTCTCTAAGTATCATTTCATCTATAATACAATACATGTACAAAAATACTCATTTTATACCTTTTATATTTCTAAATTTTACTAAAAGATCGGGGTCCAACATAGGATGTATCACACTTAACATCGAACAACTTCTCAAAACTTGACAATGCAAGTATTGGAACTTTACTCACCAATTCTTTCGTTAAAAAACTTTAATGTGTAATCTTTTTCAAAATTTTAGTTATAATATAACTAAACTTTCAAACAAACCTCCTATAAAAAATGCTCAACCATGAGAATTTCATACATCCTTAATGGATTGGAGTGTTGATGTTTTCATCATAGCATGACTATTCTCTAGATTTGGTTTAAAACTTTTATGGATATATTGAAGCTAAGAACATTTTACTTGCATAGAATTGTGTTTTTTTTGTTTTCATGTATATATATTCCTTTTAAAGCACTTTCATAGTTTGACAAAGATGTTTTAATTGTTCTTCTTTGATAGAACTATATATCAAGATTGCATCAAAATATATCACAATAAAAGATTGTAACTTAAGTTGTTATTTTTCTAAAGCTGAAATGTAATATGTAAATAGAAGTGAAGGAATAAGAAGGTGTTCTTGTTGTAGAACATACACCTTTATTGACAGCAACAAAGCTCATTATATAAAACTAAAATGTAACAGAAAAATCTATTTATTTGCTAACTATAACAAGAATATCTCTAAACTGATTCTTAAAATCAAACACTAAATATCATAACCAAATTTGCCTAAGACCTAGTCAGTTTGACCATTTATTTCGCAATAATCTACAAGCCTAAGGAATTTTCCAACAAACTCCTCCTTACCTTAGGAGTTGTAGAGCTTTAATGTCAAAATAATTCATTCTCTTAATGTTGCTCAATTGCTGCTTTTGCCTCTTTATTTGGTGACTTGCAAATCTTCTCCACATGCCCAATTTGTCCACATTTTTTAAATTTGATATCAGGCATCTACCAACATTTTCTTTGTGGGTGAATTTTTTTTTTTTACAATATGGGCATGGTGGATATGAATCATGATTGTTTATGTTGTTGTTGTTATCAATCTTATTGAAACTTTGTTTTTGTCTCCTCCTGAATTTTTTTCTTTTGCTAGCAGAGCACCTTCATTGGTTCCTTCTTCTCTCATCATCCTCCTTTGTTCTTATGCCTGTAGTGCATTTACTAATTCTGCTAAAGACATGCTTGATAGATCCTTAGCTTCTTCCAATGTAGAAATTTTATATTCATATTTTCAGGTAAGGTTATAAGAAATTTTTGCACTATTCGTTCCTAAAAAAAATCCTTACCTATTAAGGAGATTAAATTTGAATTCGAAGCAATGGATATTTTGTAATCCATTAATGGGCGTTCATTCTCTTAATTGAATTGCAATTAAACTCGGCCCAATCATAACCTCATTTTGTTTACTATGCCGAGCAACTTGTCGGAGTATTCTTTAATGGTTTCTGATTGTTTTATCTTCAGCATTTCAAATTTTCTGATCAAATTGAGCACTTGCATGCTTTTTGTTCTTTCATTGCCTTGTTATTTCTTTTTGAGGTAATCTCAGATATCCTTTGCCAACTCTAGATTCATAATTCTTGTGAATACGATGTTTGAAATAGAAAAAAAAAACAAACAGGCTTTGGCTTTAGACTTTCTATTTTTCCTTTCTTTGTGCATCTTGATTTGAGTCATTGTAGGATTTGTTGGCAATGGAGGCACTTCATAGTCTTTCTATACTAAAAGATGAGCTTTCATTCAAACAACCCAAACTTGATAGTTTCACCATCAAAAATTGGTAGTGCACCTTGAGACAGTTGTGTTTCAATCTCCATTGCTTGAAGATGGTTGTAAGTCTTGTTGTAATTCTGGGTTGTAAATTAGGTTTATGTTTTGGTTTCGCTCATCTCATAGATCCCTCAAGACAAATGCTCTGATACCATGTTGTTTTTCTAAATTTGAAATGTAATACGTAAATAGAAGTGAAGGGAAAAGAAGGTGTTTTTGTTATAGAATACACACCTTTATTGACGACAACAAAGCTCATTATTTAGAGTTGAAATGTAACAAAAAATCTTATTTATTTGCTAACTATCACAAGAATATCTCTAAACTGATTCTTAAAATCAAACACTAATATCATAATCAAATTTGCCTAAGACTTAGTCAGTTTGATCATTTATTTCGTAATAATCTACAAGCCTAAGGAATTTTCCAACATAAGTACCTCCATCATAACTCCCTTTAATAGATCAAATGTGTTCTCTAAATGAGGAATAGAAAACCAACACTTGACTATAGTCTTATTTATGAGATGAATGTTCGCATACATTCTCCATCATCCATTTTTATTTGGAGCTACAAGAACATTTTACTTTTATGCACCAACCCTTCGTTAAACAGCTTTTCAACTTGTCTTTGTATCTCAACTCATTTTGTATGCCGATTGATTTGATACCGATGCTCCAGATACCAAATATATAGCGTGTTGAATGCTCCTTATGTAAGATAATTTTTGCTATATGGCGTCAATAAAAAGCTTAAACAATTTTTGATAAAACACTTGTGGACAACTAGAGCATATATAAACCCCATCTCCTGGCTTTCAAATTCAAACTTTATAGCACATAAATAGCCATTCATGTAATAAATTTTTATTTCTAGTTGTAAAGCCCCTCCCTTCTTTCCTTGGCAAATACAAAGTGCATCTCTTAGTGTTAGGTGTAATTCCGTGAATCATGTTATGTTGGAATAACTAGGACTTATTAACAAGAATATGCCTAAATGTCCTTTGTGCCGCATCACATATATTAACTTGACTGCCATTGCAAACTTCACCAAATATTAATAGTTAACAAGTACTTCATACCCTCTCTTTAGCCACCCAATTTTGTAGGGAAGTGGATGCTCAGGCGTTGGACGCTTTAACTCGTCAAAGGCTTACTTTCATTTTTTTTTTTGTTACAAAGGACAAAAAAAACAAAACATCCTAGCTAGCACATCGATCTACGATACAAAAAGCCGTGCTAGTCAAAGTGAAGCTAATCCCTGAGTAGATGCGGGGGCTGTTTTAGAGAGTTAAAACCAGGTTGAGAGAGCGCTGCGAGGGAGGCCAAACTGTCTGCACACTGGTTTCCTTCCCTATACACATGCTGGATCTTCACTTCCCACGGGCGGTGCATGAGGTCTCTAGTACCTGTCACCAAAAAGGAAAACTCATTAGAATGTGTAAAAGCTTATGAGAGGATATTGATGACCTCTAATGAGTCCACTTCGATGATCACTCGTCGATAACCGAGCGTCCAGGTCAGAGAGAGTCTTGAGTGTATTTCCCAAAGTTCAGCAGCTAATGGCGAGACATTGCCAATATGCTGGCTGAATTTAAATGCCCATCTCTCCAACATCTTCATCATAGGCTTACAACAGTTCTTTTTCAAATTTAGCCAAACTCACAGAGAAGTGGAACATCAAATTTATATATTGCGAACAAATTTAGCTACTGAAGAACCGACACTATTTTTGTGCTCTATAGGAAAGCTCCTTTGCAAGTTCACTTTCATTTGTTCCCGAGTGTTTTACATTGTCGTCCATGCTTCTCTTTTAACTTTGTTCCACCATCGAAGTATAGTACCCTTTAATTTAAGCTTCACCAACAATAACTTTCAACATTCTTCCAGGAGTTTCCATTTGAAATAATGTTCTAAGCTAACCTTCCAATCTGACTAATCTTCCGTAAGGAATTTACGATGAAAATTAGCAATTTCATTCAATTCAAGACTATGGAGCAACTGTTCTTCCAATTAACTTTGTACAGCTTGGATTACGAATTCTGCCTCTTTAATCCCAAGATTTCAAAATTTCAACAGATTAGTGTTCACCTTTCACAGGTTCCTGATGTTAGCAAGACTTGCCCGCATCAAAACATGGGCTAAATCTCTTACCACCTTTGTTTGCTGGAGCTGGTTGTCTTTATCAATTCACTATAACTGCTAAACTATAAATCCGTGAAAATAGATAAGGTGTAGGAAAAGGATTTAGAACAACAGATATACTACACAGAGCTAAAACTTACTGATTTGAACCCGGCAGATATAAACTTTGATTATTCTAAATAATCATAATAAGACACTAGGCTGCAATCTGATTGCTTGGTACTTATAACAAATCAAGATCTGACTACAATTAATTCAGCTCCCGCTGCAAATTACACCATGTTACTGAGAAAAAGAATGTATTTGAAGGCACTAAAAAAACAATACAAACCGGACCAGTTCAAAAGTACTGAAGATAGTGCAATTTTTATCTCAAAAGAGCAGTTTTAAGTTGAATGTTGAGTTGATACCCTTGATCTAGTAATCTACACAATCCGCTCCAACTCTCTTGCATAGCTAAGTGTCTGGTTGATGAGTTGCAGAGAGGGTATTTCCTTGCAAGGAGCAGATTCTTTGGCCTTCTGGAAAATTACTATTCCGTTATTTATCTCCCATTCTGGATGTTCCTGGACAAACCAAAAGAATTTCTATATTCACTCAATATTAAACAAAATGTATGTGAGAGACACAGACGTTGCACATCAACAGCTTGTTCATACTTTTGTAAGCTTACTGATGTATGTCCTAATAATTTAACAAAAGCCAGTTTCCCTTATAGTATGCCCCACCAAATCCTTTCCTGAGGTTCCAACAATCCAAACTATAAACTTCTGTAATTGCTAGGTAGTTGATGTAATCCAAAATGAAAATCAACAATCAAAGTGACCTTATTCACAAGCTTATTCATACGCTACATGATCGCTGTAAAAAATCAGTATCCCAGAGGATCATAAATTTTTACCTCTTTGATATATTGCAAAAGCTCATGATCAGAAGAAAAGAGCAACATTTGCTTGGCATCAGTCAGAGAAAGATAGTCATAAGCCTTCTCACTGCATCCAGCTATTTCATCCCTGCAAGTGATACAGTAAAATAAATTATTAAGAAGAAATTGAAACTCGCTTCCAGGATCAAATCCAACAAGGGAACTTTGTTTAGGGAAGTTATTTCCTTCAGCTACCCGAATATGCAGTATGATTGAGATAAAAAGACTAAAAAAATGTTAGATCATTTTATTCCAATCCAAAAACATAGAAAAAAGTTCCAAAAAGTCATCTCATATCACCAAAAAGAAAACCACTTTAGAAGCTAAAAGATTACGCAAAACCTAACAGGAAAAAACGAATTCTAGAGACATCTCAAACAACTCAACAGATTTTCTATTGGAAACTCCTTGCAGGCAGTCAACAAGGCTAAAGAAGAGCTTGATAGGAGTCAAAAGTTGTGTATCTCAATCTTCTAGATGAAGCATTCAAGGCCAGGTGAAAACAGAAATTATGCCCTTACCTCCAAGCCTTAGAATTTCTTTCCTTGATTTAGCAAAAGGCAATAATAAATTAGCTCAAAGATGGAGATGCCAACTCTTAGAATTGGTGCCAAAACATCCCACTTCCAGTTTAATAATTGGCACAAGTTCAATCATCTAGACAAATTTCTTTCATTGAGAATTTACACACAGGGCCTGTAAGAAATCCCAAAGTAGCAAAGTTTAGTAACGAAAAAACATGGAGCTGGCCAATCAATAATTCTAGAGTTCTTTTAGCTAGAATCCAAAACAATTGGAAGGTTGGCTACTATATTTGATTCTTTTTCTTGAGAAAAAATATCAAGAAAGCATACAAAAAGAAAGATCTTAACATTAGCCCCAATATTGAAAAAATATATATACAGGGTAAGAAGACAGCACTTCAATGGGCTCAAGGGCACCGCCAAGAGACAAGTGCAAATCAATAAATACAACTGCCCCACACTTATAATTAGATGTAAGTGGAGGCCACTGGAGGAAGAATGACAGGATATTGTGGTTAGCAAGCCCCTTGAACTCTTTTTTTAACATAAATCATTAGAGATTCTCAGACCACATACCCCAAGTCAAACATTGTATAAGCTAATTTGGATCAAGCACAAAATTCCCAAGGCCAATTTCATGCTTTACAAAACAGAGACATATCACCAAAGACAAACTACATTTCTTGAACTTACCCTCTACTAATCATATCTTCTGCAACTATCACCTAGAGAGCGACGATCACATGTTCTTGGATTGCATTTATACCACATACAGTTGGCACTATCTAATGCTCCTTTGTCTTATGGATTGGCACAAAGAGGCTTGGCAAGGAACTATAGATTGGGCAGCAGTGATGATCACAAATCAACTATTATTCTATATTTATTTTGATTTATGGACTTCAACATGAAAGGAATAGTAGGATTTTCAAGATGAAATTAGTGCTACTTTAATAGATCATAAATTGGACTAGAGCAGTATTTATTGCTAACGAGGTTAACTTCTCTCTCAAAAATAGCATTGCTGCTAGATGGAACCTCTAATCAGCCTGTCCTCCTGTTCACCACAGCTAAAGACCCACTCTTTGTTTTTGAGGAAGGTCCTTTCCCAGTTGATATTTCTTTTCCCCTAGGCTAATTGCTTAAGCATCTGCATCCTTGCCCCAGTGATGGATTCACTGAGATGCAAGCTTTTTGTTGAATTGTCTAGCTCAGTTCTATCTGTTGTAAACTTCTAACTTCATTTTTTATTAATATATTATCATTTACCATTAAAAAATAAAAATAAAGACAATTCAAAGTGCCAAGCAACAGGGGAAAACTTGTACAGTATAAAGTATGTCCATATCCAAAATAACTGGCAGCTGCATGTAGCTTCTAACCAACAACTTCCATCTTCCTACAGAGCAGTGACAGTCAGCTTTTAGATTGAGTTCCCTGACATTTTTAAAATTGTTTCGTTCTCTGAAGCTTTTAGATTAAGTCCTCAGTCATTACTAAAACATATTTCATCTTATGTAACTTTTATATCAAGTTCTGTATATATTAGTTGTGTATTACAACTGATATATAAGATAACTAAAAAGATGTCTCAGATTTGAATGAAGCAAGCTACCTTACTGTTTTTGCCAAGAAATCAATGAAGTAGTCATAGCCCTTGTACGGTACATTTTGTTTTGCACTCAGGACACGGTTATAAGCCCCTTCCATGAAGGACTGCTCCAATTCCACAGCATGCTTGATACATGGATTCTCCAAAGTGGTGGGTGAGAGTAGTTCCAACTCAGTATGGAATTCTCCAATTCTGTTCTGCACAAGAAGCCTCAAGAGATTGAGACCCAAGATCATATGCTCCTGAGCAGATGGAGGAAGGCGGCTCCTGCTCCAAAGAAAAGAAGAAAAATGAAATAAGAATAAGTGATCTGAACATGAAATTAATATCTAATAGCAATTTGTAATTCTTTCTTCTAATAGTTCAAAAAGGTAATAATGGTCAGCATAATAAACTAAATAGAATCTATTTTGCAGTCAAATGTGACAATAACATAGTCGAAGTTACTTTTACCATGTCATTTTGAAAAATATGAACTGGTCATGGAGTAATAAGAAAACATTCTACATAGAAGCTGTTGACTAACAACTAGTGCCAGTTCAATTTGTGTTTAAACTTAAATTCAGTAATCAGCAAAAGAGTTGCTAAAAGCCTATTGACAAGTTACCCGGCATCCGTGTAGTATGGCTTCAACTGAAAGAAGTCTCGTTCAAAAGCATCTTGATCACCAATCTTCACACTTAAAAGAACTGCATGCTCATATATATCCCCTAAAAATTTTCAAAAGTTGAAAATAACATGTGAAAATATATTCTGAAAAACAAAGATAAAGAACAAAAAGAGTAACGACTCCACTAGTTCAGTGGAACAGACTACCCAAAGTGAGTATTTCCAGTTTAAAACTAAAATTCAAAGCCCACCAAATCTACTGTCATCTCTAACTTAGTTTCTTACAACAATTTACAACATCAAATAAAAAACCCTTTTGGTTTTAACTAAGAAAAACAAAGAGAGAGATTTTCCCAAAGAACAATTACTTGCAATTGTCAATTCGCGAATAGCATTAGGAGTATCCTCGAAGAGTGGCGGCAAGCTTCTAAATTCCGTCAACAAAACCTACAAAGAAAACAAAAAAAAATCAGTCCCAATAATATCTGGTTCAACTATTCTTCTAAAATAATAACAAAAAAAGGGAAGAATAGGGATTGGAGAAGAAAAGGTTGAACCTTGAGTTGGGAAAGTAGATTGCAACAAGAATCTATGTCCTCCCTCGTAGAAGCAGCCTTGTATCGCTCGAATTGCTGCAATACCTCGGTTAACTTCGGATCCATTATTCACGTTTTTGTTTTGGGTTCGATTATGTCTAATTCTGATCAATTTTGAAAATCGTTAGGTGTATCTTTATTTAACTGGCTTTCTGTCGAAGAAAAGTATCGTTCCTTGATAAACAGGCTGTTCAATTCGGAAATCAACTCCATTGACCCACGTCCACATGTTAATCAGACCGAATAGATTTACAGTCATCGCCCTCCAAGCCCTCCAATTTCACCGGCCCACTAGTAGATTAGGCCCTAAAACGGATTCTAAATGAGTCCGTATTGTAGATTCCAATCATCCCGTATAATTATGGGGCTCTTGGAATTTAAATTATATTAAGTTTAATTTGGAGAAAGTAATGAATTTTGTTGATAATTTGCTTGAGGATGAAACTAATTTTTTGATTGTCATAATCCACGAAAGAAGGATGCAGATATATTAGAGCACTTTTTCCTTCTTAAGAAAAAATCAAGAAGGTTAAGAATGCGAAAAGAAAGGTAATAAACTACCAACTTAACTGATAAATAATGAACTGTATATATATTTGATATAAAACTTGAAAATGTAGGTCAGAGATGAAGTTCTTGCAACGGGGATAAGCAAAGTGGTGTAGTAAAGAACAAGTTTTAAAGTTTGCGTGGAATAAAGTTACATTAATATGGTATATTTAGGAAGTGGTACTATTATGCATGTTGTGAATTATGCAAGCTGAGTGTTTTTAGAATTGACAAAAGTGAATACTCCCTCTAATTTATAATAAGAGTCGTTTTAGATATATTTTAATTATTCAAAATAAGTGTCATTCTTGACTTTGTATGCATGTTTAT
>JANJEY010000236.1:52352909-52364878 GCA_024703695.1 Erythroxylum cataractarum
CTCAAAGATTATATTTGTCCCACTTACATTGTCTATTGCTTTGGCCCCATTTCAGCACATCCGCCTTCGTTTGATAGCTCAGGTTCCTTGTATCCTTTGGCAAATAGTGGATTACATTAATTGTTAGTCGATTCTATCAGTGATTAGTTGATAGCTGATTATATTAGTTGATTTAACTAGTGAATCACATCAGTTGTTTATTAAAAATGTTTGGTAAAATTAGTTGTTTAGTATTAGCTGTTGATATGTAAAATGAATTATAAGGACATAATTTAAAAACAATTATTAAAGGCGTGAATATTATATATCTTAGTATTTCATTGAATATTTTTATAAGAATTTAGAATTTAGATATTTAATTTTAGAAAAATTAAGTTTATAACTTTAATAAAACATAAAATATATAATGATGATGATGATGATGATGACGACGATGACGACGCATCCAAACATAAAATATAACAATCCAAATAAAATCTAACAACACAATTCAAATAAAGCAAAAGAAATAAGCGTCGTCATTTAAAACAAAGGTTTAGAACAATTTAAGAATGAAGACTAACTACCATTAAACTAGAAGCAATATTATCACCAATAGTTGTCATCTCCTGAGTTCTCTGTTCTTCAACACCTTTTTGTATAGAGTTAACTTCAACATCTTAAAATATACTTGGAGGTATAAATTTAGGATTTTGATCAATGATGTTAAAAGTTGGGCTGCCAAATGTACTTCTTCTAATATAGTTATGTAACGCAAAAGCTACATACATTATTCTATTTTGATCCATCAATGAATACCTAGGCATTTTTCCAATATCTTCCATCGAGCCTTAAGAACATCGAAAGCCCTCTCAATATAAATTCTCAATAATTACTAAGCTCCATTAAAAACTTCTCGAGATCCTCTTGGATTTGCACCATGAAACTCTGATTGATGATACCTTGTCTTTGGGTAAAGTGTCAAATATCCTTCTCTTTCCAGATAGCCTTTGTTAACCAAATAATATTTACTTGAGAGTCCATAGAGGAAATATAATTAGTATAGATGATATCATAAAATATCTAAATCATGAATAACAAATCCTACAAACCTTAAAATTACCTATCGATGGCTTTCAAAATTTAAGTCTCAGATTACCGATTGTACAAAGAAAATAAGAGAATCGTGTGTTGATCTCTCTTAACCTACTAAAATATATGTAAATAGTAAGTCAAAGTCACATACTTCCAATACATTTGTAGTCGTTATTCCTTTCCGTCCTCTATATCTCATTTGATCCTCCTATGCAACAACTACTGCTATATGTGTATCATCAATAGCTCCAATGCAATCCTAATATAAAACAATGATCATAAGATGAAACAACATTTTCAATGAAAAATATAATGAAGGGGAGGAAGAACATATTCAGTTACCTTAAAATATGTCATATATATAGAATCATTGGCAATTTGTCATGGAATCTCTTTGAATTTAGGATCTTTTGGTACGAGTATATCCCTGAAAATCCATCCATGGCACTCAAAACTTTTTTAAAAATTCTACTCACTGTTTCACTTAAAGGTTGAAAGCACTTTTGAGTATCTCTATTAGGGGTACCTTTACTTAGTACATACACGAATGTACCAACTTTCTCGAAAATAGACATCCTATTTGAAGGTCTCAAACCATAATTGTTTCCAAAACCATATATAATTGATGAAATGTATTTGATTCATCCTAAATGTATTAAAACATCGTTTTTCATGACCATTCAATGATTTATTCATCCATAGTTCTCCTGTTTGATAGGAAGCCATGCATGATTCTTTATATATGTGGTTAAAAAAATACACACCTATATAAACCGCTAAACAAAACACTGAATCCCAAAACTCATTCTCATTGTCCGAAAATTGCTTAATTTGCAAAAGTTACATAATTTTCTTAACATTATTATCCATACCTACAAATCAACAAGTAAAATTATATTCTAAATAAACATGACACTTATATGTCTAAAATAAAGAAAGAAATAATATAACATGTAATAAAATTATAGATTACCAACAAGATAATATAATATAATAAAATAAGCTAATCACATTCATAATGTCTTAAAACATTCCATGTCAACATAAGTGCACAAAATCTGAGAAGAGAGTAGGATTTTTTAGGTTCAAGTCAAAAAACAAATGGTTATTAACACTAAAAGAATTTGTAACCAAAACACTCTAAAAATTGGTCATGAAGTAAATAGTGGAGGAGTATCCTTATTAAAAGCCAAAATGGAAGTGAACTTTCTGTCAGAAAAATGTATATGTGTTTACCTTATTAATTAGCTATTTTCTGAGGATCCAATTTCTCATGAACTCCATTACAAGCATCGTTATGATTTAGATGCAAGCTAAACAAATCCGTAAACAAATTTGGATAAATCAATTCACCAAGTCAAAAAACTATCAAAAACAACTTATGAATAAGAGCATTCTAACCTATTCGACAACAATATAAGAAATGGTTGTTTAAGTTTAATGTCAATAACAAACTCATTTTTGCAATCGGATTATCATTTTGTAATAGTTCATTTCAGTTTAAAGCTCATAAGAAGCATTTTCAAATGCAATTTAAAGAGTGTTAACTTACAAGAAATGCATAAAAGATTCAATTTCCTTTCTCCATTCTTTGTTCGCTGACTTCATAGTGAATGATTGCGCAAAAAGTTCATCAATATGTTGAAAATAGGCATATTATATATTAATCAAAAGAATACATACCAAAACTGAAGTAATAAAACTTGAAAACCTATTTTTATTCTCCATGAAAAGGTAAAAAGAAGTTGAAAGGATCAAAACTTTATACAAAGTTTTGACTTTGAAGGTTCACCTGGGGAGTTAGAGAAGAGACTTCATTTAATCAAAGATTCACCTGGTTTAGGTCGGGGACCCACAATCTTGCCATCGGTGGACTGGATTCTGATAGAGAGCCCATCTGCCATTCTACCCCTTCTCCTTCTACCCTTCGGTCGACATTTCAAAAATCCAAAACCCCATACATAACTCACTACTTCCACCGAACCTGCATCTACCACTTAAACTTCACAACAACCAGAAGAAAAAGGGTTTCTATTGAGTATAGAGATGATGGGATTTGGGTTTAATGCACTAAACACATAAATGGTGGTGATGGGGGTGGTTTTGAGTGAAGGACAGTGGTGGGTTGGTGGTGTTTGGGTTAGGGATGTGGTTTGGGGTTAATATACTAAATGCATAAATGGCAATGATGGAGGTGGTTTTGGGTGAACTACGGTAGTGGATTGGTAGTGTTTGGGTTAGGGATGTGATTTGGGTAATGTACTGAATGCGTAAATGGCAATGATGGGGGTGGTTTTGGGTGAAGTACAGTAGTAGGTTGGTGGTGTTTGGGTTAGGGATGTGGCTTAGGTAATGTACTAAACACGTAAATGGCTGTGATGGGGTTGGTTTTGGATGAAGTACGGTAGTGGGTTGGTGATGTTAGGGTTAGTGATGTTGTTGATAAGGTTTTGGTGGGGTTAAAGAGGTTCGAAGAGGAGGAGGTTGGAGATGTGAGATGGGGAGATGTGAAAGCGGAGAAAATTCTAGAAAGAGCGAAGAAAATTATAAAGAACCTACGAGAAATGAGACCAAATAGAGTAGATTGTTATGAGGGCACAATCGTTATTAGCCAAACAACTAATTTAGTTGTTTGGTCCAAACACTCCTGTTTAGGAGCTTTTAAAAAATCAGCTACTTGGGTTGAATCAACCAACCCAACCAGCTCATAACCAAATAAATTTTTGGTTTTTTAATATAGTCAAAGCTTTTAATTTGGATCAATCAGCTAAAAAATAACTTATCAGTTGTTTACCAAACGAGCCCTGTGTCAATTATGATCGATTCTCTTCGACATATGTTATCTTTCTTACAACAATTTTTGCAAATAATGAGCCTACTTTCTTTTCTAAAGCTATGAAACATCCTGGTTGGCGCAAGGCTATACGCCGAGAAATTGAAGCTTAAAAACGTAATGGTAATTGAACTATTAAGGATCTCCCACTTGATAAGAAAGCCATTGGTAATAAGTGGGTCTATAAGATTAAGTACAACTTAGATGGTATAATTGAACACTTTAAAGCTCACGTTGTAGTGTATGAAAAGAATCAGGTAGTAGGTTTGGATTATTATGAGACTTTTGCTTCAATTGCTAAAATGGTTAGTGTGCGTACTTTTCTTACAGTAGGTGCCATAAAAAGTTAGGATTTGCATCAACTTGAAGTTAACAATGCATTTCTTTCTGGTGATCTCGACAAGGAAGTCTACATGGGACTACCCAAGGGTTTTTAGCAACCTATCCTGGAAAAGTATGTCATCTTCAAAAGTCACTTTATGACATAAAGTAATCTCCTCGTAATTGGTTCCCTAAGTTGCCATTTGCATTGCGTCAATATGGATTTATTTAGTCCCAAGCCAATCATATTCTTTTCACTTATAAGAAAGGTGACAATTTTCCATTTGTCTTGGTTTACGTTGATGATTTCGTTGTTGTTGATAATAATTCAGCCGCTTGTGTTGCCTTCAAGACATATTCGAGTACTTGTTTCAAGATCAAAGATTTGAGTGCATTGAAATATTTTCTCAGTATTGAAGTTGCTCGAGACCAAGAAGGTCTATTTTTATCTCAATGTAAGTATGCCTTGGATATTCTTGGTGAGGCTAATTTAACAGGTGCTAAGCCTGCACCGTTTCTTATAGAGCAACATCATAAGCTTGCTTCTTCATAGAGTCCTTTTATTACTGATCATACCTATTATCGACGATTGGTGAGTCGTCTACTATTAAAGTTGCGATCTTAAAACCAACTTGCAGATAAATTTATAAAGGCATTGAGTCAACAACAATTCGAGTATTTGTGTGTCAAGTTGGACATTCGTCATCTACATGTTCTAAATTGAGGGGAAGTATTAGACAATAATATATTTTATAATATTTATGTTAATTATTGTATAAATATTTTAGGAAGTAGAGTTTTGCACTATTTTTCTTTGTTTTTTTAATTGAAAGGAAGTTGTCGCTACTTTTCAATTTAATTTTAGCACGCAGTTGGTTAGTAATTCTATGTTCTTCTCGTACAAATATAGATTATTGGTCGGTTTTATTTTATTATTGATAATTAATTAATTTTTATTTTATAAAATTCATTATGAATTTAGATGATTATTTTTATCAATCTTTTTGGTTTGTTTTTATATATTTAAATCCTCTTTTCTAGCCTTTAAAATATGAAAATTTTGTATTCAATTGCTTATATTTTCACTAAAATTATATACTAAATAGTAAATAGCGCAATTAAAAGAATGTATTATCCCGACAACCCAGTTATGTTTTCATCAGTGCTCTGCTCGCCAATCAGATCATGCATCCCAAAGATCGTATTCCAAAACGAAGTCTTTTTTATGTGTAAATAGACATAAAACGTCTCATCTCTCTGCCTTCTCTCAGACGGTGTTCTGCTTCAATCTTCTGCTCTTCTCTTTCTAGGTCTCACTCTCACAAAGCTGAACAAAATTACCCCATTCTGTCAAAATCTCAGCTCAAAATTACCCTATTCCTGTTAAATTCTAAGCGGACTCTTTAATGGCGGTTCGTGCCTTTTGGGCGAAGTTACCCAAGGGAGCACTTCTTCAATGCCTTTTGGGTCACAGACAATATCCTGGATTACTCATCAGATCCCAAGTGCAAGCTTTAGGCTTGGGTGGTGTCCACAGTAATTCCCTTTCGTGGTCGAGGCTATACCGGGACGGGAGGCCAAGAGGACCCTTGTGGAGGGGCAAGAAATTGATTGGAAAAGAAGCACTCTTTGTTATATCGGGATTGCAGAGGTTTAAAGAGGACGAAGAGAAGCTTAACAAGTTCATTAAATCCCATGTTCTGCGGCTGTTGAAAATGGACATGGTTGGTGTCCTAGCTGAGCTGGAGCGTCAAAACGAAGTCTTTTTGGCTCTCAAGGTTAAGATCTTTTTGCGTTTTAATCATCACCTTAATCTTCTTTTATTAGTAGCCAAGGGTGCACAAAGTTCTCTTTGCTATATTGCTTATTTCTTTTCCTCCATTGAGATTAAGATTCGTTCATGGACTCTCTCTCTCTCTCTCTAACAAAAGAGTGAAGATCTTTTATCTCTTTATTAGCCTAATTCGTTTGTTAGAACCATGTTATTTGGAAAACAATTATTGCATACAGTTGATGTCATATGTTGTCTTTAACATACAAACTCAATGGTTCAATATCTTCATTTTGTGGAACAAATTGATTCAATTGGTAGCTTTTTTTAAGCATGCAGGTGGTCTATGCATAAAATAGTTTGATCATTGGACTCATTTTCGTATATTGATGATCACATGACCTATTTTCGAAAACTCATACTCTATAGCATGATTAAAAATTCATCTTAAAGAGCCGGAACTTCTAAATTGAATAGTTCCTGCAAGAGCTTGTGGAGTTAGGTACATACACAAGCTCAGACATAAGGGTTAAAATGTGATGAAACAAAATTTGCAATGGGGAAGGACTTTTTTGTAGGTTATTGTTATTCAGGTGGTGCCCTTTTTCTTCCATTGAACTTGTTACGATTCAAATATTTCAATCAAAGGGAAAATTTTTGAAGTAATCAAGTGAATGGCATTAACCCTTGGCTTGAATTAGTTCCAAAGAAAAACTTCATTGCATGTCTAGTTATGTTGAGTAATTCCTAAGCTAAGCTTCAGCTTCATTGCATGTCTAGCTATACTAGAGCAATTTCGAAGCAAGATTCATTGCATTGGTAGGTAGCCATAATTACAAATTAACAGGTCACCACATATTGGATTGTTGGAGAAATTGAATGAGATATCAAACCATTTGTCATATTAGCAAATTGCAGCATTGACGGAGAACATGAATGTGCAAGTTTACATCTAGTCATGTAGCCTTTTGGTATGGTATCGCTTATCATGTATGGAGAGTGGAACCACAGGTTACTTACTGGAAGACCAATAAACCAAGAGAATTAGTTAGGGATAATATCTTTGGTGTCAAGAGTAGATTGTTGTTTTTGGAAAGTTCTTTTTTTTTTGGGGAAAGTGTCAAGAGTAGATTGTTGAACTTTCTTACCATATTTTCTTCATCAAAATTTGATTCCTAATGAGGATTAGTTTGCAAAGCATTTGCTGTATGTTGAGTTTCAACTCTAAAACATTTCTTTTTATATGCTGCAAATGATTTATTTCGGTTGAAGAAAGAGAAATGTTTACTACTGATCAAAGCTTCTGTTGTAAAAAAAATTAAGAAATGTTTACTACTGATCACTGAATTATGAGTTTGGCATCGGTAGCATGTGGTCTTTTGTTGTTAGAGAGGGCATTTTATAGAGTAGGATTAAGGAGAGCTTTAAGTGATGGTTGAATTCATCATTTTGTGTTAGATGTGTTGTTTTTGTTTGTCAAAAGTTAACTTTCTTTTATAACTCCCTCTGATCCATCATGTTATTGATTATGGGGCTTCTAAGAATAATTGATTCTGCAGATCTTCCTAGTGATCCGGAAGCAGGACTGGTACAAGCCTGATGTCTATCTCTATAAGGACCTGATCATGGTATTGATGAGAAGTGGAAAAATGGATGAAGCTATGAAGTTGTGGGAAAAGATGAGAAGTGAGAATCTGTTCCCTGATTGCCAAATGTATTCTGAAGCCATTAGGGGCTTTTTGAAGGATGGTTCTCCTGCTGATGCAATTAATATATACGAGGATATGAAGAAATCGCCTGATCCACCAGATGAATTGCCATTCAGGATTTTGTTAAAAGGGCTACTCCCTCACCCGCTTTTGAGGAACAAAGTGAAGCAAGACTACGAGGAGCTGTTTCCTGAAAAATCCATTTTTGATCCTCCAGAGGAAATATTTGGTGCGCAGTGATGATTGTGGGCGCTGTTTCCCTGACTTTGTATATGGAGGTTTTGTATACATAGTTTTGGTAGAATGGAACAGTATGATATAGTTTTGGTGTAGGATAGTTGGGTTTTAGTTGTGCTCAACGTAATTATTCAGAGCCAGACTCCGTCGCTACTGCTCATTTTGAGGGGAGCCTCAATACGTTGTCTTTATTTCTGTGATGGGCTTTTGTAGTCGACCTATTTACTCGACATTTGGCCCATGGACATGTGTTTAGAATTTTCAGGCTGATCATTTTTGGGGTGGGCTTTTCGGGCATTAGATTTTTAAGCAAGATTTTCCTGAGGCTTAGATTAGATCTATAGGCTTGAGAAAATAAACCAAAACTTTGTTAAAAGTATTGATATTGGACCGCATAAAACACAAAATCCCAGAAACTTTTAGTTATGACGAGACTCAGATTCAAGCCTAAGTTAACTGTGAATGCCCAAGTTTGTGTCGGAATTTCTTGTCAGTGATAAATTTGATTGAATTGATAAATGTAAGTACGACGTCTTCGACTTGCTTCAGGAACTAGGGACAAATCTAGATCTCATTTGCTCTTCCTAGCTATGCTAGCATCACACTAGTCGTGGACAGTTACGCTCCCTATCGCTCAAATCCAGAGCTTCCCTTGCTTTCCTTTTGACGCCTTGCTCTCGTGCAGATCTAGAGTCTTGTTCTCGCTCTCACTTTAGATTGTAAGCCTCCACGAGTGAGCGGCGCCAAAATCAGTGACTATGTAAGGGCTATAGTGCTCTAGAGGACAAGGAGTAGTAAAGATGAAATAAGAGATTATTTCCACATGATGAGAATAGAGGGGGCTCAATTTGTGCTTTGTCCTGCACCGATTGAAAATAATTTTCAGGTGGAACAACCGCCTAGCCCTAATTTAGCTGGCTCTATGATTGTTGGTCCCGTTTTATCAGTTGTTGTTGAGTTGCATGCAAAGCTATCACTTTCTTTTCGTGATTGTTTGGTAGGACAATCATCTAAGGCAACGTTCACTTTTTTGGTGGGTCAGAGTTCAACTTTTGATCTTTGTAGTTAGTGGATGGGAAAATTTCATTTAGAGTATGAAGGGAATGATTACTTTCAACCAAAGGTTCTGATTGATGATGATATTATCCAGGAGGTTAGTGATAAGTAGAAAGATGCTTTCATTTTTAAAGTTAACGAGAGGTCTGCTAATTTTACGAACTTGAAGAATCGATTGAACTTGCTTTGGAAGCCTTCTGCAAGACTAGATCTTATTGATTTGGAGTTTGGTTTTTACCTTGCCACATTTAAAGAGGAGGAGGATATGTTGCAAATTGTGTCTGATGGTCCTTATATTGTTGTAGGTCAGCCATACTGATATACGGCTAGAATTTTCTCAATGGTTACTTGGTTTCGTTTTATTGAATTTTCAATGGTTATCGTGATGAATTCTTGTTTACAGTGGCTAGTGTTGTTGGAACACCCATTAAGGTAGATAGGCAGACGTCCATGACTACTGGAGGATGTTTTGTTAGAGTTTATGTTGAATTGAATCTTGAACAACCTCTTATTTTTAAGGTTTTTATTAGAGGTGCATGACAACGTATCGAGTATGAAGGAATTTTAAGGGTCTGTTCAAGATGTGGCTATATCAATCGTCGTGTTGAAAATTGTAAGAAGGTGGTGGTTCCGGTGATTACTAGGGCAAAGAATGTTGGTGTAAATAAGGATATGGCGATGGTTGATGCTAATTCAAATTCTAAAGAAGATATCTTTGACTCATGGTTGGTTGCACAACATAAATAAAGGCGTATTGTTATAAGTAAGTCTTCTTTTATTTTTTAGGAGAAGATCGTATCTAACACTATCACTGGAAATTGGTTTGAATCTTTGTAGGTAGAGGATAGCGTGGTTATTAAGGTAGAAAAGGGCTTGGTTGGACCTAAAAAGAGGATTTTTAGTGTTAGTTGGCTTGTGGGTCCAAGAGATAAAGGTAAGAAGCTTGTGGTCGTCAAGGGGGTTGGGAGGTCTAGAAGGGTTAGTTTCGAATTGGGCCTATTATAAGTAGGCCTATTTCTAAGAGTCAAATGGTTGTTAATAGGAGAAAGGAGGCTTTGGAGGTCGAACAAAGTTTTGGGTCGAATGTAGAGGGTATGGTGTCGGATGCATCAGACTAGATTTTGGTTGTAGAATCTCGAGTTCCTAGCATTT
Source organism: Erythroxylum cataractarum (assembly GCA_024703695.1). NCBI lineage: Eukaryota > Viridiplantae > Streptophyta > Magnoliopsida > Malpighiales > Erythroxylaceae > Erythroxylum > Erythroxylum cataractarum. The sequence goes on from JANJEY010000236.1 coordinate 52,363,063, forward strand.
CGTCAGCGAAGATGGTTGTGTTATTGGTGATTGATAATGTTAGTAGTGGGGTGGTGGCAAAATTTATTTCGAATGAATCGAAACCTCCCAACCTAATTACTGGTGACGTCATTGTGTGTGAGAAACCAGTGGTAATTTTAGAAACTTTGGCTTACAAAGTTGATTGTGCGGTGAATGAAGTGGTTTTTTCAAAGTTCGATGATGATATTTCAGATGATAATGAAGATTATAGTGGTCGTTGTTGGAGTCAAAGTCCACCTAGAAAGTTGTAAGATTTTGGCTCCTTCTTTTAATCTTTTTTAACTGATTTAAAAATAATTCAGTGGAAGTGTGTTTGAATTGTAAAGAGGGGTTTTTTGACCCATGTAAAAAAATTATGTCGTCTTCATCGTCAAGACATTCTGATTATTGTGGAGCCTCGAATTTCGGATGAAAAAGCGACTGGGGTGGCAAAGAAAGTAGGTTTTTCTGACTTCTCCCTTTCTTATCCTGTTGGTTTTGCTAGTGGTGTTTAGTTGTTTTGGAATAAGAATATTTGTGATATACGTTTGCTACGGATGGATACTCAGTTTATTCATTGTTAAGTTGAGGTTAGGGAGTAGTAGTTGGTTTCTTACTACGGTGTATGCTAGTCTTATTCGTAGTAGGCGAGATTTTTTTTCTAGTCTTAGATGTATGATATTGTAGATTATGTAGATAAGCCTAGGTTGTTATTTGGTGATTTAATGAACTTGCATATGTCTATGGGAAAAAGGGTGATTTACCATCTATTGCTAACTGTAGTAAGTTTTTACGGCACTGGAATTACTGCTCCCTTATAGATTTGGGTTGTATGGGTTGTTAGTTTACTTGGAACCGCTCAATTGCTAGAATTGGTGTTATATAAGAACGATTAGATCGAGTTTTGTGTAATGATGGTTGGCAGCTGAGATTTCCTAAAGCTTCTTTTATATCTTTGTCTCAGCTTGTTTCTGATCATTTTCCTCTGTTATTGTCTTTAAGAGGTTTCTTTTCCTTTCCTTTGGAGAGACCGTTCCAATTTGAGGTTGTTTGGACTTTACGGGAGGATTTTAAGCAAGTTGTTTCATCGGCATGGTTTGCGTTTCATGATTCTATTTCTGGTGCTCTTTTGACATTTCAGGAACAAACTGTACGTTGGAATAAGGAGGTTTTTGGTAATATTTTTTACAATAAAAGGGTTTTACTAAAATGAATAAAGGGGGTTCAGTTGGTTATTCATAATCATCCTTCTTCTCTCTTCTTGCTTGAAAAAGATTTATTATGCCAATATGATTTGTGTTTGAAACAGGAAGAGATACTTTGGTTTCAAAAGTCTCGTGCTACCTGGATCAAGGATAGTGATCGATGTACTAAGTATTATCATTCGATTACTAAGGTTTGTCGAAGACAAAATAAAATTGAATGTTTGAAGAATGAAGTTAGGGAGTAGGTGTTGGATCTAACTTTATTGAAGGATATGATAGTGGAGTTATATGAGAAGTTGTTCTTGAATGATGGGGCTTTTAATACTAAGGTTTTACGAATTTGAATTTTCCTCGGTTATCTGAGACGACAGCTGAAGATATGTTGAAACATGTTACTCGGGAAGAAGTTTGGTTGGTTGTTTCGAGTATGGGTTCTTATAAGACCCCTAGGCTGGATGGTTTTCAACCTATATTTTTTAAGAAGTATTGGGATGTGGTTGGTGAAGAGGTTTTCTAGTTTGTATCGCAGACTTTTTGTAACGCCCCAAATTAGGGGTTAGCAGATTAAGCAAATTTAGTCCGATTTAGGTTATGTCTCTTTGACATTTTGG
>JANJEY010000236.1:52420787-52436400 GCA_024703695.1 Erythroxylum cataractarum
ATAAACCCTACAAGGCAAGATGATCAAGTTTCATATTTTACGGTTCAAGAGTTGGACTCCGGTAACGGGATCCAACAAGTAGAAATTCTGAAGTTATAACCATATTCTTTATCAAATGATGGAACCCTTATCCTTAAGCCTATAGGTTGAAAACCTTTAAGAACAAATAAACTTGTTAGATGAATTGTAATAGTAGATTTGACTCAAACCTAGAAGATTTCAGTGATCTTATCTTTAGGATTTTTTTGCAGTCTTATTATTCATTTTATGATCTATTTATACATATGATTTCTCAATCCATATAAGTGAAATCTAAAATTGGATAAAAATATTATCATAATTCGATTCAACATAATATAAGTATGAATAATTCATAATAAAACTTAGGTCTTTCATTAAATTAAGATCATTCCAAAATAATATCTCTAGGGTTAATCCCATTTAGATGTATATTCTAATTTAGGTTTTTCATTAAATTAAGAACATTCCAAAATAATATCTCTAGGGTTCATCCCATCTAGATCTATATTCTAATTTAGTTTATGCTTAAACAAAGGAAACCAATAATAAACAACAAAGAACACAAAAACAAAAGAGCTCATTCTCATGAATCTTGAATCTTTAGGTTCTTAATTGAATTTAATGGAAATTCTTTTCTAGTTCTAAGGTTGCTTTGTTCTTATGTCGAGACTTTCCAATGCGGCTCATATTGATGACCCATATTGACTACTTCTCTTCTTGTTTCCTTATCTCTCTCCTTTTTATCTTAAAAATACTCTTAATTTTTTTCTAACTTAGGTCTAACACAAACTTGTGTTAGTCTAGTGCTCTTCACAATTGTGTAAAATCCTAATTTACATAAATATCACTGTTAACATGAGTCATGAACATAGTACCATATTGGACCCATGTTGACTTAGTATCTTCTTTCTCACTCATCCAAAGGATTATCTTAGGAACATGAGTCTTAAAGGCATAAACATGTGTTTATCTTTTGTGTCATTTTCCTTTATGTGGCAATTTATTAAAGAAATTGAATGCCTTGTGTTTGGATAAATTCATGTCAAAACTATTCTAACTTAGCTCCAACTTACTTAAATTAATTCCTTCTTAATCGAAGAGCCAAAACAATTTTTGTAACCAAAATATAAGTCATATTAAGTGTCAAATCCTAAATAAATAGTCCAAACAAAAGACAAATGCTCTCAAAATCATGCTAAAAATGTATCCTAATTTGTATTTATCAAAATTTTCACACTTAAGAATCTGCTTGTCTTCAAGAAAATATCATTATTAATAACTTAAATATATGGCAAATAAATCACACCAATCAAGATTTTCATTATTCATCCAACTATAGATTTTATCAAATTGTTAAGCATTTAACTACTTGCATTAAGTTATAAATCAATTTAATTCTCTTTTTAATACCTTGAACTTTAACTTAATCCATAAAATTCAAGCTCATGTATAAATTGAATATATATGAGAATGATGCTTCAACTTTCAAACTTTTTCATACCAATGGTGCTTCAACTTTCAAACTGTTTAATACCCATTATTAAAAGAAAAGTAAAATACTAACTTTAAATTAAAACAAAAGCATTTTGAGGCTTGTTTGAAATTTCACCTAACCTTTTGACATAGGAGTAAATACTTTGTCATAAATACTCCTAGTTACTCAATTAGGTCGCTATTTCAAATGGCTACTAACACCCTTTTTAACTTTAACGTTTTTACTTGATTTGAAGCCAACAAAATGAATTTATTTAATGCTTACTTATTCATAATTGTTTCTATTTTTGTGGGATACTAAAAATGCATAAAAAGAATTCACTTCTAACTCAATTGTATATTTAAATCATATAAAAATATCTTAATGCAAGTCAAGTATCTATTTTTAAAATTGATGTAGATAATTAAAATATGCTTATGAATAGTTGACTAAATAAGTCAAATAACAATATCAGTCAGCATTTTTTTTAAATTGAAATAGAAATATTTCATTAAAGTTAAGAAATGGAAGAAGAGAGTACAAGATTGAGAGGTTTATAGAGCTTAAAGAAGCCTATCACCCTTTAAGTCTTAATAAAAGCTGAGTATTATAAATATCTTCAATAGAGTGTTATACATCCAACACAAACAAATTTAATAAAACATAAGTTAGTAATAGTTATGAAATGAGCTAACCATCATATTGCTACTTTACAAGTTATTTATAACTATTGAAAAGTTCATTAAAGATGTGAAGGCAGACGAATATCCCATCACTGTAATATGGAATTACTTGTTTCCCTTCATATGTTATCTCATAGCATCAATTCCTTAATCTAATTTATTCTGTTGGAGATTAATCAAGCATTACTGCTTCGATCTTTTCTATGGATCCTTGCATTCCTCTCTTTCTATACGAAGTAATAGGAGTAAAAGAGAGCTAATTATAAGACTTGCAAGTCTTTGTTAGTATTGAATTTTGATTTATTAGCTTATATAATCAGGTTTTCTCAATCCAAAGCTTAACAAAATGGGTTTAATTTGATCTGAATTAATCTCAATAGACTATTTAAGTATTGATATTCAAAGAATAAATGAGAAATACTTTCATCCTTGCATGATAAACACTTTAGATTAGTAGTGCCTTTAATCCTTTCTCTTTTTTTCTCTTCTAAAGAATTCTAGCCCATATTGTGAATCAGGTTTTTGTGATGTTTAGATTCATTCATATGGTTTTAGTCCATATAATCACTATCATATGGTAATAATAATAAAACTTATAATAAATCATCTCAATCATTATTCTTTCAAAGTTAAGAAATTTCCCATAGTTATTCCTTGTTAATCTAATTGTAAAAAAATTGATAAGCATAAGTAATAATTAATTCCTATCCTCACATTTGAGTTGTACATTGTTTTTAGTGTACAAATATATAAGAACAATGAAAAATAAAAAATAAGGAAAAATAAAAGTAAAATAGGATAACTATGACTTCTTTGATAACAAAAAGCTTTGCAATTGTAGTTTAGAAATATAAACATGAGGTATGTATCAAGATCCAGTATTGGAAGAAAATTAAAACACCCTTGAATCCATAACCCTAAAATTGTTCTTAACTAAAGACATATGTAAAAAAACATCAAATCATGCAAAAATATAATAAAAATAATGTTAAAGATTCATAAAGCTACTAAATTTAAATAAAAACACTTAAATAGTTGAGTTACCTCTTAATAAGCACTTTTTTATAGGTGTTTTAGTTGGACTCCTTACTTAAGCCCTTTACCTTCTCCTTAATATAAGTCTCTAGTTTGTCCCTCATGATTATTTCCCGCATAGCATAAGAGATTTCACTATCAAATACACTTATAAAGAAATAAGTATCATCTTTATCAATTGAATCTCTTGGACTTAGATATCTTGAAAGTACTTCTTCATTCTTTACCCTTAGGATTAACTTTCCATCATGACATCTAGCATAGCCTTATAAGTGGCTAGGAAAGGTCTTATAAAGGTAAATATAACCTTTATGTTATCCTGTAATCTAAAACCAGAAAAACTATAAGGAAGATGAATTTATCAACGTTAACCAAAAGATCTTCTATAATGCCCCTAGGATACTTAATTGATCTATATGTAAATTGAATGCTTATCCTTTTTGGTTTTGATTCACAAAATCATAATGTTTTTAAAATGTTGCATAACATCGAATTAATTTTAGGTCCTAAATTTGCTAATGCCCTTTTAATAAAAGAGATCAATAATACAAGGAATAGTAAAACTCTTTAGATCTTTGATTTATTAGGGTAGCTTGTTTTATAAGATGGAGGAGCACTCTTCATTGAGTTGCCATCCATAAAGAACTTTTTCCTATTAGAAAAGAGATTCTTTAAGTACTTGGTATGCTTTAGTATCTATGAAGGAGCTTCAGTAAAAGGAATCTTTCATGTAAGTATTTAAGAAGCTATTAAAAAAACCAAATTTACCTTCCTTTTATCTTCCTATTATCAAATTCAGACTCCTAGTCATTCTCTTTCTTCTTCCCTCATTCTTATCCTCTTGCAAAACAAAATTTTCCTTCCTTTCTATCTTTGTTTCTCATCTTTCAACTCCTTTCCACTCCTTAAATCCATCATGTTTGTCTCGATATTTCCAGGATAAGTACTTAACTACTTTTCTAAGAAAAAGTAGCAAGCTATCTAATTTAAAAAAGGCCTATTGATTATGGATAAGGCCTATTGATTTCAAAAAGACTTTTTAGTTCTTTGGATGTGAGCCTTGGATGTACTAATAATCTTCATCATAAGCCCCTTAAGACTTGGATTCCCTAGTTGCATACGAAATTTGAGTGGAGGACTTTGTATTTTCTATCATTAATTATTTTATAAAAAATTAAGATGGTTTCTCCCCACTAGATTTTAAGTATTTCTATAAAGGTTATTGTGAGGCTTATTCCTTACAAAATCAACTTATGTAATTGGTTGCCCTATATAGTTAGGCACTTGACATTTATAATTGGGGTATCCCCTATAAAAAAAATATTGCACCTTATCATTTACGGTAGTTAAGATATAGATCCCATAATGACATTCTTTCTATTATGAGCTTCCAACTTTGCCTCTAATGTTGTCAATATATCAAGGTTTAAGATGTTACTTGATTTTTACTTCAGTCTTAGATTTCACTATTGGTAATTATTCATTTCAATGTTTTCAATCAGCTTTTTGAATTCTTTAGGAGTTTTAAAACTGGTATTCCCACCTAAAGATGAATCCATCAATTGTGTAGTTAGATAACTCAATCCATTATGAAGTGTTTACATTTGTAGTACCAAATTGATTATATGGTATGGATACATTCTTAAAAATTCCATCCATCTTTCCTATATCTCCTACAAGGCTTCATTCTAATTGCTTAAAAATGAAGATGTCATTCTCGTGTCTTATTGCTTATGTTAAAGGAAAATAATTGGCTAAAAATTTCGTAGCTAGCTTGTTCTAAGTGGTAATCGATAAAAGAGGCAAAGACTCTAACCATACTTTAATTCTATCCCTCAGAAGAAGCTCCACTAACCTTGAAAGTATCATAAACCTCCAAGAAATTGCCAATGTGTGCATTGGGATCCTCATCCAACATGCCATCAAATTACACAAGTTATTAAATCATTTAAACCATTTTGAGTTGTATTTCCAAGTTATTGACCTTCACTATTGTCCTAATAATGTTAGAATTTGTCCTAATGAGTGTCAGTCTATATAGTCCCCTATAGTGCAATGTCATCCTTGTCATATCATTCTATCTGATAGCCACATTATTAAAACTTCTAAGTTTCCCTTACATTTTAAAGTAAAGTTCATTTTATTTTTGGATATGAATTTTGTAATATCTCGGGACTACTCTTAGTCATACATCAAATAATCTAAAATTGAAAGTCAGCCACAAAATACAAAATCAAGAAAAGAAGTTCCTACAGATAAATAAATAAATAATGAAAATAAAAAATGAATTATATTAATAAATTTTAGTGTTTCTAATATCTTAGTCCTTAGAAAGGACGTTAAAAATTGGATGTGTGATAATTTGTATCCAATTAAAAATAAGTTAAAGTTCACTAAGCAAGTGCACATTTCATTCTTATGTAAGTGTCAAGCTCATAAGGACTAAAATTACAATTGTTATCCATCTTTTTATCATCTAATTTAATAAAATAAATAAATAAATTTAAAGGAAGAAGAATTAACTAAAACTAATCTAAAGTATTAAACCCTAGTAGTGAAAAACATTAAAAGTAAATAATAGATAAAAAAGATTTATATAAGAATCCTCTAAAGTTTTTATATGCTTAAATTTATCCTGGTTCAATGATTAAGTTTATTTTCTTAAATTGATAGAAATTTTAAGCTTAAAACCATATTATTTATTAATAAATATAACCCTTATCCTTAAGTTGATTGATTGAAATCTATTTGTATTTAAGAATGCATTAACTTGTTATGTGAATTCACATGATAGATTTTATTATAACCAAAACTATGTATGTGATCCTATCTTTATGATTCTTTGCAACTCTTATTATTTAGGCCATGATCTATTTATATATATGAAAATTGTTCCATTAAAACAAAAAACCAACACTTTTTTTTTATCAAAACCGAAACTTGATTCATTGAAACAAAAATCTAGCACTTGTTTTTACATAAAAACTTAAACTTGGTTCATTGAAACAACAAACTAGCATTTTGGTTTTCACAAAACCTAAACTATGCCAATATACAAAAAAAAAAGGATACACCAAAACCATTACCTCTTCATTTCTTCAACCCATGGTTGTTTCATCTTCATCATTACATCAATTTGTACATTACAAAATCAAAGTAAATAGAAAAATAAAGCCAAGGAGGAAACATGGTGATTATATACCACCCTCCTTGTTACAAACCAAATGAAGAAATCTTACATGGTAAATATAAATTCTATGGACAACTAAAGAGAAACACATATACCATATATATTTTGATCAAATAAAAATATGTAGCATACAAAAATAATTGTCAACCCATGCATCACATATAGAAACCGAAATCATGCATAATAAAAATAGCTCTGATACCAATTGTTAGATCGGAAAATAAAACATGCAAGATTTAGCTAAAACAGTAGATTTAAAAAAAATAGAAATCAAAACACTGCACAAGCAAGATAACCAAATCAACATGCCAAGAAATACAAGATAACCAAATAAGATGGAAATTATATTACCGACTCCTTTGCTACAGCTTTAACTCCTTGCTATGTTATCCTATCCTCGGCAATATATCCTCTCCTAAGTATTGTATCCTCTTCTTGTTATTGTATCCTCTTCTCGATATTGTATCCTCGACCAATTCTACCTACCATTTGTTCTTCTTGGACAACTTGGTTAACAAGATCCCTTGGTGAGAAAGGAGAAGAAAACTTTAGAGGAGATGTTTCTTAGAAGCAAGAAGCCAAAGATGAGACACCTCTCATGCAAATTTCAACTAACACATGCAAGAAAGGAGAGAGAGTCCAAAAAATGCAAGAACACCTCTCTTACACTTTGTCAATTTCGGTTATGCACGAAAAAGAAAGAAGAGAAGAGCATCTAGTGCATCACTTCATTCTTTAATCAAACATAAAGAAGCCATTAAATGAGACTCTTCTCATTTGTTTTAAGATGACTATATGAAAACAACAATAACCTAAAATGACATGTCAACTTCAATTTTTAGTGATGAAAGAAGGAAGATCATCTATCAAATACACCTCTTTCATCTTTAATCAAATAAATGCTAAAAGGTTACATTACATGTTATCATTAAAAGACAACCATTAAACCATTTTATGGTAAGATCATTACTCCATTTAAAGATGATAAAGAATGATAAATACCATCTTTATTTAGCAATTCAAGGCTAAATGTTTAGTTGCACATTTAGCCCTAATAAAATCGAAATTGCACCTTCCATTTTTTAAGATTTTTGTTTTAATTTAATTATTCTAATTAATCAAAATAAACCAAATTCTAGGCCATTTCTAAATGTTCATTTGGGCTTCTAATTAACCATTAATTAGTGTGAGCCCAACATTAAACCATGGGCTTTAAAACCTCTATTTATATTTCTTACTTTGCTTGATAACTTGATAACCTTCCTTGAAGCCAAGTGGAGAATCTTATTGGACTTAGATAATTCAAGCTCTAATAAGCCTAGAATTAATTTGATCTCATTAGAATTAATTCTAGCTTATTAACTAAATGTCATTCCACTAAAGACAATTAGTTGAACTCTTGAATTCCTAAATATTATGAGAACACATATTTAAAGTAAGATATCCAATTGCAAACCTTATTATGAATCTTATTAGCCATCCACATAACAAAGGGTAAAATTAATATTTTGCCCTTATATTAGTTTCTCCTTCTAAATCTTCTGTTTTACTCTATATGGTGATTAACACACAAGATCTCATCTTGGTATTAAGACTTGATGAGTAGCTAGTCTATCAAACTCCTGGCACCAGTTTAATCACCATTCTTCATAAAACATCTAAAAGTAATGATAGCACTATAAACTCTTTATTAGAATGAATGTTTCCTGATACATGTTTGAATTAATAATTCTGACATGTAGACACTGGATTAATACTTTGTAAAAATTTATTATGATCATATCAAGAATCATAATGAAACACATATGAGTTCACCACTCATCAAGATTGTGGTCCATAATAAGCAAATGTTAAAATGTATGTTTTAAGACTAAAGTAATGGCCTACTTTACTCTAGAGAACATACTTCATACCAGATTCATTTAATAGTGCCATTATCGATAGTTGAATACTATCATGATATGAAACTCATAATTCCCTTGAAGTATAGTCCTTTACTTACATGGAGATAAATCGTAACACTACAACCTAAAACATAATTAAGCGACTAACTTGATTATTCAACTATGAATCAATTAATTTAGATTTTAATAATATACACATTTTCCATACATCTTCATGTATATGTATATTATTAACAAAAGAATCTTGGTTCCTTATGACTAGTTATATTATGTTTATACAAATAAAACCAAACTCTTTTGTTTTATTAATAACAAATATTTTCATTACAAAACTATAACTGGAAGAAGATTAAGTTACATGTAAATACACTTATTTTCCAGGGCACTATATTTATATAACTCCATCAAATCATTGGGTCTACAAAAGTTAAAGGGAAGCGATCTTTCTTAGTGGCCAAATTGAGCTTCCAATAATCAATGCATACTCTCCAACCTGTGATGGTCCTAGTAGAAATCTTTTCACCTTTTTCATTTTCCATCACTTTCATGCTCATACATGGTACTAGACTCACCCACTCACTATCTAAAATAGGATAAACAATCCCTACATCCAATAGCTTTATTACTTCCTTCTTCACAACCTCTTGAATGTTTGAATTTAACCTTCTTTGTTGCTCTCTCACATTTTTACACCCTTCTTCTAGGTTAATCCTAAGTATCACCACATTAATCCCCCTAATATAAAAAAATTGCCACCCTACAACTCTCATTCTTTTCCTAATGGTCTCCAACACTTTCTTTTCTTGCTCAATATCTTATTGGTTCGAGATAACGATAGGTAAGGTATGGTTTTTACCTCAAAAGGTGTATCTCAAATGAGAAGGTAAGGATTTAAGTTCTAAAGTGGGGGGCTTAATAATGAAAGGTGATGTAGGTGTATCTATTCTCTATAACTTCCCTAACTCAACTTCCTTACATAAATCCTCTTCTCTGACACTCTCATCCTTGTGTACTTCAGTAACTTCATTAACTTCCTTTTTAACCTCCTTCAGATATTCATCCACAACATCAATCTTCATACATACATTGCCATCCACTGATTTCTTCAAATATTTGGACATATTAAACTCAATCTGCTCATTAGCAATCCTCAAAACAAGTTTTCCCTCAGCACATTAACTAATGCCCTAACAATATTCATAAAGGGCCTACCTAAAATCAATGGACAATTTTTATCAGCTTCAAAATCCAATACCACAAAATCAATAGGAATAATAAATATGTTTACTTTTACTAACACATCTTCGATAACTCCATTTGGTCTCTTGATGGATTAATCCATAAGTTGAATCAACATGGATGTCAACTAGACCTCTCCTAGTCCCAATTTCTTGAAAGCAAACAAAGGCATGAAGTTAATGCTTGCACTTAAATCATATAAGCATTTAGAAAATTCAAAGTCACCAATAACACATAGAATCGTAAAACTCCCTAGATCTTATAGTTTTGAAGGCACTGTGCTTGAGATAATCGAACTATAATTCTCTATCAAAGTGATCATTTGATTGTCCTCCCAAGTATGTTTGTGTATCAGTTTGTCCTTCAGAAACTTTGCATGTTTGGGCATGCACTCCAAAGCTTCCACCAATGACAAGTTAATTTGAAGCTTCTTCAGTTTCTCCAAAAACTTGGAAAACTAAGTGTCCACTTGATGTTGTCTCGCCCTTTGTGGATACGGAAGTTAGGCAAGTAGGGTGGTGGTGGTACATAAGGCCTCTCTTCTTCCTTCTCTTCTTGAATCTGCTTACCTTGTCCTTTTTCTTGGTAATATTTTGTCACACTTGGTTCCTCTGTCTGCTTGCCACTTTGAAGTGTGATAGCCTTCAATTGTTCCCTTAGGTTGGCTTTGGTATCGCTTGGTAACTATTTTCACTTCTAGAAGACATAGCATTAGCAAGTTGACCTACCTATACCTCCAAGTTGTGGATGGATGAGGCATGGTTCTTTAGAATCTGATAAAACTTTGCCTCCATCCTCTTTTGACTTTCCTCTTAACTTGAAACATCCTCTTTTGGTTCTCTTCTTGATTTACTAGTTTAGACCCCAAAACATCCATCAACTTTTCCATTTTGTTCTCCAAAGATCCAAGTATGTCTTGTTGAAATCTTGGAGGTCCTTGCAGTCTTACTTGACCACCTACATTGTTAGCACTTCAAGAAAAATTTGGTGGTTTTTCCACTCTGAATTATAACTACTCGAGTACAAATTATTACCTCACTATGGTTAGCCAACGTAACTTACCTTCTTAGTGCTAATAACTCCTAATAAAAAGCATTCTATGGTGCAATGGTTATCCTACCCACATAACTCACATTGTGATTGCATAGCTTTGGTTGTAAATGAAGATGCTCCTTGCATATTGCCCAACTGCTTGGTGAGCGCTATGATTTGTGCTTGCAAAGTGGTAACAGAGTCAATTGGGATCATAAATTTTTGCTCCTTTTGCCCCTGTCTACTCCTCTTGCTTGACTAAAACAACTATTGCTCGTTAATTCTTCCAAAAGGTCGTACACTACATTAATAGTTTTCCTCAGCAAAGATCCTCCCGCAATTGCATCTATGGTCCCTTTTGTGCTCTAATTTGCACCATTGTAGAATGTTTGCATAAGGAATTCCCTTGGAAGGTTATGGTGGGGACAACTTCTCTGTAGTTCTTTAAACCTCTCCCAAGCTTCACATAAAGGCTCCCTATTGCTTTGTTGAAAATTTGTGATTTCCTTAATGTTCCTTGTTGTCTTGGTTAAGGGGAAGTATTTAGAAAGAAATGCTCGGGCTAGTTATTCCCAAGTATTCATCTGTCCTGATCTAAGTGGATTGTATCATGCCTTTGCGCAATCTCTGAAAATGAAAGAAAATAGTCGCAACCTCACGGCATCGTCAAACATCCCATTAAACCAAAAAATGTCGCCTATCTTCAAAAATTGACGAGATGGGAGGTGGGATCTTCATTGGATAACCTATAGAACTGCAAACTACTTTAAAGAATGTTGAGGAGTTCCGGCTTGATCTCAAAATGGTTAGCTTGAATCACTGGCCTTTTAACTCCTTAAGGACTGAATCCTGGGCTCGTAAAGTCTATCAGTGTCCGTTTAGCTCCTTCTTCCACCATATTGGGGTGTATAATGTCTTAGAGCTTCTCTCTTCTAAACTCTCATTCATGCCTTATGATATCTACTAACTCTTTTTGATGAAATTCAATAGTCCTTCGTGTGTTCCTTGTGTTCATGCTCCTACACAAGGAAAAGTATAAAAAAAATCTTAAGCCAAAGTAACCCAAACTAAACAAAATTCTAAGCAATCAATCCTCGACAACGACGCCAAAAAGTTGTTGAATGCAAAACACACTATTAGTCTTACGCACAAAATCACAAGTATATAGGTCATACTTGTAGTTGAAAGCGAATATCGATCCCATGACGGTTATGCTTAAGCACCACTTAATTCAGGTTGTTCTTTGTTTAAGGAATTATTTCAAACAAATTTAAAAAGATAAGTAAAATAAAGACAAAATAAAAGCAACAAGGAACAATGCAACCCAAAACAAAATTGTAAACTAAGACTTGAAGAAAGTCAAGATTAAACATTAGGACTTGTCATTATCCCTATTTGCTCCCTTTTGATTAATTGATTCAATTTATGCTTGGCCCAAGATTTCTTAAAATTCTAACTACCCTCTCTCAAGGTGTAACTAAATGTCACTACTTAAATAAGCTAGAAATAATTTTAGGATCCCTCGATGTGCAAAGCCTTTTTTAAACATTCAACTAGATATGAAGCTATCATATCAGTAATAAATCAGTAACTTGTTATTTATAGGTCTATTAATAGACAACTCTTGTTATATAATTAACACAAATTACTAAGGTCACTCTCTCGATTTATTTCAAGGTTTAAGCACAATAAATAATAACAACTTGTATATCATTAAAAAGGTTCACAAATAGTTCAAAAACAAACCTTAAAAATTAGTTTAGCCAATCATAATATCCATAACATCCCCAACAATCAAATAATCCATGATAAACATGCTAGAAGAGGAAGAAATTGAAATAAGATTGGATGGGGCAACTCTTCCTTTTCTCTACCCAATTTAGAAAATCTTAATAACGGGGTGCTCTTTGCTGAATCAGGAATGAAACCTTGAATATCTCCTTATCTCTAGGCTCTCAATATATCTTTTAGCTTTAAGAAGTAGGCTCCACAACCCTCTGGCGGCTCTTGGGATTCTATGTCTTATAATGTCAAGAAAACCTAAAAAATACATGAAACCCACGTGTCTGGTCAACCTCTAGTTTCCACGATCATAGGAATTATACATGTGCTTTCCACGATCATGGGTTAACTTAACAGAAACCTTCTCCATAGATTTCCCATGATGGTGGAAAACATGTATGTTTCATCATGGGTTCTTTTTTTCAGCAGAGTCACTTCTATTCTCTTCTCTTCTTTTAATCCCTAGCTCAATCACAAAGTTGTCCACCCTCCATTCCTATACCAAGATGATCAATTCCTGCCCTAAACCAATACCAAACACAAGAAAACAACCACGAAGATCAAACTAAACAAAAACACACAAAACAAGTCCTAAAACACAATAATACTAACCTATCATGTAAGAAACACATACCAAATACTTAGAGAAACATGTACTAATGCATAACTATCATATACCTTATAAAGAATAATTCTTTACATAAGGTACTTATCTCAGCATTGGATGAGACCTTGTACCTCTAGGAAACACTATCCAAAAACTTCTCTTTATATTAGTGTCCGGTAGTCCACTCAGTAGATTGTCCAGGATTGACCTCTTAATGGCCAAGTAGCGCATCCTATTTGAACGCTCCCAGTTTGCAAAGAATGCTTTATTAGCTTTCAAACTGATGAACGTGAGGTTTATCCATCAATATGGTTGTGTTGATATCCACCATCTCTAAGGGAAACTCTATATCTGTTTTCCAATTCATAAAATTAAGGCAAATTTCAATGGTGAAACTATTGTTGACAAAAAGGTGATTGAAAAATTACAATGCAAAGATAAGCAAAAATGTAGCATAACAGTGATACTCAAAGTTTTAAAATAGTATCTTTACTGAGAATCTGATTACACAAATCATGAAACAACTTCTAGACAGAATACATAATACATTCAACTACATCTCCGTATAAAAATAATCAAAGTATATGCCATCAACTTTTATGATACTACCACCTATAGACGAATAAATCATTTAAGCAGTGACTTTCTTCCATCTAGTGCCTTTATGCAATCTCAAAATCCCATGTAAGGCTATTCTTATGGATAGAATAAACAAACATGAGACCAGAAACATCCCCTAACAAGTAAGTAGAATAATTTAGCTATTGCTTGAAAGGCTACTATGGTGATTGCAATCTCATCAGTACTAAAAAAATCCACAAATATAAAGGATACACTGTTATGTTATCCTCACACTCTGTATAGGAAAACAAAATGTAAACATGTACCATCAATAAATGAAAAATCTGAATACACAGTTTAATTATCATATACTAGTGCTAAAGACATTATCAGTAAATTTTATTTGAGAATTTTAGGAAAAATTCTCAATCAGAGTGACTATCGTCCATTATAGAACACTGAACCTACTATACGAGACATAAAAACCTCAAATATCTCCCTTATCTCAAGCTCGAAGCACAAAAATTCAGTCAAAATAACTTTAGAATACCTTAATACCCTTTTCTGGAGTTAAATTATCAATTCAAAAAATTTACAAAACTCACTTTATGAATTTCCCAGACTCAAAAAATTATCGAAAACAACCCAAGGATTCATTACGAGAATTTAGAAAATTTTAAGTTTCTTTTCTATGTTGACATTAGTATGATGTCAACAGTCATTGTAGTGTTGAAGTTAACCGCGTGTCATTACATTAGTCAAAATAAAATAACTAGACTACTATTATAGTAGTGGTGAGTCTAGGTCGATCCCATAGAGAGCGTGAGTAAAGTTTATGAAATGAAATTAATCATTGTTTACACTTAACGGGGGGTTTTGGATTTTTCAAAAAAGAAAATAAAATGAAACTAAATAATAAAAATAAATTAAAGAAAACATGCAAAAATGATAAAGGTGGGGAATTCGATAGGGACCCGGTTCTTTCATTCAATCTTGACCTATTAAGCATATTTCATTAATTTGTTGTTCTTTAACCTCTCCTAGCAACTATTAATCGTAGGTTAAAAATTAACCCGAGTTTTCCCTTATGTTTTGTTTAAAGGACATGCATCGAGCTTAGGAGGCCAAAAAAACCCGAGACTGTCCATTAAATGGACATCCATGTCTGTTTAACGGACATAGACTAGCCAAAGGGTGTTTTTCCACCTGAGAATGTCCGTTAAATGGACATCCATGTCTGTTGAACGGACATTGGGGCTCCTCAAAGCCTCCAATGCCTCTCCAAGGCTTCCAATCTTCAACCTAACATCATAAATACTTGCACACTTCCCAAATTCACTCATTATAAAGCCTAAACACTTCAAAATAACTCAAACAACAAGTTCAATTCATCAAATTCCCAAATCTCAACTTAATTGGTTCATCAAAACCACAAATTTCAAACATTCATCAAGCTATCACAAACACAAACCTTATACAACATTCTAACTTGTAACATTCATAACGTTCCATTCCAACACCCAAAAATCACAAACTCATATCGTTGGAAAGCTGGTAAGTTCTTCTCCAACTTTCAAGAAGAAGCTTTTTACCAATTCTACCCAGAAAAGCCCAAAATTCCCCTTTTTCATCCAAAACACAATCCTTCCCTTTTAAACATGTGAAAAGTAGCAATGCAAAGATTTGAAAAGCTATAAACAACCATAATGCATTTGCATTTCATTTTCATCAAAAATAAGTGTTTTACAATGCTTTAGTGGGCATTTTAAGCCACTTACATCAAAATCCAAACTACAAACTTAACAAAAGTGACATTTTCCCAAAATGCATGTAAAGCATTAATTTACAAAAGTAATCTTGAAATACAAAAATATCAAATGCTGGAGCAATGCCTCTATGCTCAATTGTCGATCGCGTGCTTCTCACCTGGAGATGGGACGGAATGGGAGGGGGTGAGCTTATGCTCGTGGGTAACACATTTATATCCGGTAATAAGCAAAACTATTAAAACATTCATAATAATTGCAATTTCTCACAGTTATCCACAAAACATAAATTTCTCAACTTTGTTAAACCAAAATCACA
>JANJEY010000236.1:52598277-52613445 GCA_024703695.1 Erythroxylum cataractarum
GACTACTTTTCATTTGTATTATTCTCTTTGTTTATTATCAAAATTATTTACTACGTGAAGTCTATTTTGACTTAACAATAACGACTTCTTACTTTCTCTCGTTCTCTAACTTATTTATCTTCTTCTTGGTCTCAATATTTACTAACCTCAATTGCAATTAGGGTTAAACAATAATGATAGTGACAAATTGATCAACCTAGCAACCTCAAAGCAATGGTTGTTACAGCTAACTCATTTATTTTTTATAAAATAAAATAAGATAGATTTTATTGAATGCAATTAATTGAAGATTTACAACAAAAAGGCCATTTAGCAATCAAATTAACCCTATATATATATATATATATTGGTTGCCGCAAACAATATACGCAGAGCAACTGAGAGATGAACTTTGTGGCTACTTTATATTATCATATATATATAACGGGAAAAGCAACAAACGCTAATAAACTCTTGATATCACATAATAATGTTAAGTATATGATCAGAATCGTCACATAATAATCTACCAATTATATTTTCAGAATATGATCACAATAAACCACTCAACAAGTGTGCCACCCAGAGCTTCAGAATAAGTTAGCGCCAAGCTGCGTTCTAGTCCACCATAAACTTTACATTTGAAGTGGCAACCATGCTTCGTAACGAATGCACCAGGATTACACATAACCTAATACATGAAACTGCAGTAAGCCAACCTTGTACAAATACATTCCTTGTCAACACTATAACAGGACCACAATGCTTCAACACAAGAATTTTAGTTAGTTCATCGTGGACTATTCCTCCACGCCGTCAGGATCTTAGCTGGGCAAACATCACCAAACCTATTTTCTCTTCGACTATGAACTGCTAGTGCTAATAATTCTGCAAACGTTGCTGCCTCTTCTACCTGGCTTTACAGGTTTGCTTCTGGCTTGAGGTTAAGGAGCCACTATAGGGTAGAGGAAAATCAAATTTCCATGAAACATTTAACTTCCAATTCCGTTGAATCTGTTGTACTTAGACTGCTAAGATTCCTCTTAGCATTGTCTGCTCACATAGCAGTACAGGCACACACAGTGTGAGGCAATTGTTAGTACTATGATTGATGCCAGTGCCACAGAAAGTTGTCAATATTTGGTTCAAATGTCACGTCATATTTTTATCTAATTACACATTTTTGACGGAGCATCCAAAATGGTTTTGTTCAATCCCATGGCCATCCAAGAAAGAATTCCAATTGAACAGCAAAAAAACAAGGATTAAACGTCTTCAACAACGGAGGAAATGAAGAGCTCCCAAGAATTTGAGGATGATTAATTAGTGATATATTCACTCTTTTTCCTTCCACTGTGCTGCTTCAACATATTGCTCAGCAAGTTTTTTCACTCTCTCACCTTCCTTGATCAGGAAATTTGCATTCTTGGCGTTCAAGTGGTATTTCATAACTTTATCAGAAGTTTTTGCCACAGCCCATCTGTACTGCTCAGCAGTGATTATGCCACTCTTGCAGAGTGGCCTTATGTGCTCTTTGATGTAAGCTTCAACCTGAACAGAATAAGTGCGACCAGTCAACACAGAAGTTTGAGAAAAACATAGGTCAAAAATATCAGTTTTAAGAGAATTGTCATCTATGAACGTGAGTTACACAGGGATACACTGCAACACATCTCAAATAGGAAAGTAGAAAAGTTACGATCATGAAAAGACTAGAGACCTTCTTTGAGACAGAATTGATGTTGTCACATTGTTTGTCAGGAACAGGATTATCTGCCCGAGAGACATGATCACTCATTTGAGAATGTTTCAGTAAACTTTCTCCACCAGAAGAGTTGAGACAAACAGCAGTAACGTTTGAACTCTTGGACTGGCCTGAAAATTTTATTTCGTTTTCCATGGGAATTTTATTAACCTGTGCAGCTTTAGTGTCGACAAATCTATATAGCCTTCTTGACGCTTCTGGAAATTTATCCATCAATGGTTCTGAATCTGGACCATATAATTCTTCAAATTCTTCAGCAGTGGGATCTTCATCTTCTTCATGAGGTGAGGACTCAGAAGGTACTCGTGACCTGAGAGAACTGCTCTCCACAGTTGACCTAGTGAGGGATGTGCTGAACTTACTATTTTGAAGGGATGATGGATCCTTGGTTTCATTGTTCCCCGATCCCATATGATCAAAACCTGTATTATGATTCAAACTTTCACACTTAAGAGTAGAGAGGACTACTTTCATTCTTGACTCACAGTCTTCTGATGCTAGCTTGGAGACATTCATAGTGGCACCTATATAGTCTTCATCTTCCAAAGTATATTCAAAATCACCATATATATCCACCTCCGGAAAAGATTCCATTTCAAGTATATTATCAGGTCCATCTTTGAAAGTGCCTGTTTCAATATGTGGACTGTTTGGAGGAGATTCAGATAAAAGGCCAGCATTTCTTAATGCTTCTACAACTGCAGGATCAGTTGGAGGTTCCACAGCTGCAGGACCAGTTGGAGGTGCATCACTAATCTGTTCTAATCCACTATTGAGGGCAACAGATACCGGTGAAGAATTTGATTCTGTTGCTCTAATTGGCTTGTTGTTATGTGAATAATGTGCTATTTCCTGTGAGCAAAGGTTTAGGTATACTGGTTTACTGTTAGACTTATCAGCAACCTCCCTCTCAATATTGATTGCATCAGCAACAGCTAACTCTGTTTCTGCTGTTCTGCGAATCTCAGGCAAATCTAATTTCCTCAAGATGTGGTCCGTCAAGCGATAAAGTTGTGTCTGTATAACCATTAATAGGAATTAACTGAAGGACAACCACATTGCCAACTACAATAATAAAAAGTAAATAACAAATGAAACTGTTAAGAGAGGTTCATGTTTAAGTGGTAAATATTAAATAGGCAAATGAACAAGTAGAATTTTATTCAAGTTCAGCTCCATTAACAATCAACAAGTATAATTTTTTGATGTAGCATTTGACGGACTGAGAGCTCAATTAACCACAACCAGATACAGTCAAGTGCTTTGAGTATTTTGCTTCAGTATTTCCAAGTTAAAGCAACTAGTAAAACAAACAGTAGAAGTCAAAAGTTTTGTGACATATCCACATGATCATATAAAGGTAAGCCTATTTGTAAGTCTTTTGATTAAAACAACTTCAAACCATCAGGGGTAATAACAGCGGGAAGACCCATCCCTGTACAAAAGCTAACACAGAATTAGCTGCTCACCTGCCTAACTGATACAGGTATCTTATTATGCCGACTAGGTGCCAACACAGGTCTCATGTCTGCCGGCAGCTGAGCCTGCTCAAACAATATGAACAAAAAACCAAGGGAAAGATAACTGTGAGTATCAATCTGTCAAAATGTCTTGTCTCTGACAGCTGGCTGGAAGACAACTTGTGGAGCAAAAATACATACCAATAAAGGATATTTTCCTTTAAGTACTGCATTCTCTTCATCTATGTCATGTTTTGCATCATTAACTGCAAGCGCCTTTTTTCTAGCAAGCACCTCCAAGGCCCACTTTCTTTTATCAATCTTTTTATCTTCACATTGAACATCCATTTCCTTCTGCACCTTAGCTTTAGAACTGCCTAATGAAGCTGTTGTTAACCCCTCTAGTCCCCTATTAGAATGTGCTTCAGATAAAGAAGCCTTATCCTTTAAACTTAGAACTTTATCCTTAAGCACTCCATCAACAACACTAGCAGCAGAGTGCTTTGATTTACTTCGGTTTGATTCGGGAAGTTTTGGAGTATGGTCATCAAGAGACAACTTCTGACCTTTCTCTAATGAAAGCAGCTGCACGGCATTCTGCTCAGAGTTACTGGTGGATGAAAGAGCTGAAAGAGGCTTAATGTCATCCTTTCTTGGGAAGACAGATGTATCAGCTATATACAGACGGGAAAGAATAGGATCAGATGCCTGGCATTCAGTTGACTGCTTCAGGCCCGATCCGTCTGAATTCACTTTAAGAAGGCTAAGAACTGACTTTAAAGTTGCGATTTTCTCAGGCTTAGTAGCCCTCATACACCGATGCTTCCAGAATTCAACCTCACAATCCCGATCCCAAGCACGCTTTCGCCGTCCATTGGAATTTCCATATATTTTCTTTGTCAGATTCTCACGAATTTTTCCTTTCTGCAGCATTGACCTTTTTGCTTTCATTGATAAAGCAGGCAATTTTTTACTAGGTTCTGCTGGAGAAACGGCTACAGCATGTCGGAATGCAGCAAGAAGCTTTGGGTTTAAAATGTTTTCTCCAATATCTGCAGCAGATTTGTTGCACACAGCTTCTCTTATTTCTTCTCTAAGTTTCTGAACTTCAATGGATGACTCCTTGTCATTGGTAACTCTCCTCATGATCTTTTTCACTCGCAAGCCAGCTACATTCTCCTTTTCTTCAGAATATTTCTTTGCAGGACTCAGGCATGCAAGGCCCTTGGAATATCTGCGGCTAGTCCCTCGAACCACACTCATTATATCTGACATATCATTTTCTGGAGATAGTTTTGATTTGAGTTCCTTTTGATGTATAATCTCAGTTTGTGAATCATCTGAAGGAACCGTGCTCAATTGTGCCTCTGGAGAAGTCTGATGACACATGTAATCAGATCTAGTTTTCTTGGTAAAAGTTACATCTTTATTTCTAGAGTTGGCTTCTTCATCAACAGCCTTGAGAACCTCATCACTGAAAAGTAACACACGACATGAAAAGTTTAATGAAGTTCAAGGACTTCAGATTTAGAGCAATCAAAAGATTACTGACACGACTATGTATATAGAATCAAAAAATTATCGTCATAGTCATGTATGTATAAGATTTGGTTGCATGGAAATCTTTGCCCCTGGCATTTCCTGTTTTTCTTAGTTTCAAATTGTCCTTTTGATAGAGAAGGAACTTTTACATCCCTGATTGATCAACAGAATTGCAGCTAAGGCAGGCATATGACCCATGATAGCAATTACATCATAAGCTGGAATTTTAGAGAAGCCAATGCACTGACTTGCTTCCTCCTGGAACAATTTTTTAGTTGTGTTATCAACCAGTAGCTGGATATTCATTTCCCTCACAGCATCCTTGACAGTAACATAACTTCCAAGATCTAATCATATGGCCACACGGATCTAGTAAGTCATTCGACACTTGAATAAACCAGACGAGGAAGAACACAGCAAGCAAAAAACTAAAAGCCAAGTGAAGAGTATTTACATAGTTGAATAGACCAGAAGAGGAAGAACACAGCAGGCAAAAAAACTAAAAGCCAAGTGAAGAGTATTTACAATCTTCAAATAGTACTTTAGCTCCATTCTCGTGGAAACAGATTCATAAACTCATAAGACTCAATTTTGGAAATCTCAAACTATAATTACCTTTCTAAATGCTTTCTCTTTACTCCAATGGTATTTTTAGCATCCACGTTAATACTGGATGGAATCCTATCATCTGCAAACATTTAGCAATACAATAGCAACTTGAAATGTCCATTTCACAAAGATAACACAACTTAATTCCATGTAAAACATATTTTTACCAAAGCCAAGATGGCCAACACGAAGTTTAAATAAAAAGAAGAAAGGAAGAATAATCTCTTTGGCACCTCTTGAAAAAAACTCTTTAGAAAAAGTTTCCTCATTTACGATGTTAGACACTTGATCTCCAGTCCCATTAACATTCATCTGATCAACTGTGTAAGCATCAGCACACAAAGCGAAAACTAAAAGGTTATCATCAGCATGATCAGTTAAAAAGATGAGAAACTAAAACATTGCATTTGCATAATTACCAGACAGAAAACAGCCCGTAGATAAACCAAGGTGAAGATCTAGAGTCGATTCACCATCAGGTTGCCGATTTTCAGAAGAGGAGTTGTCCACCAACTTCTGTAGAGAACATTTAATACCATCGGCGTAAGTGGGTGTCTTTACTTCACCAGCAGGAATGATCTTTGAGCCACTAGGCACCAAAGATACAGAAGGTTGATTAAAAGATGTATTAAATGACAAGGACAGTTCAAGTCCCTCTCCATTTGTTATTGACTGAGAATTAATGCTCTGGCGTGTTGGTGCTGCTCCCTTCTGGTCCTTGCTGATTTCCAGGCTAGGCTTAATGGTATCACATTTTTCTTGGTTTAATTTATTTTCACCAACCATTGAGACAACAACAGCTGTTTCTCCAGTATCAGCAACAGACACAGATACATTTCCAGGAAAAGCAGATTCAGACAAACAACTAATATGAGATAGTTCTTTATTGCAGTGCTGCTTTGTCTTCTGTGTTGAACTCTCATTAGAGTTCAGTACTACCTTGTCAACGGAACATCTATGACAAAGTCAACAAAGAGATTTTTAAAACAACTATGAGAGGACACCCGGAAGTCCAAATAAAGTAGTAGAACAAGACAAAAGAAATCTAGAATTTTTTGTATAAGGCCTTCGAGGCATGAGGGTTGGAGGAATGAAATTATGTCCAATCCTAGAATCTTTCTAGGCCAGGAGAGTAAGTGGATTTTGATCCAAGAACTAATTACAGACTACTCCTCACCTGATTTCAACACTAGACACACATGAAAAAATAAGAATAGAGATCACACCCCAAGGATGCTATAAGGTTGCCAACTTTGAAACATATTTCATTTTCTTGTTAACTCTATGAAGCCCTTCAACCAAGACTAAATTACTCAGCCATATACATCTAAATTATGGGAATATTGAGGTAAAGAACATACAGCGAATAATCCGCAGCAAGATAACCACTCCCCAAATTTTACCTTGGACATAGCCATGAATCCTCAGACGTGCTTTCTGGATCAAACCCCACACAAAAGGCATGATACCTATATCCATATATGTCAAGATGATAAGAGAATGGTATTTCCATTTAAAAAATGCAATTGAGAACAAGCGGCGAAATCTAAGAGAAATCAAAAGGAAATAGTCTGAATGATTGTTTTGTAGAATATATTATCTGATTAAAAACATAGAGCATACGAGGTTAACAGTAGTTGTTAAAGATGAGATAAAATAAACATGAAGCAGAGAGCGAACACCAAAAATCATATCATAGTAGAATTGGGAAGAATTTTGGAGTTTGAAAGAACGTGGAAATTAAATTTGCATGGCTAAATAAAAAACAGAAACCTACCTAGTTTACAAAGTCATAAATTCGTAATCCAAGTAATTCAGGAATTTAGAACATACCATACATCACATGAATCGCAAGCAATTGAAGTATCAAGATTGGATTCTTCATCAATTGCTGCTGATCCATTACGAATTCTGCAGCCATCTCCATCCAAGCAGATAACTGCCTACAAAATTACAAGGTTCACAATTTCTATCACTGATCATAAGAAATTAACAGAATTAAATCCTTGAATTATAAGCAGCTTGACTTAATCCAACAGTAATTATTGACTCCATGAATGATTTTTGGTTCAAATGCAGTTCTTGTTGAGGTTCTGTTCATACAGAAGCTAAACTCTGTTGAATTGTCATCTTGCCATAGTGTATTTGGTAAATTAATGGTATTATTTGTAACCCTAACAATTATTTTGAGGTCATAAAACTACGTAAAAATGTTTAAGCAGAACTCTTGGGACCAGATATTTTTCTGATGAGCACTAGCATTACAGTATTTTCTGACCAGTCCCACAATTCAACAAACAATTGAAGCAATAAATATCACCACAGCAAGTTTGACTTCTGATAAGACCACTCATCGTATATCCAGAAAATTCTAATGATTAATGAATGTGGTCAAGACAACGGGTTCAGAGGTCAGTGCATTTATATAAGCTAAAGTTAACCATTATTCCAGATACCAGTTGAAGATGTCCTGAAAATCAAATTATTTATTACAATAAATGGAAAAAGAAGCAAAAAACTTTACATTTTCATCAATATAATAAGATGGAAAAGAAAGAGTGTTGTTCTTCCCTTCAACAGACCAATCATCATCTCTGCAGCATAGGAAAAGACTAAAATAAGTAATTGATTGGGGATCAATTATATACCAAGGTTCAGGAATCCAATCCAAAATTCTTATATATGAAGAACAGATATCAATTACAGGTGAATTAAGAACGAAATGTCAAAGATCTAGACGTATAATTCTGAAAAACTGTGAAGCTTTTTGACTGTCTGTGCATCTCATATATTACAAATAGACAGTGATAACATGAATGGTAAAGATAAGAAAAGAAGAACCTGGAAAGCAAGTCCTCATCAACCTTGTTATTTCCAACGGTATCATATACCTTCATATACAAAAGGACAACTTTCATCCGTCAAAGTATTCCAGTTTCTGTACAAAGTTAAACACGTATCTAGAAGAAGTACATAACCCAAATAGGATTATGACTCCGGGAAACATAGGGACAGAAAAGAAGCTCATTAACAAAGTTCCACGGAAATGAAAAGAAAAGGCAATACTTCAAGAACCATCCATGCTCACCGGAACACAAGTAATCAACTGAAACTCATTCTGACACAGTGGACAAAGGTTTGTGATTGTAGCCCAGTTGTCGATGCAACCAAAACAAAACCTGAAATTAAGTAAAAATTAAACAGTTTTACGCCCAATTGCATCCAATAAGAGTCCTGGAAACTGGAATTACAGCCTGCACAAAGGTTGAAGGCACATACCAGTGCGGGCAACAATCAAGAACCCCTCGGTCAATAACTATGTCCATACATATTCCACATCTTCCACCCTCAAAACTAGAAGTGACCTGATTATTGACAATCTTCACACAATTCAGAGCTCCAATAAAATGTCACATACATAAAGCAAATGTCGTCCATCTATCAACAAATAGATTCAACTGAACAAAGAACCGGAAGTATAAGCCCAATCACAATCAATTTATCAAAATTAGCTCACAAAATAGTGGTTGCAAAGCAATTATATAGGTCATTTGAGCTTAATTTAAACTTAATCGAGTAAAACATAAAGTATTACTCATCTATAAACCTCCGCACCCGAGTATTAAAATTTTAAATCAAGGAAATCTTAAAACAAAAGCTGTTAAAACTTAATTGGAACTTACAGCATTAAGATCATCATCGATTTCAAGATTCTCTTCTTCTAATATACCACTAGTAACGAAATCGACCTCCATTCCAGAACACGCACCAAAATCAAATAAAAATGAACTATGAAATCCAAGACAACATGATTTTCATCAATTTGAGACTGATTGATTTGATTCAAAGGGCGAAAAATTAAATTTAGTAAGTAATAAGGGCTAATTATGTCAGTTTAGGAGAAAAAAGAGAATGGTCCGGCGTTAGGTGAAGATCAGACGTTGGCAGCTGAGAAAATCCGGCATTTGTGGTCGATGTGCGACTGATGCTTTTGCGTGGAAGGAAGGTGATGCAAATAGAGAAGAAGGCGACGGGGAAAGCTGTAATTTGCTGGTCCTAAAGGACATAATTTCCTCTTGATCTTGAGTAGAGACGGGTTTCGGTGGCTAAATGCCGGGAACCAAATGCACAAGCTCTGTTTGGGGTTTTCACTTTTATTTTTAATTTTTGAAATTTTGAAATTAAATTTAATAAAAATCATTTTTTGAATTTATAATTTTATGAAAATTATAAATTAATTGTAATAATTATTAATAAATATAATTAAATTTTCAAATTTTTTATTTATTTATAAAATAATTTATTTATATTAATTTTAATAAATAAATAAATAAAATTTTATTTTTTATTTAAAAATAAAATATTAGAAATTAAATTAAAATTTACAACAAAAAATAAAAATAAAACTAAACAGTTAAAAACTTAGACTCATATATCAAATTAAGTTAATTAAACCAAATTTAATATAATTATAATTTATGTGTACTAAGGATACAATATCCATTCACAAAGCATTCTCTTTCTTCTCGTGCCTTATTCGTGGCGGATTTTTATTTTAGAAATCAACTAATTTTTGTTGTCGTATTGGTTGCTGACTATAGTTTCAGAAATCGACTAGTGCATGAATTTTTTTAATATATATATATATAGGTGACCAAAAAGTGTAATTTTAATTTAATATTTTTACTAAAAAGCAGGTTAAATCTTAATATTTCAAAATGTTTAAAATGAATTACAATGTTTATAAATTTTCATTTCAAATCTTAAATAGAAATGTCACGTCACTTATTATGAACTATATCAATGTTTTTTTTTTTGGTAAATCAGTAATTTAAATAAATCAACAAAGAATTATGTATAAATCAAGAGATTACCTTAGAAGCAACTCTCTATCCAATCATAAAAGAAAAAGCCACACCTATAGACACGAGGAACTCTACATCTAATAAACCGAACATACCACAACAAACTACCTGTGCATGTCTAGATCACCTTGTAGAAAGGTACACCTTAACCTTAACCAAAACACATATACTTATAGACTAACATAGTAAAGCAATAGTAAAAAGACAAGTATTTTCTCAACTAAACTAGAATTTCAAGACTCCATTTCATTGGTTGAAGCTTCTGAACTATGCTCTACAATTTGCTGAAGAGGGTGGGGTCTTCTTTACTGAAACTACCGAGGATAAGGTAGAGCCCCTTCTCCCAACTTCTTGCCTCCATCTTGTCTCTAGCAACATGATCCCAAGTTTGGGTTGTCCATCGTAAGCTGGCATAGTTTTCACCCATCCCTCTTTAATGAAACCTAAAGGATATTTCTAATTCTTTAAGAAACCAACAAAGGAGGGATGGTCTCTTACAGTCAAGAACTAGGATAACTTGCAAAACAAACATTAACGAAAATAATCCTTATACAAAATTACCTCCCTTCAGTATTTGCACTGAGAAATTTCATAATTTGGAAGACCACTCTAGTACTTATGTTCCCAACTTCTAAGACTTTATCTTTGAATGTTCGGTGGTTTCTTTCGATCCAGATATTATAAACAGTCATAAATGATAAGAAGGTTTAAGTCAATATTTGAGTTATTTAAGGGGTGGTTAATCCAACTTGGAAAGGTTTAAAGGGATATCATATTTGATAAATGGATCTAAAAATGGTTTAAATAATGTGTCCATATTGTTTTTGAGTAGGGACATTCAAATAACATATGGTCAATAGACTCATTCTCCAAGAAACACAAGGAGCAATGATTTGGGACATATGAAAAGAAAAGTTTGTCCCTCGTTTGTAAGTTATTAAGAAAAGCTAGCCATAGAATGAAGGAGTATCTTAGGCTAGTTCTTTTTTTCCAGACTAATTTGTACCAAGGGACACAAGGATTGGGAGGTCTCAACGTAGAGTAGGTCGAAGCATTTGTGTAAGTTTTGGAGATGCTTATGTTCAAACTCTTGCTGCATTTGTTTCTTGAAGCATTTCAAAAGCTGAAAATTACTTCATGTCACCAACATATTATCCACATATAAGGACACAATTAATTGTTCTTTATCAATGCCTTTAACATAAAATGTAGCTTCATTGTCGCTCCTCATAAAACCTTGTTGAATTAAGTTAGAATTGATTCTAGCGTACTAGGCACTGAGAGCCATAAAGACAAAGTTTACATTTAAAAGTTGTAGAACATGAAGACAAAGTTTACATTTAAGAAGGCCTATTTAACATCTAAATGATACACTTCCCATCCATTTTTTGCAACAAAAGCGAGTAGCATCCTAATGTTGTCATGTCTCACCACAAATGCAAATGTTTCTTCGTAGTCAACACCAGCCATTTGTGCATAACCCTTCATTACTAACCTAGCTTTATGCTTGAAAATAGAGCTATCTAGGTTCAGTTTTGTTCTATAAACCCGTTTGACACTAAAAACATTTTTACCCTTAGGTTTCCTAATTCTAAAAAGTTGA
Source organism: Erythroxylum cataractarum (assembly GCA_024703695.1). Classification (NCBI taxonomy): domain Eukaryota; kingdom Viridiplantae; phylum Streptophyta; class Magnoliopsida; order Malpighiales; family Erythroxylaceae; genus Erythroxylum; species Erythroxylum cataractarum. The sequence goes on from JANJEY010000236.1 coordinate 52,610,101, forward strand.
CTCATCCATTTCAACATCTCTACAAATCATTACAATCTTCGACAATAAACTATAAATTTTGTACCCCTTCGAATGAGCTAAAAAACCTAAGAAAATACCCAATTCTGCCTTTTCATCTAACTTGCTTATTTTCACTACTGGTACATGAACATAGCATGCTGAACCAAAGACTTTCAAGTGTTTGACTAATGGCTTTACACCATACCATGCTTCATAAGATGTCATGTAACATCTCATTCTTGTGGGAAGGTTAAAATGGGAAATGTGAGTGATTAATGAGAGTTAAAAATGCATTTCCATGTTCATGCATACTATATCATGCAAATGCATATGAATGGTAAAAGTGTGACACATGAAAATGATTGTACATGCATTCATGAATAATTCCGGGTATAATTTGATTGTGTTGTGATTTTTAGGTGTTTTGAGAATTTTGAATTTATTATGAAAAATTCTATTGGTTAGTAAGAATATTTCAATTGTGAATTTTGGTGAATTTAGGCATAAATTTTAGAAAATTATACAAATAGGGAAAGACATCAAATGAAGATTTTGATATAGTTGAATTGTAAAGATGAGAGTTTAGGGGAGTTAGTTTCAAAAGAAACTAAATTAGAGCTTAGATGTGAGGAAAATGACAAATGTCACTTAGGCTCGGTACCTTGCTAGAAGTAATTCATTATTTTCTGAAAATTGAAAGGTTAAGTTATATGTTTAAGTTCATTCTTCATTGAGATCATCTCCAAATTTTCTTCCTATATACAGAGTTTTTCATCAAATTTCTTCTAAGAGATTCGTCTGCTTTTCCTTCCTACACTAAACCCACTTTGTTATTTGTGTCTTCTACTCTAAGAAAAACCAGAAGCTGGTCATTGTCTTCAGTGAAGTACGTAAATTGCATGGAGTTTAGGGCTTGAAGATTTTTGAGTTTTTAAAAGGTAAGTAGTGAATAAATCCTTTAGAGATGGGGATTTATAAAAGAACGTTGATGAATTACTATCATCTGCATGGAAATGACATTTAAGCGTATATTCATAAATATTGTGTGGTTGGGAGAAAAAAATTGGATATAGTGTTAATTTTAGTTTTTGAAGGATTATTAGTGATTACGTGAAGAAAAAGAGATGTTGAAGTTGAGATAGCAAAAATTTGATAAAAAATTTTAGTAAAATTTCTGTACCAATCTAGATAAATGAGTCAAAATGACCTTTATGAAAGTTATAAAATTTTCTTTTCATCTTCACAACAATATATAGTATGAAAACCATGGACATCTGAGCTGAAAGTCAGGGTCTTTATAAGGGAAGATGTTCAAAAGTGAAATTTACTTCTTCTGTCTTTTTGCTTTTTCTGTGATGACGTCATCTTCTTCTGTGTTTTATTCCTGTTGAGTTTCACTTCTTCTGTGTTACTATTCATGAACTCCTTCTATGTTACTGTGCATGAACTCCTTCTGTGTTTTGTTCCTTTTGCTTCTTCTTAGTTTTGTCCTTCTTAGTTTTGTTCCTTTTACGTTTCGCTTCTTCTATGTTATTATTCATGAACTCCTTTTACGTTACTATTCATAAACTTCTTCTGTATTACTGTTCATGAACTCTTTTTATATTTTATTCCTTCAGTGTTTCGCTCCTTTTGTGTTTTATTCCTTTTGTGTTTTGTTCCTTTTGAGTTTCGCTTCTTCTTAGTTTCATTCCTTCTGAGTTTCGCTTCTTCTGTGTTACTGTTCATGAACTTCTTCTGTGTTACTATTCATGAACTCCTTTTGTGTTTTGTTCCTTCAGTATTTTGATCCTTTTTTGTTTTGTTCCTTCTGAGTTTCGCTTCTTCTTAGTTTTGTTCCTTCTTAGTTTTGTTCCTTCTGAGTTTTGTTTCTTCTGTGTCACTATTTATGAACTCCTTCTATGTTGCTGTTCATGAACTCCTTCTGTGTTACTGTTCATGAACTCCTTCTGTGTTACTGTTCATGAACTTTTTCTGTGTTACTGTTCATGAACTCTTGCTGTGTTTTGTTCCTTTAGTGTTTCTCTCCTTTTGTGTTTTGTTCCTTCTGTGTTTTGCTGACGCGTCTTCTTTTGTGTTTTGTTGATGTGTCGTCTTTTATGTTTTACTTCTTCTGAGTTTTACTTCTTCTGTCTTTTTACTTCTTTTATGTTTTATTTCTTCTGAGTTTCGCTCTTTCTGCCTTTTTTTTGCCTGGCCATAACTTCTTCTTTAGACACCCAAATGAATTGATTCTTGAACCATGAGACTCGTAACACATTTCCCTACATCTCCACCCAAAAATCTTAGCCATCGGAAATGAATTGAGAAATATTGAGTGAGAAACGTGAAACGGGTACAGTGAGTGCGCTCTTAAAGTTTTATGAACTGGGGTTATTCCACTGAACATACTTGGGTGTTTTGATTATATCTGGATCTCTAGGATTCCAAATGAATAATGAATTGTGATTTCGATAGTTTTAGTGAGACGTAAACCTAAGTATGAATCATACTTAGATGAGTTTTGGATATAAGTTTGATAATGTGATCGGAATAAGAGAAAGATACCCGGGATTATCATGAACATGCATCATACACAAGTTATTTCATACACGTGCATCATTGGAAACTTATGATTGAAGAAATTGTGATATTGTGTATATTATTTGTTATAGAGGAACAACTGAAACGTCAACCTCTAGATGTTGCCGGATCTTCCGGGCATTAACTTGGGGAGAAACTTGTGAGTCAACCTAGATGATTTCCTAGGATTGATTTACTTTGAATTTATTTGATGTGTTAGCTTTTAATTATAAATTGTTTATGATTTGATTTGAATTTCGGACTTAAAGTTTGAGGAGTTTGTTATATGGATATAGGTATTGGAAGTGCTTTAATTTGATCTGAAGTCCTGCATGATATGTGAATTCTCAACAAAAGTTGAATGCCGGATTTAGGTCCGATTATAATGAATTTCTGATTAAACATCACATGTGATTATCTGATATGACATAATCAGTATTTGATGCATTTCATAAAAGGCACGCTCAGATAAAGGTGTTGTGAATTGAGTAGCCAGTATGAAGCGCTTCCACGTAGAGCTTTGCTTCGTGATATATGTTCTGCACATAGAACTATACTCTGTAAATCTGTTTTGACTGAGCCCTATGGGCCAATATTTGTATAAGTATGTGATAGGCACTCGGTCACAAAAATAAAAACGAATGTGGGTCTCATGCATATAAAATTATAAGATCGATATCCATTGAATGAATAGCTGTGAAATATGTAATATGTGTTTATGATCCGGTGAACTTATCAATGATGGCGCATTTACTGAGTTCGCAAAACTCACCAAAATTGCAA
>JANJEY010000236.1:52755394-52796568 GCA_024703695.1 Erythroxylum cataractarum
CATGTACAATTATTTTCATGAGTACAAAAATTCAAATTCAAAAGCATGTATGCTAACATTATGCATGAGCATGAAATACAATTTTTTTCTAACTCTCACATTACTATTTTCTCTATTATTGAAATCTAAATCCTAACCCTTAATATGAGGATGGGATGTTACACACATATTCACTAATTTGATGATGAGTGCAAATGATACACAACTTCTTAAAGTGCTCTTAGTACTCATAGAAGGATTCTCCATTGCATTGCCTTACACCACAATTCCTTTTCGAAAGGTGGCTACCTTTATAGTTGAAAATATCTCTCCAAAAACAATCTTATTATCTCATTCCATATGACAATACTTCCAATAAAGTAACTAATAAAGTCATTTCTTCACAACATTTTTCAATGTAAACAAAAATGTTCTAAACTTGATTTCTTCTTCCATCACCTATGTAGGTTACTTATTTGAATATACCCCATGAAATTTCATTAACTGCTTATGCAGATTTTCACCTGTAAGACCATGAAATGATGTTAAGTGATCTAATATAATAGATTTTAACTCAATAGTGGTACTGGTCTCTAATATAGGGAATATGATGTTAAGCAGTTATTAGTTCGAGTTAAAGGCAACAAACTCTTTCAAAGTTCTATGCGCAATTATGGCTTCTTTCTCTTTCAATTATAAATAATTATTGACTAAGAATTTATAAGTTAAATTGACCTCCTAGGATCTATGTGTAGTTTCTTTTCTTAACTTACACAAAGTTATTCCTATTTTTAGATTGAACTACAAATAAAATTGATTGAAAGATTGAGTAATAAATATAAAAATAACTCAAGTAAAGATTAGTAACGATTAAAAAAATCCTTAAGAAAAAATATATAGAATAACATGGAAATAGCTAAATATCGCTCCAGTAACAATGCTAAAATTTGATGTGTTTTTACATGTACCCAAAAATAAAACCTTACTCCAAAGAAGTATATAGTAACAAAAGTAACGATCAATCTAATAGAGAGTATCTAGCCTTGTCTGAACAAGAACATACAAGGGGGTTTTGACAAATGAAAATTTGTAAAAATATAATAAAAGATCAATTCAAATGTAATTGTGAAAAAAACAATCATCAATATAAGAATGAATCATTTTCTACTTCAAATATTCTTCGTTGGAATCAATTTCTATCTTTCCTTAACCATAATTAACTAAGAGAAAAAAAAAATAATTAACCATAACTACTAAATAGCCCTTGTTTAACATTAAAAATTCAATTATTTAAAGAACTAGATAGATCAATAAAGTAGAATAACACAAACATAAGTGATTACATTCAATTCAGTTTGTTGTTCTCTCTAAAAACTTTGGTAAATAAATTCACTAAACCCTATTTACTTCATAGATTAAAGGGATCAACCAATTATGAATTTAATATATATTCTAACAATAGATTGAATCAAATAATAAACTAATAGACCTCTCAGCAGTTAAGTGACATAATTATAAAAGAACATCTAATACCCAATACATCACTTGAACAATAAAAATAAACTAAATTTCACAATTTAATACATCTGTAATAGATTCCTTAAATGTAGAAGATTAGTCATGCAAGAACATGAAAAAAAAGAAAAGACTACTAAGAAGAGAGAAAGAATTACAACTAGCTTTAGTCTAAGCCCTAAAAAATTTAATAAAAAACTAATTCTAAAATTAGGGTTAATTAGATATGTGTCTTTATTTTTAAAATTAACACTAACTGGGATACGATCATATCTCTAACTGTGTATCTTACTACTTCTATCAAGATAGAGATATAAGCTCTGACACGCTCATGTCTCAAGTTATATATCTTTCTATAACTTTAATAAAAATGGACATAAGCTAAAACACCTTAATCTTTTTATAACTTTTGTGGATATAGGCATGATTTGAGATATGTTCATATCTTAGGTCTTGTACCTCTTCAAAAATTTTCTCTATCATATGACTTCCTTTTTTCTTATATGTTAGACCTTGTATTTATATCTAGGTTGTTTAAGAACAACATCAACTTACACATGACTATGTATCGGGCTATGTTTAGCAAGCAATGATGTTTCCTTCTACTTTTTCATCATAAACTCCCCTAATTCATAGAAAAGTTCAACTCTAAGATCACATATTCTCAAATACAATAGGAGTTATGCCTGCATATCTTCATTTTACCCTTAACACATCTAGTTGCATCCTTAACCAAAATATAAAGATAATGAATTCATATGGATATAAGTTACATAGAAACATTAAATATTAAGAGAAAATAATATAGCATTTTACACTCTTATCAAATATCAATAGAAGTATATTTATAAGAAATTACACCAAAATATAAGAATAGGACAGTAATTTTTTTTTTTAGAGAATATTAATTTTGTTTCTTTAAACTTAAAGTCCTTAAATCAAAATTTGATACCAAGTTGCCTAAATTTAAAGAGAGACAACTTGACATGACTCTATTTCACTTAAATCAACTTCCATATATTTATAGTAAGAAAATTTAAAATACAAATAACTATATATTAGATTTTTAAATGAAGTAGAAACTCCTAGAATATTTATTCTTGTTAAAATTCATCAATATCTCTCTAAAATATCCTTTTCATTCATATAATTTCTTCTTTTTTATATAAACAAGGTTATCCTTTGATAAGAGCTATGACTTTTAAAAAGGGATAACATATTCAAAAGTATCTAACCTTTTGAGATTTTTTCAATTTAGTGTCAAAATTTTAAAGTTTTCAATTTAGCGAATAACTTTTTAAAACTTATAAATCAGGTTAAAAGTTTTTTTTTTTACGTGGCGTATCCACTAAATACCACATGGATGTTCATCTAGTAGCTACATCATTAAAAAGAATGTTTTGACCAAATTTATACAAATTTTGAAAGGTTAATAACTAAATTGAAAAGTTTGGAACTAAATTGTAAAAATCTCAAAAGATTATATACTTTTAAATATGTTATCTTGTTTTATGAATTATATCCTACTGCATATACTTTTTTTCTAAAAAATTATTTAGGCCAAAAAATACTTTTCTATTGTGCATACTTTTTAGTAAAGAGTGTTAGACCATTAGCAAAAGAGTCAAATTAAACTTTAATATTTTTATTGAAATTTAATTAGAACTCAAACGTTTAGACCTTTAAAAAGAACCTCAACATTTTACAATCATTTAATTTGAACCTCGACATAATATGTTTTTTCATCTCCCCATCAAAAAGCCTACTTGACATATTTTTAGTTTTTGGGCCCCTTATCAAATGTGCAATCAACGTAGCAAATGGACTCAAAAAATGTTTGCACTGTATTCATGGAAGGTCGAGCATTCGGGCTCAACTTTATGCACTATAAAGCAACCATATTCATCTTCTTGGCTATTTTCCTTTAAAATTTTGATGCATTTATGAATTTGATTTTGTTTTGCTTATTGCATTGGCCATAATTCCAACTAGGAAAGAATACTTGGCTCAAATGATCACCTAAAGTCTTGAATTTTTTCCTTCCACCTACTATTTCCAGCAACAAAACTCCAAAATTATAAACATCAACTTCGTAGGAAATGCCTGCAACGTTTCTTTTAAAATAACTCTGGAGCCATATAACCAATCATCCCTCATTTTCTATTAAGGACACATAGTATTATCTATTGGGTTCAATTTTGCAAGTTTGAAATCTAAAATTTTTTAGACAAAATCCTCATTCAGATGATGTTGAAAATTTTCATTTTACAATTCCATTCCACAAGTTATTCCAAGAACGACTCATATAACTTCTTATAGTTGACATTGTTACTAACACTTCCACATGAAAATATGTACTTATCTAGAGAACCACTATGCAATCGTATTAAGCCAATGAGACGCACCATATTGACACGGTGGATTCTTCCCATCATGGCACCTTTGTTACTGAAATCTTAGCTATTAGCTCCGGACTTACCCAACATTTTTACTGCTGCAAACCTGCGAATAAGAAGCTTCCCTTTGTAGACACAGTCATAGCCACCTTCACTTAATTAAAGAGGAAAAATTAAAAATAGTACAAGGCTAATCAAGCTAAATGGTAAAAGGTTACTCATTTGTTCTCCTCTCTTTCTCTAGAGAGTGATGAATAGATGAAAAGGGTGATAAGGACTGCTAGAGAAAAAAGAGAAGGATAGATGAAAAAGGAATTCTGGGATAAGGATTATACGTAAGGGTATAATCATGTTGGAAAATATTACTTTACACTTTTAGGTCCCACTTGTCATTTTGTAATTGTAAGCCCTACACTGCAAGGTTTTCTTTTTGTTGGTTGTCTGAAGATTCCCAATTTTAGGAAGAAATCTTTAAGCAATTTCTACCTTATTAATCTCCGCTCGAGTTAGATAGATATCTTGTGAGAGGTAAAATTCTGGCCTCAAATTTTAAATAGCTGCATACGACAAGTTTTAACCTGCAACTTTGACTTAAGCCAAAAAAAACTCGCTTACCAACTTAGCAGAGCCTTGGGGTTTACACTGCAAGGTTAAATCGGCACTCCACCAATGGTGGATCCCATGGGCTTCCTTAAGATCTAGAGCAAGCTTGTTAGAGGATGAGTGTCTTAACACAGGTGACATGTTGACTACCAGATATGCCGAAGGGATGAGGTGGAGTGGCTCTGAATCCTTACCCACTGCACTCATAAGAAGACCGGCAAGTGAATGTTGGGTTGCCACCTTCTCGATAGCTCCCATTCCAATATCATCCATTGTCTTCCTATGTTCAAAATAACCAATGTACCCTGAGCAGATATGATCACGAGGGTTGACAAATATATATGGGATCCAGTTAAACAGAGCAGCAAATGGATCTGCTGATCCACTATTTTGATAGTTATTTTCTGAAACAACCGCTTTGATAACACTGCTTGCAATCCTAAGCCCTTTTTTGACTTGCTCTTCTTTAATTATGTCAAGCGGTGCAGAGAAGAATGGTAAATTAAACAGAAATGTTTGAAGAAAGATGCCTCTCTTAGCCATGGTCTTTCCAGCAAGCAACGCCAATGCTGCGCCCAGGGAATGGCCAGCTAACCAGACATTGGATTCACCAACAGTAGCAACCGTATCTCGAACTGCTTGGATTGCTATCTTAACTTGAGATATCTCATGAGGTCTAGTTCGGATAAGGTGAAAACCCAGTTTAAGGTCACCCACAAAACAGTCGAGCTCAGTTATGATGCCCCGAAAGGCAATTATATAACGTGGACTTTTATCTATTGACTGGTGACAATGAGATGTCGGTGGTTTAAATTCATAAATTGCACCAAAAATGGAGGAATCAGCATCATCTACCAGATATTCATGCAGATGGAAATGAAAGAACTCCCACCATCGTGGAGCAACAGCTTCAGCACCTTGGCGCTTCAGTTGGCGGTCCCGTTTCGAAATGTAGACACCCTTAACCAGACTGGCAGCAACAGACCTCCGATGATGTGAATTTGTCCTACATCCATAGAGCATTGAAAATCAGTCACTCGTGATTATGAAATTACTTATTGGTTAATTAAAGGGAGTAGGGGGAAGAGGAATGATAAATGAGGATCAATATGGGTGCAAAAGTGGCAGTTGCATAACAATGAAAAGATATCTACTTCATCCTTTTTCAACGCAGGGCTATGGGGTGGTGGAAGAATGGGAAAGAAGAGGAAGGGATATCATAGGCAGTTTGTGCGAAAAGTACCAATCAATAAAAGTTAAATGTCGGGGCCCTGAGAGGCTGAAATCTTCCTTCTTAGAAGCCATTACCGCCGTAAGTTACTTTCAGCCTTTGTGCTTGATGCCTCTTGAAGCCACTTGAATGCACAAAGAAAACTATTCCCTGTTTTAAAAACCATTAAGCTCACAAAAAAATATGAACAATACAATAAACTTTACACAGATTCTGGCACGTATAAGGCGAAATACATAATCTCTGAATCTTTAGAAAAACCCCGACATTTAGATAAGCAATAAAGTATTAAAAATTTGACTTTGAATCAAATAAAATATAAAAATTTAGAAAAAAATGAACATGTAGAGACTTAAAAAGTCTGAAACCATGAGATCATTAACCATAAAATTTCAATCTTTACCATAAACCCAACAACTTCAAATACAAAGAGATCAAAATAATAAAACAAAGAAAGCATTAAATCTTAAATCACACAAACAAGCTAAAATTAAAAGCTAAAAATGCACAAATAACAGAAATTTTAGAAAACCAACAAAACTCAGATAACATCAAAACAACAGAGGAGTCTGATTAATCAAGAATTATACCTGATAAAAGAAGGCTGCAAAAAAAGAAAAGAAAATGCTAGCGGCTAGCGCCAAGAAAGAGAGATAAAAAAGAAATAGAAAGAAAGAGTGAGAGAGGGAGAGCTCTAAGCTAGTGGTTGCTTTTCCATACTTCCTTCTGTCTTGACTTTTGTGTCGTGTTTTTGTCTATTTTTGAATGTTTTATTTAATTAAAATTTTAAAAAATGGAATTAATCGGTAACTTGCTTAAGAATTTTGTCTTCTGATTGGCTTGTAGACTTTGACTTTGACTTTTCTACTGTTCTTAATTTTTATTATTCCTTTTTTCTTTTTACATTCTTCAACATTATCTTCAGCACAGTAGCAGTGGCTCTACTTTACAGCTCTTTTGAAGGACAACCTCTATAGTATTTCTACCTTCTTAAGAAATACTAGTTGGTAGTTGGTTTTCATGAACCGCCGACTAAATAGAAGAAAATATCAACTGCTAACTAAAAGTCAGAAATTTAGAATTTTTTCTTCTCATCATTTAATACGCAGGCAGAGCCGTTCAAAACTAGTCTTACTGAAGTGTTTAGTGGCACAGATCTCAACTATCTAGTGTAATAAGTTGGATGGTTGAGATCTATTAGGCACATGGGGCCACTAAGTAAAGGGTACAAAAACATCTGGTCTCGTGTTTAGCATCGTCTATATAGCTTTTTTCTTCTCTAATCTTTTAACGCGGGAAATCTTTCAAAACTAGTCTTTAGCGTGAAAACTATTCTTCACACTATTAAATGTGCAAATTGCAATTATCATTTAATGCAGCAAGCCTATTCTTCAAACCTTAGTATTTACGTGTCTTCTTATTATTATAAAATTTAACTTACTCTACCACATGATTTTATTGTATTTACGTAATAAAATCAATAATGTAATTATATTATATTATAATTATTACATATAAGAATATAATTATAAAATAATAAAATTAAACATATTTTTATTTTCAATTTTTTATTACAAATCTCAATAAAACAGATTTTTGTTTTCAATTTTTATATTATAAATTTCAACCAAACAAAATTTTCTTTTAAAAAAAAACAAAAACTAAAATCAAGAAACATAAACTAAAAACAACAAAAAAATATAAGTGAAACCAAACGACCCCTAATAATAATGGAATAAGAAACCCTGTTAAACTTTCAAAATAAGAATAAAATCCTATTTTACAATAAAGCCTAACTAATAAACACAATATAAAATGAAATTATTTATTTTCAACAAAAAATTGAAATAGTAACTATTTTTTTAATTCTGCATCATTGAAGTAACTACATCAACCACATTGCCAAACACATATTTCAATATCATCCAAATTGTCTAACCAAAAAGTAAATCCTGAATGACTGAGACAGATACCAAAGATCTGGTCTAGTTGTATCAATCTATTTGCAACATATAGGCAGATTTTGATGGATAAATTAAAAATAGTAAGTTAGAAAAAAAAATACTCAAATTGCCTCCAACCAATTTTCCAAGTTAATACAATGCCCTTCTCAATACATGATTCAATCAATCTACCAGTACCATCTAAATGACTAGTTAGTAACATAAAAAATTATATTATCAAAACTCAGGAGCCAGTCAGTGTAAACTCCTAAATATGTGATTTGACCAATTCAACCAATATTTGTTAGTATTCAAACTGTACATATTATGGAAAAGGACGTGTCTTCATCGTTTGTATCTCAACCAGAAAATGACGCTGAAATCAAATCTGCCACAAAGGCCTTAGTTACTGAATAAATAATGCAACAACCTAGCTTAGTCTTTTGAGCACCGTGTATGGTCTCTCTGACGGATTTGTTCAAGGTAGAGGAGAAAAAAGAAAAAACAAACACAAGACAATATTAAAGAAAATTGGAAGAACAATAAAGGAACAGAAAGTTAAAAATCGAAACAAGAGGAAACCAACCGAATGGGACACATTATACTGCTTACGGTCTTACTTCAACTTAATATTTATAAAATTGTTCTCTTGCACGAAAGAAAAAATAAGAACAATAACAATATCAATAATATCTTAGCAAAAATTTCGCTGAGACGCAAGATCCGAAGATGTTCAGAAATACACAATCTTATTTCTAACTAATAGGCCCACAAAGAAAAGATAAAAGACAAAAGACAAAAGGAAAAAAAAGTCTTGTAGGCCTATTTGTAGAAAAAAATCAAAACTACAATAAAAAATAAAAATAAAAATAAAAATAAATAATATATAATAAAATAAAATTGAAATAAAGAATACTAATGAAAATACATATTAAATAATAAAAGTATTAATAAAAATAAAAATCAAAGATAATAGTAATGATAACAATAATAATATCATTACATATAATTAAATAATTATAAATAACAATAATAAAATAAATAATACCATACAAATAGAACAAGGTAAAGACTAAAAATATAAGATAAAATAAAAATAGAAATAAAGAATAATAATAATGATGATGATGATGAAAGTAATGATAAAATAAAAATAAAAATAGAGGATAATAATAATAATTAATAAATACGAACATATGTAAATATAAAAATAAGTAATAAAATAAATACTATAATAAATATAGAACAAAATAAAGAATAAATAAATAAACAAACAAGAAAGAAAGAAGATCAATTAATCAATCAATCAAACAAGTCAATGCGAGAGAATGATTAGGCTAGGTAAAGAAATGGTTAAGCTAAATAACTACGAGAGAAGTACTACAGAATGAGAGTTTAGGTTAAATAACTATGAGAAAGAGAAACACCTCTCTATATGAGATCTTTCGTCTATATCTTAATATACTAAAGTTTTCTATCAAAGGTCAAGTCCTCAATAAATTCTAGCATAACCATATCATTTTTAATTACCATCCTCTAGCTCTTCTTAGGCCTTCCTCGTTTCCTCTTATAGTCTATAATTACAATCTTATTGCATTTTCTCATTGGAGCATCAAGATGTCTCCTCTTAACGTGTTTAAACTATTTAAACTTAGTCTCTTTTAATATTTCATCGATATTAGTTACTTTTAATTGTCCTACCATTATATTTCTAACATTATCTCTTTTTATAAGGTTGAACATCAAATATAGAGCATCGTCAACTCTGTCATTATTATTTTATGACATTGCACTTATTTAATGAGTCAACAATTTGTCTCATAAAACATAGCTGGTAATATCGCTAAACAATAGAATTTACCATTGAGCTTTAGTATTATCTTTTTGTCACATAAAACTCCTGAAGTACTTCTCCATTTAAGCTATCCTGATCTAACATCGTAAACTATGTCTTCGTCGATCTCTCTATTTCTTTGGATGATAAATTCTTAATACTTAAAATACTCTTTCTATTGTCTAACTTTTGAACCAATCTTTATCTTCACATCAAAAGTCACCCTATGGCCCAAAGAATTACATTCTAAGTACTCAATCTAAGTCTTGCTCAATTTAAAGCCCTTTGTTAGTATTCAAACAATTAAGTGACATATAAAATGGTTTAAGTGACATATAAAGTACTCAATCTAAGTCTTGCTCAATTTTAAGTGACACATTCTAAGTACTCAATCTAATACCCAAAGAATTACATTCTAAGTACTCAATCTAAGTCTTGCTCAAACTAACAGTAAATTGAATCAAATAATAAACTAATAGACCTCTCAACAATTAAGTGACATAATTATAAAAGAATATCTAATACCCAATACATAAATTGAACAATAAAAATAAACTAAATTTCACAGTCACGCAAGAACATGAAAAACAGAAAAGACTACTAAGAAGAGAGAAAGAATTACAACTAGCTTTAGTCTAAGTCCTAAAAATTTAATAAAAAAATAATTCTAAAATTAGGGATTTTTCTATTAAATATGATATGTGTCTTTATTTTTTAAATTAACACAAACTACGATACGATCATATCTCTAACTCTGTATCTTACTATTTCTATCAAGATAGAGAAATAAGCTCTAACACGCTCGTATCTCAAGTTATATATCTTTTTATAACTTTAATGAAAATGGGCACAAGCTGAAACCCCTTATTCTTTTTATAACTTTTGTGGATATAGGCATGATTTGAGATATGTTTATATATTAGGTCTTGTATCTCTTAAAAAATTTTCACTATCATATGACTTCCTTTTTTCTCATATATTAGACCTTATATTTATATCTAGGTTGTTGAAGAACAACATCAACTTACATGTGCCTATGCATCGGGCTATGTTTAGCAAGCAATGATGTTTCCTTCTTACTTTTCCTCGTAAACTCCTCCAATTCATGGCAAAGTTCAGCTCTAAGATCACATATTCTCAAATACAAAAGGAGTTATGCTCGCATATCTTCATTTTACCTTTAACACATTTAATTGCATCCTTAAACAAAATATAAAGATAATGAATTCATATGGATACAAGTTACATATAAAACATTAAATATTAAAGGAAAATAATATAGCATTTTACAGTCTTATAAATATCAGTAGAAGTATATTTATAAGACATTATACCAAAATAAAAGAATAGGATAGTAATTATTTTTTGAGACAAAAATAATTTTATTTCTTTAAACTTAAAGTCCTTAAATCAAAATTTGATACCAAGGTTACCTAAATTTGATAAAGAGACAACTGATCATGACTCTATTTCACTTAAATCAACTTTCATATATTTACATTAAGAAAATGTAAAATACAAATAACTACATATTAGATTTTTAAATAAATTAGAAACTCCTCGTATATTTATTCTTGTTGAAATTCATCAATATCTCTTTCAAATATCCTTTTCATTCATATAATTTATTCTTTTTAATATAAAAACGGTTGTCCTTTAATAAGAGTTGTCACTTTTAAGAAGAGATCATATTCAATATTATCTAATCTTTTGAGATTTCGAAATATTTATTTTTATTGAAATTCGTCATTATCTCTCTCAAATATCCTTTTCATTCATATAATTTCTTCTTGTTAATATAAAAAGGGTTGTCTTTTAATAAGAGTTATCACTTTTAAGAAGGGATCAGATTTAACATTATCTAATCTTTAGAGATTTTTTCAATTTAGTATCAAATTTTTAAAGTTTTCAATTTAGCGATTAATCTTTTAAAACTTATATAAATCAGGTTGAAAGTTTTTTTATGTGGCATATCCACTAAATATCACATGGATGTTTATCTATTAGCTACATCTTCAAAAACAATGTTTTGGCCTAATTTATACAAATTTTCAAAGGTTAACAACTAAATTGAAAAGTTTGGCACTAAATTGAAAAAATCTCAAAAGATTATACACTTTTGTATATGTTATCTCCTTTTAAGAATTATATCATACTACTTTTGAATATGTTATCTTTCCTAGTTAGTCATAATTCCAACTAGGAAAGAATACTTGGCTCAAATGATCAGCTATGAATTTTTTCCTTCCACCCACTATTTCCAGCCACAACACTCCAAAATTATAAACATCAACTTCGTATGAAATACCTCCAATGTTTCTTTTTAAATAACTCTGGAGCCATATAACCAATCATCCCTCATTTTCTATTAAGAACACATAGTATTATCTATTGGGTTCAATTTTGCAAGTTTGAAATCTAAAATGTTTTAGACAAAATCTCATTCAGATGACGTTGAAAATTTTCTTTTTACAATTCGATTCCACAAGCTATTCCTAGAACAACTCATATGACTTCTTATTGTTGACATTGTTACTAATACTTCCACTTGAAAATATGTACTTATCTAGAGTACCACTGGACATGAAATCATATATAAGCCAATGGGACGCACCATATTGACACGGTGGATTCTTCCTATTATGGCAACTTTGTTAATTAAATCTTAGCTATTACCTCCAGACTTACCCAACATTTTTACCGCTGCGAACCTGTGACTATGAAGCTTCCCTTTGTAGACACTAGACACAGCCATAGCCACATTCACTTAATTAAAGAGGAAAAATTAAAAATAGTACAAGGCTAATCAAGCTAAATGGTAAAAGGTTACTCATTTGTTCTCCTCTCTTCCTCTAAAGAGTGATGAATAGATGAAAAGAGTGATAAGAACTGCTAGAGAAAAAGAGATGGATAGATGAAAATGGTGTTCTGGGATAAGGATTATACGTAAGGGTATATTCACGTTGGAAAATATTACTCTACTTTTTTAGGTCCCACTTGTCATTTTGGATGCATAACTATCAAGGAGATTTATCACAAATTTTTTTTTTTTTGAAAGATTTTAAGTTAATGTGTAAATGTAACATGTTGTGAACGAAACTGAAGCATACTTGAATTTATTCACTCAAAGAAAAGGAATAGATTTAAGTATAAGAAGTTAAATGACCTGATTTGTTTCATTACAATTTAAAGCTTCAGGAAATTTATGATGTTATCATTAATAATTTCAATATAATTTCTTATAATTTTCTAATAATTAAATTTAATTGTTTATTAGGAGTTATAATAATACAAGTAATTCAACTGATCCAATTTTCATTTATAATATTGATCTTTTGGCGGATTGAGTTTTTGAAGAACCGAATTTGATAGATATCAATAACTTGAAAGATAATATTGGATGAGAAAGTATTGACATATCATTTGATGCATTAAATTTGAATGATAATGATGATAAAGCTCCTCTCAATGATGATGACTTTGTATCAAATGATAACTGGGGTCAGTACAATTATAGCAAATATCCTCTCGTTGACAATTGAATTCTATTTCAGGTTTTTGTTTTTTTATCTTCTTTTAATTTCACTTATATTTGATGTTTATGTTAAATTATATACATGTAATGTAACTGTAAATATTTTTGTTTCAGTTTTAATTTCTACTTGATTGTTTATTCGTCATGAACTCCTTTTATAAATTATGTAAAGATATTTGTTGTTCCTTTTATTGAATGTTTTGATGTAATTATTATGTATTAAAATGATGAAATTATATTATTGTAATATTTTAAAATTTTATATATGTATAATGGTAATTGTATTTTTATATTAATTATGGTTATTATTTATATGTGAAATATTTAAAATTTATTATTATTACATATTAATTGTGATTACTATCTATTATTATAATTTTTGAAAACAGAGTTGATGTAAACTTGAAAAATATACAATACAACTGTATAATTTACCAATAGAATATTTTACAAATTTTAAAAATTTCGAATCTATTTTATAAATTTTAAAAATTATCTGAAACGTACTCGGTATTAACAAATACCGATACAATATCGTACAAAAACACAATCTGGTATCAAATTCAATACGGTATTCGCAACTGTATTCAATTTACTCATAATTCTGAATCTGGAATAAGAAAAAAAAAAAACTATATTGCATTTTGTTATTGCGCTCGGAACTTTTGTTATTTTGTTCCAGTTCTTTATAACCGATGATTCACATACTTTCTCCTGACTTGCTTAACTTAAATCTTTACCACTATTTACTGTCCACACTAAACAAAGAAGGATATGTACCATCATTATATCATTTAAATGAAGATGCCCAACCAGTTCAATAATTTCATAATGCTGTAGTTTTTATAGCCATCAGAAAAGTATATAGAAGATGCCCACGTCCTCGAGCATCAAGTCGGAGCCGTTTGCTCCATTTTCCAAGTTCATCTGAATGACGTAAATGATATGTCACCACTATCCCGTTCACTTGCTAACATAAATAGTCATGCAACTTAGAATCAGAAAAAACTTTAACCAGGTTTACCAAATCCAATGTGCCACAATGTGTAGAAAACCAGTTCCAGTTTTCCTGTACAAGATATATAAAAGTATTTACATGCTCCAAGAACTGCAGGCGCAAAAAGCTATTTGTAGTTGTAAGCCTTACACTGCAAGGCTAAATCGGGTCTCCACCACTGGTGGATTCCATGGGCTTCCTTAAAATGTGGAGCAGGCGACATGTTGACTACCAGATTTGCTGAAGGGATGAGGTGGAGTGGCTCTGAATCCTTACCCACCGCACTCATAAGAAGACCGCCAAGTGAATGTTGGGTTGCCAACTTCTCAATAGCTCCAATTCCAATATCATCCATTGTCTTCCTATGTTCAAAATAACCAATGTACTCTGAGCAGATATGATCACCAGGGTTGACAAATATATATGGGATCCATGCAGAAAGAGCAGCAAATGGATCTACTGATCGACTATTTTGATAGTTCTTTTTTGAGGCAAGAGCAATTCCCGCTGTGATAACACTGCTTGCAATCCTAATCCCTTTTTTGACTCGCTTGTCTTTAATTCTTTCAACTGGTGCAGAGAAGAATGGTGAATTAAACAGAAATGCTTGAAGAAAGATGCCTGTCTTAGCCATGGTCTTTCCAGCAAGCAAGGCCATTGCTGCGCCCAGCGAATGGCCAGCTAACCAGACATTGGATTCACCAACAGTAGCAACCACATTTCGAACTGCTTGGATTGCTATCTCAAAACGAGATGTCTCATGAAGTCCATTTCGGATAAGGTGAAGATCCAGTTCAAGGTCACGCGACAAAGAGTCGGGCTTAGTTATGGTGCCACGAAAGGCAATTATATAACGTGGACTTTCATCTATTGACTGGTGACAATGAGATGTTGGTGGTTTAAATTCATAAATTGCACCAAAAATGGAGGAATCAGCGTCATCTACCAGCTGACGAAGCAGATGGAAATCAAAGAACTCCCACCATGGTGGAGCAAGAGCTTCAGCACCTTGGCGCCTCAGTTGGCGGTCCCGTTCCAAAATGTAGACACCCTGAACCATACTGGCAGCAACAGACCTCCGATGATATGAATTTGTCCTACATCCATAGAGCATTGAAAATCAGTCACTCTTGATTATGAAATTACTTATTGGTTAATTAAAGGGAGTAGGGGGAAGAGGAATGATAGATGAGGATCAATATGGGTGCAAACGTGGCAATTGATAATAATGAAAGGATATCTACTTCATCCTTTTTCAACTGTTTGCAGGGCTATATGGGGTGGTGGAAGAACGGGAAAGAAGAGAAAGGGATATCATAGGCAGTTTGTGCGAAAAGTACAAGAGTCTTACCAATCAATAAAAGTTAAATGTAGGGGCCCTGAGAGGCTGAAATCTTCCCTCTCAGAAGCCATTACCACCATAAGTTACTTTCAGCCTTTGTGCTTGATGCCTCGTGAAGCCACTTGAACGCGTAAAGAAAACCAGTCAGTGGTCAGCTCTCAACAACTATATTCTATGGCCATAAGAAAAGCTTTCACCATAGAGCAGGACATTAGCACAAGCAAAAGCAAGAGAAATTTTACTATGAACCAACTTTATGTAATTGACAAAGTATCAAGACCATAAATAGAAAACTTGCATTTTTTGCTCGAAGGTAGTGTTGCTTGTGTAAATATGGCAACATATGAGTATTCAGAAGTAGAAGCTTCTTTCAATATGCAACATATGGCAATTTCACGATTGAATTATGTACGCATAAATAGAAGAAAATATCAACTACTAACTAAAACTCAGAAATTTAGAATTTTTGACGGCTGGAATTTTGAGTTTCAGATCTGGGAATTCAGTTTCAAGTCTGAAATTTAAGCAAAAATTCTTGAAACTAAAGATTTGGATTGCTAGAAACTTATACTGGAAATTGCTTGAATTTTAGTGAAGGAAACAAGCAATAGGTAGTTCTAAAAATCTTTTCTTGAATAGGAAACTAGAAACTAATCTTAACATCTAAGAATCATTCCTACAAAAAAAAAAAAATCACAGTTTCTAATTGAAAACCCAAAAAAATTTATTGGAAATAGTCAGGCCTTTTTTTTCCAATAAAAGATTGATTACATATATAAAAATTTCTTAGAACTTTAATGTTAATGGAATAAGAAACCCTACTAAACTTTCAAAATAAGAATAAAATCCTATTTTACAATAAAGTCTAACTAATAAACACAATATAAAATAAATTTATTTATTTTTAACAAAAAAATTTGAAATAATAACTATTTTTTAATTCTGCATCATTAAAGTAACTACATCAACCACATTGCCAAACACATATTTCAAGATCATCCAAATTGTCCAACCGAAAAGTAAATCCTGAATGACAAAAACAGATACCAAAGATCTGGTCTCGTTGTATCAGTGTATTTGCAACATATAGGCAGATTTTGATGGATAAATTAAAAATAGTACGTCAGAAAAAAAAAAACTCAAAATGCCTCCAACCAATTTTCCAAGTTAAGACAATGCCCTTCTCAATACATGATTAAATCAATCTACCAGTACCATCTAAATGACTAGTTAATAACATAAAAAATTCTATTATCAAAACCCAGGAGCTAGCCAGTGTAAACTCCTAAATATGTGATTTGACCAATTCAACCAATATTTGTTAGTATTCAAACTATAAACATTATGATAATTTCATAAAGCACATAATCCACAAAGTGGAAAAGGAAGTGTCTTCATCGTTTGTATCTCAACCAGAAAATGATGCTAAAATCAAATCTGCCACAAAGGTCTTAGTTACTGAATAAACAAGCAACAAACTAGCTTAGTCTTTTGAGCAGCGTGTATGGTCTCTCTGATGGATTTGGTGAAGGTAGAGGAGAAAAAAGAAAAAAGAAAAAAGAAAAAAGAAAAAAGAAACACAAGACAATATTAAAGTAAAATTGGAAGAACAATAAAGGAACAGAAAGTTAAAAATCGAAACAAGAGGAAGCCAACCGAATGGGACAGATTATACTGCTTACGGTCTTACTTCAACTTAATATTTATAAAATTGTTCTCCCGCACAAAAGAAAAAATAAGAACAATAACAATACCAATAATATCCCAGTAAAAATATCGTTGAGACGGAAGATCTGAAGAGGTTCAGAAATACGCAGTCTTATTCCTAATTGGTAGACCTACAAAGAAAAGAAAAAAAGAAAAAAGAAAAAAAGAAATAAGTCTTGGAGACCAGTTTGTAGAAAAAAAATCAAAACTACAATAAAAAATATACAATATACAATATAATATAAAATAAAATTGAAATAAAGAATAATAATAAAAATACATATTAAATGATACAAGTATTAATAAAAATAAAAATAAAAGATAATAGTAATGATAACAATAATAATATCATTAAATATAATTAAATAATTATAAATAACAATAATAAAATAATTATAAATATCCATCTGAGGTTACCTCATAGACCATTAAAGTCTCTTAAAATAGTTTTCTCGTCAAGGGGAATCTACTAAATCACCTCATATAGCTCTTCCCAAAATTGGCACTTAAGCTGTTCGTCCAACCCTACTTAGAGTGCATAAGCACAAACCACATTGTAAACAACAGCTTTCACCATAATCTTTTACCGACAAAATCTTATCACTAGTTCTCTTTAACCCCACAACATCATGAGTTCTTTAACAATTGAGATACCTACTCCATTCCGATGCCTCGAACCTCCTAAATATTAAATTTTGACTCCATTGATCTTTTTAGCTTTAGCACCTATTCACTGTGTCTCCTAGAAGCACGCTATCTGAACTTATATTTGTATAAAATCTCCACTAATTCCAATGGCTTTTTTGTAAATGTCTCGATGTTCCAAGAACCAGTTTGCAGTTTGTCAACATCTTTTATTCTCCTAGACTCAAGACTCATCGAAGTATTAGTCCTTATTCTATCATCAGAAGTCAATGCCACCTTTTTTATCCTAATACCCAACACTGTCTATAGAAGACAAGCACAATAAGTCCATAAACAACTCTAATATTACTTGATTAACCAAATAATACAAAAGGGATTAAAAAACGCAAAATATTATATTATTAAGGCAAATCCCTAGGTAAGCAACTTGTTCCCACCATAGTGTCAATCGAGCAATATTCCTATAGAGCAAGTTTACAGTTTCTAAATATTAGGTGGGATTATCTAAGTTTTATCGAAAGAAATAAATTGCCAAGTCACTAGATGTGGACTATTATTAAAATAAATCAAATGCGTTAAGCAAAGAATAGAAACAGAGAGAAAGTAGACAAGCAAAGTCAAAAATGAAGATGGATGCAAAATATAAGCATATAAATTGCGACACATTCGGAGGAAAAATAAAGTAGACAAGCAAAGCCAAAGAAAATGTACAATGTGAAGTGAAAAGACTGACTTTGAGGTCTTCTCAAGAAGTATTATATCTGAGTTATAAAGCAAGCAAAACTGCAAGATCACTTATATGCTTGTAAAACTTACTAGATCAACAATTTTCGATTATTGAAGATAGAAGAAAATACATGAATCTCCAAAAGTGAGGTTTTCAAAACTCTAAATCCCTATATCCTTCCACTTAACAGTAATAAAACAAACGATTCCACTAAAAAGAGAAACGTTTAAAAGCAACAACCTATCAAGAAAGTGCAAAATCCAAATCCAAACAAAGATAGAGATGTAAAACAATAAAATGAAGTGAATGTACAATAATATAAGTAAGCAGACAGAAGTGGGAAGATCTCAAAAGACTATTTTTTTACACGGATTCTGCAGACTTGGAGACTATATATATCCAATGATAAGAAAATTTTACTAAAAAACAAGAATACCTTGCTATACTCAGCTTAACAAATAACACCAACTCTAATAATAACCCCATATTACTAAATAAAGCCAAAAGGTAGAAGCACCCTGTACTTCGATCTAATCTATGAAACCAGACGCTAAAAACCCATCCAAGTTCCAACCAAAGAACACCCAAAACCCTAAAAATGGAGAACCACCGAGCTCATGGAAGCTAAAGCACCACTAGCCACGTCAGAAAGCACCAAACAAACACAAATCAAACAAACAAATAATGAAACAAGCTGAAGGAGATGTAAATTTAACTCAAAACCCACTCAAATAACACCAAAAACAATCAAGAACCAACCACGACTACTGCCGGTACCGATAGACAACAACAATGATTGTGTAGCTAAAACTACAGAAAAATCGGTATAAAATTTGATGGGTATGAAAAGATAGAAGCTCACAGCTAAAAGCAAAGAGAGTTGAGAGACATTAGAAGTCCAAATTGAAGAAGAAGAAGAAGATGTAAAAATTAGTGGACTGTGAAATCTCAGGTACAAAAGTCGACAATTCAAGCACTTAATTGTTCTCACAAACTCCTTATAAATCACAAACCCGAAAAGAGAATCAAGGAACAACAAAATGAAGATCAAATTTAACGCAGACCCTGAACAAGAATTCTACAAAGCCAGCCCACCATTACAAAACTTTTACCAAATTTCAGCAGAGTTCCTCGTATAGATCTTTAAGTTCAGAACAAGGAAAATCAACCCAAAGATTTACAGGTTAATGTTAAACTAGAAAATCAAAGTGCATAATTTACAGATCTATATTTGTACTGCCCTTTGACGATAAACCAAATCGAATCTTGATAGAGAACGAAGGTACTTCTTGATCTGCCTAACCCCATACAAGCTACTCGACTCTAGACCTGTGACTGTGAATCAACCAGAAATACAAATTGCAGAGAAGGAAAGTTTGGTCTAAAAGACAGTAAAGGAGTAAATACAACTTGCAGAGAACAAAGAAAAATGAAGAGAATTAAGTTGGAAAAGTGTTACTATAAATGGTAAGTAATGAAGCGGGAAAACCGGATCTAGGATCTGTGAAACTGGTGGAACAGGATGAGTGAGGAGGCTAGTAGCAACACCGATGATTCAAGGGCACAAGAACACCATCGCATTAAAAAAATAGAAGAGATGAAAGTTGACCATTTCGACGATTACCGCAACATATACAGATATTAATGTGGCGATGCATTCATTTCCATATTTCATGTTAAGAAAAGCATTCCATCAAACAAAAACTAGACTCTGAAACAACACCATTTACTAAAAGTTTTTTTTTTTTTTCTTCTCAAGCATGGAACACATCATAAACAATCCTGCCCACATCCTACGAAAAACAAATAAGCAATCGTTGTTGGTAGAAAAAGAAAAGGAAATTGACAAATGATCCAAAGACTACAATGTGGCGACAGAAAACAAATTCATCTCTAACCACGTATATAGCAGGAATGATATGTAGAGTTGAAAAGTAAACGAAAAATGTACGCTGATAAACTAAACTAAAACAACAGACCTGACCACGATGATACCGGAAGAGGTCCTGTTCTGTCTCCTCCGTCTCTCCCCCTCTGTTCTTCTCTGGCTATGAATATTAACCTTCCAGGGAGGCAGTTTGTTTCTATTTTGGTGATCAAACAAATTTAGGCCAAAACCAAACCGTATTGTAGTCTTGCCCTCTTCACGTCTTCAGAATCTTGGATCTCTATAACGCCACACGACGGCGTTGAAGTCCTGTCGGTAAGACACGTTACTTTCAGCTTCTCTAACTCCCCACCTTTTTATTGGGTTTAAAAAAAAAAAAAACATATCTTCTTCTCACGGAAGGGTTCCCGACCCCTTGTTTCGTCCTTTTTTTTTTTTTGGTTTTATTTATTAAATGGACAGGATAAGAACGGATGAATAGAAATTATAAAATAGTTTTTAAAAATTATAGAATTATTAAATAGTTAGTATGATCTTATACTTATATGTTAACTTTGTCCAAAAAAATCATATAATATAACATTATTTCTTTAATCTTATTTTTCACTTATTTTCATATAAATTAATACAGAAGAAATTGTCTAATTTTTCGTACAGAAATAAAACTAAGAATAATAAAATTACTTAATTTTTTAATTAAAGATTATTATTACAAAGTATTGTATATTATCAAGATGCTATCAATAGTGACTATGCTAGTATATATGGCCTAAGAAAATATCAAAATAACATTATGCTTCGGTTGAATACATGTAGGAGTCTCGGTTACTAATATATATTTCCTCACCAAACTTATACGATTAATAGTCTTCACTCTGGCATCTTCAAGTGAGCTGGATTCCCTTTAATCAACCTCAAATTTCTTTCCTTCTACGAGTTCCATGTAGCATCTGACATATAACAACTTAAAATGTAACAATTGATTATATCAAAACATCTTATAATAACAAAACAACAAAAGTTTACACCGAGGAGCACAACAAAAGTAAAAGTGAAACTTGAAACAAAAATATTTATAATTAAAAGTTTTATATTTATACGGCATATATAAATTTTAACATATACATCAAAGACAAATGAAATTAAAAGAAAAGAGCATAATTAAAAAAAACATGAATCTTTATTCTATGACATATATGCTTTAATTCTTATTTAGTACAAGTTCTCATTATTGAGAATAACTCCATCATCACAATCATTCAAGTTTAATGTATTGAATGATATATCAATACTTTCTAATTCAAGATTATCTTTCAAATCATTCTCATCTATAAAACTTGGTTTCTTAGAAATTTGATTGACAGAATAATTAATACGATCAAGAAAAATTGGATCTATATAACTACTTATTTTATTAAGAATTCAGGTACAAACATAAATTTAATTATTAAGAAATTACGGGAAACTATATTTAACTTAATAACATAGATTTCTTTAAGCTTCAAGTTATATTGAATAATTACTAAGTCATTTAATTTTTTATGTTTCAATTTGTTTCTTTTTTAAAAAATAATGAATTCAAATATGTCATTTTCTTTTACAATCAACATATTCACACACTAACTAGAATTGTAGACATTTGCAATTTTAGAATACCACTTTATTAAATAAGTATAATAAGCTAAACAAAAAGCAAATGCACCTCTTAATTGTAAACAAATAAATAAGCATACGTCATTAAGTGAACAATAAACATTAGTGTTTAAGCCAATGCAAATAATGAACTTACAAGAGAAAGATTGAGAGAAAAATGTATATTTTCAACATAATTTTAAAAGGAAGCTGTTACCATTTTTCTTTTAGATTTAGTTTAAAGGAATTCTATATTTAAAGCACACATAAATTTTGAAAAATTAGGAGCTGATCGCCAATTCTTATGTGATTTTCTTGGCATAGAAATCCAATACAAACTTTAAATATTACATATTTTGTGAATATTATTATAGTGCCTAATTATCTTATTGTTATGAGCACAATAGATAAAACACCAAAGTTATAAACTTGTGCAGTTTTAAGTGCAGATACGATGTTGCTATTGACATCAACGCGCTTGGACCCTGTCATCTCATGAGCTTTACCAAACTTAAGCTCTTCTTATCAGGGTCTATAAAGGTTATTCTTTTGTTTTTTGATAGATGAAATTTCTCATGTTTTCATTGTCTCAAATAGCTTGGTTTTTTTTTTTTTTTTCTTTTTTCCCCGTTACAGCTTATGTCAATGGACAAAGGCAGGATAGAATAATGGAAAGGCCATTCTCCATTGCAAATTGCATAGACAACATCTGTGAAAGTACACCACGTTTTCCACCTATGATTGACGTTGAAATGAGATTAAGATGCCTTTGAGTTCCAGGGAAGTTCTACAGGAAAATGAAATGGCTCAAAA
The DNA here is from genome assembly GCA_024703695.1 of Erythroxylum cataractarum. Classification (NCBI taxonomy): domain Eukaryota; kingdom Viridiplantae; phylum Streptophyta; class Magnoliopsida; order Malpighiales; family Erythroxylaceae; genus Erythroxylum; species Erythroxylum cataractarum. Next base: position 52,778,182 of record JANJEY010000236.1, read on the forward strand.
CATGAAAACGTTGGGCTTAGAGAGGTGGTTGTTGTATCCTTCTTTCTTTGTTTTTCTTTTTCCTTGATCAGAAAATGATTCAACTTACATGATCTGCTCAAAAACAAGGGCAGAAAATATGGATGGTAAGACACTTACGTGTTCACAAAAGCTATGGGGGAGATGATGATCGATAAGATGAGAGGAGAAGGAGATACACATACACCAGCGGTCAAAATCCAACCCTGGAGTACTTGCAAAGAGCCGTTTCCTAGATGCATGGAGGGAGGGAAACAGGTATTTATCTCCAACCCATTGTAAAACCAACGTCTTTAATAGAATTAATATGATGGCTTCAACTACACTAGCTCTGTTATCACCTATCCAAATAACAATAAAAACACAAAAATGACCATATTTCCAGCAGGTCATTGATAAACTTAGAAGTTACGATAGGAGAAGATGACAATGTACAATGATGAAGCAGCAACGGTGATGGAGCAGCGACATCGAGGAGAGTTTTGTAATTTGGGTGAGGGCCATGAGGCATCTGATAACTAATTAAGTTAACGAAATCCTTTTCATTGTCCTAACAAAATAAGGTAAAGGGCGATGATGACTAGTAGTAGCAAGTCATTGGCTGTTAGTGTGGTCTATTAAGCAAAAGTCCACTGTTCCTCCCAATTTGAGTACCTAATTGTATCTTATGTCAATCCATAGACAAAAGTTCTGTTAAAAATCACCGGATGACTCATAACATATTATCGGTTAGGCTGTTGATAAATTTATCGTTGAGAACATCTTACTTTTTTTTTTTTTTTTGGTACATAAGAAGCGAAAATCAACAGCTAGATGCGAAGAAAGCTAATGGCCTGAGCATCGACACGCAACAAATAGAGCAAACCAGGTAGAAGAATAGGCCACACGCACTCACCAGGTACCATACCCGAGCTCAAGTGAGCTAAAAAATCAACACATTGATTACCTTTACGAAAAACATGGACGACAGTAAAGTTTGATAAGGCAGTAAGGTGAGATCGAATGCCAGAAATCACGCAGGAATCCAACTTGCATATCATGCTGCCTAGTATGGATCTTCAGATGACTTTTGAGTAAATATAAAGGCCCGGACCATCCCAGGATCAATATCAACATAGCTTATGCAGCCACTCAAACCCCATTTTGACGGTATTGGCATGTCAAATATAGGAGGCAAATATATATATATTTGGAATACAAAAATATTATACTAATGCCCCCGTGGTCAATCGCCCAACGTAGTAGTACAACAAGACCCCTTGTTTCCCAATACAAAATCAAAGAATATCACAGCCATCAAACTAAATTACTTGCACAGAAAGGGTCAATATAATATCTGCTTGGACCATGCAACGGCATTTTGTATTGGGACCATGCAACTGCATTTTGTAGTTCCAACACTATTTGGACCATGCAACTGCATCAATATCTGCTTGTGCACTCCTGTATAACTCCAGCCTCTTTGCAAGGGCAGAGCGCCGCTCCATGACGGCTGGATCCTCACTTAATAAAGATGATAAGTACTTTTGCTGCAAAGTCCATTCAGACAACAATTATATCTATCAGGGCTCAGGAATCGAGATTGGGACAGCCACACAGATTCAAACGTTAATAACCTCTAAAGAAAAGGCATCACTCACCTCCATTTTTCCCAACTCTGTGAAAAAATGATCAAGGAGACTTCGCTTGGCTTCTCGCACTTGACAATAAACAACAGACTTGGGTATGGAGTTCCGAAGGCTTGCACAGACCATATTGACGTAAGACAAAACCGTCGTTCCTGTGCATACGTGAAACATCAGTAGGAAATTGTGTAGTTGTCTAAATACATAGACATAAATAAATATCCAGTGGAGGCAAATTTGTTTATAACAGCCATCAATCTTACCAATTCGCCTAAGGTATGAATCATTGTATCTATCAAAAAGTGAATGTGTTGGGTTGCCACCCTTGTCGACATCTTGAGGCAGCTTTCTGAAGAAATCCACGGTCAAGTAGCTACACTCCATATCAACAAGCTTAAGTGTTGCTTTTTTGCTTTCTTCCTTCATTCTATCAAGTGATTCAATTGCCGCATTTCCAACCTCTGCTCTGAGAGCAGGATACTGCTTCAACTCCTGAGAAAGAAGACAAATAAAACTTATCCACCCGTTTTAATAATAGTAGGAAAAAGGTCCATCTAGCACCAAATACTTCGGAAATACTAATATGACAAAGAATTAAATGTATGAAGAAAAAAGATCAACGAGAGAGAGAAATATGCTTCATTATATACACACTGCCACAAGGGTTGAAAATAAAGTAGGTTATGATTAATCCTCCAATCACGAGAACCAGCCTAAAGCTGTTTTCTGATTCCATCACAGCAAACAGAGTACTTGTCATACTAGAAGCAGACAGTGCCTTTTCCAGATATGCTATTTCAAATTATTATAATTTCCAAGCTTTTACGCTCAAAGTCAAATTTGGGTAACATATATTCTCGTTTTTGAACATAGCTTTCATGACCCAGAAAACAAGGCAGGTAAGGCTTGGAATAATGCCAAGAATTTATCATAAGTGCTTGCCAAAATCAGGCATGACCTACTTGCTCTCAGAAGTCTCAGTTACATATTCTACTCCCTACATTAAAAACTTCAACTTAAAACATGTTTGGAACCAAACACATTTGGATTTCATTTGTAAAAGATAATTTTCATTGTAAAACTCATTTTAAAACGAATAATCATGTTCAGAATCAACCACTTAAAATATTGTATTCAATTTTATTTCTATATACCTTTTTGTTTAAAACATTAAAAGAGTCAAATTAAAAAGGAAAAATTTCCTTACATATTCTTAACATTTTTCATAGAGAACAATGTTTTAGACTTTATATAGGGTAAATTACTAACTATAAGCAATATGAAAACCATTTGCATGCTGTACCCACTTTAAATGAATTGAATTAAATGATATAATTTCATGAAATTGAAATGTTAAAATTCAGTTCCACACTTTTTGTATTACAAATATCTAACAAGTGGAATTACAAATGAACTTTTCATGGAACTTATGTTTCAAGTAGACACAATTCCAAAACCTCAATAGATTTGTGTTCAGAGAGCTCCACTAAAATTTACAAGCAAAGCACCAAGAAAAAGCACGTGACAGAAGCAAAAAGATTTTGCAAAGATAACAACATACCAGTGTCTCACTTATGGATTTGTGAACTAGATCCTTCAATATGCCATGAACCTGAGTATGTGAACAAGAAAAAATCAACTATAATAAGGTTTTTGCATCACATAGTCCACTACAATTCAGAAATAAAATCAAACATTTCATTTTAGAAAATCAACATTACAGAATTAAAAAATCCACTATACCATAAAATTGGAAAATGTCAAGAATGAGAGTTTAACACATACATCTTCATATATAGGACACTTCATCAAATCAATTCACAGAAGCATTAGACTACATCATACATCCATGACTGCAGGAAAAAAAAAAAAAAAAGCATCTAGGTACATGTGCAGTTATTGATGCGTGTAACCTAATTGTCAAGATCAGCTCATTTTTCTATTCTTCTTTCCATCTGTATCTTTCAGCCATTGAAATCAAAGAGACTGCTATTCCAGAAAAAGTTTTTGTGAAAATCCAAGAATTCGCAGTTTAACAGCCAGCAAGGACAGTGCAAGGATTCTTTGGCTCACCTATATGGAACAGTAACATCAAGAAAGACTAAACATTCCAAGTTGCCACCTAGTCTGACTCTTAAATACAAATGTGCTTTTAATTGCTTAGCAATTAAGAATCAAACTTTCAAGCAGCAGGACAAAGCAAGAAAAGATAATAACAATTGACTTTGAAATGTAATAAAAAATAGTGTGTCAAATAAAATGTTCGGTCATTAACAGTTTTCATCCATACCGCATCAACAGAAGCCTCAGCAGGACCTCTAATTGTAACCAAAGAAGATTCAATGAGACGGCGATATCCCTGCTCAGGAGCTATCAAATGAGGCTGATATCCATCTGCCTCAGTAATCAATTTTCGAATATTATCCATTGACAGTTGCTTGTCAAATTGCAACCTTTTCAGAGCAGCTGGAAGTTGGTTATCAAAAACACTGTAAATTCTGTCACCACCAGGTCGCCTGTGGATGATATCAGACATGTCAAATAGAACTTCCTATGATGGATGACAAAGAGTTGAATAAAAGGAGCTTAAATAATTAAGGAAAAATCCAAACGTGATACATACACGCCATCAAGATGTTCCTTATAGATCTGATCGAAAAGACGACAAATCTCCATGATTGTGTACAACTTCCCCTAAACATCAAGCCAAAAATTAATAGTCATTACACAGAAGTCTTCTAGCCTGAAGACATGCTCCAGTTAATACGCACTATTTAAATAAAGCATGCTTACCCCAGCATCAGCAGCTATAGGCTTTCCAAGACGACTCAATTCAGATTCAAGTTCGGAAATCGTTTTGTTGATTAAGGACTGGATTCCTGGAATTCTGGACTTGATAACAGTTTCCAAGTGCTGAGAAAGTTACCCTTGCTATTAGTTTATCAACTCAAGTTACACCTATAGCAGAGTAAAAATTTTAAATTTGATGCTCACGGAATACACATGGGAGATAATGATGCCTACCTTTGACATCATCTTTGCTAAGTGTTCAGAGCCCATTCTGTGTGAAAGGTGCTTGTATTCTGGGGTGTTGGCAAAATACTCACGCTCTCTACGACGAGCAGCAATCATGTCGACATTCTTATTTATATCTGCTTGTGAGCGGTTAACAACCCCAATCCAGGGAAATTTAAGGCGATAAGCTTTTCCTTCCAATATCTAGGCAAACCCAAGATGCGATTGAGAATGAGACAAGCTAATGACAAAGAAGGCGTGAACTACTTCCAATAAACAAGTGAAACAAGCATGTGCAAGGCTCCTCAATAATTAGGGGACAGAAAAGAAATGAGGGAAGAGCATAAAAGTTTTCAGAGTTCAAAATTTGGCAACTACTATGTATCGAAGTTTGTAGGTTGACTTGGAAACAATTTAGGAATGATTTTGTAATTGAGACTTCATTCAATTAGAATTAAGCCCATTTGCAATATTAAGTCTTGAATTGAGATACAACAATAGAAATTAGTGTTCTTTGTGGATTTAAAGCCAGAAAGAACACAACTTACATCAGCTGCATCAGTGCCCTTATCCATTAGATCTATCTTTGTCAAGACTCCAAAGGTTCTCTCTCCTGAAAATGTAACATGACAACAAGTATTAAAAGTAACATTGCAAAACCATATAATCTAAGAGATTTAGAAGCTTGCACTGACCATAGACATTTTCTACCTGAAGTTGATGATAATAACTGCTTGTAAAAGCAAAAAAAAAATGCATATAGGTTACCTGTAGGGTCTACTTCACGAGAGATTTTTATTGCATCTGATGTAGCAAGATCTTGATTGGCAGGTGAAATTGCCAGAATTAGACAGTTGGGCTACATTAAAAGATTTAGCAAACAAAACAGTGTTATATATCTTTCATTTTAGCCTGGCAATAAACATTGGAATTATAGAAAACAGTATAAAAGAAGTGTTATATTGTGTATACCATCCATGCCTAGAATATAGGAAATATACTAATAGTAGAAAGTCAATGGTCCAAAGATGCATTTTCCTACCAACTGGGCAAAGCTTTCCATACAACAAAGAAAAAGACCTCCAATTTAAACTAGTACCTACGCATATTGGCAAGAATGATGTATAGTACCTTTTCAATGTAGGAGCGGACCATATTCTCTATATCTTGCACAATACTGTCTGGCTGACCCTCTGTATTGGATAAGTCATATTGTTCATTTAGAAATGGTGCATGATGTTATCGGATATTAATATCATAATAACTGCAGAGGAAACTTCAAAACTTTTGAAGTCAAACAACATAATACATAAGTTGGCCCAAGTGAGTACATACAAGGAAAGTATTTAAGCTTTAACGTTTACAAATAGTCCCTTTTCTTAACTCTTCCTAGGATTATCAACAACAAGATGCAAATCATTTTTATCAGAATCTATGCAACTTACCTACTGCTACCTTTGTCAGTCCAGGAAGATCAATCAATGTCAAGTTGACAACTGCCAGGATTGAAAGAAGATAAGCATGAAGAGCTAACAAGTACAAGCACTATATGTGAATTTAGAATAGTAACTTGAACCCAAATTAACAAATTTAAATAGCTAATTCTTACCATTAGGCGAGTATATACTGAGATGAATTGGAACACTAGAAATTTGTTTGGTGCGGCCGGTCTCTCGATCAGTCTCATCTTGAATCTCCTTCCTCACAGCAGCTACATGATAAAACCATCAACATTGTGAAGCAAACTTTGAGAAACAGAATTTTATACGGTGAAACAACATTATATAATACAACTAACACAAAGATATATCTTCCTATGCATACAAGAGGCACGTTCCTCATATACCAAAACCCAGTCAGTAGCAAAAGAAAACATACCAAAATCAGTGAATCTTCTCCTAGGAAGATGAAGGAATTCAGCATATTCCCTTGCGCCTTCATCAAGCTTATGAAGCTGCAGTACAAGTGGTCTCCGAGTAACAATCCCTGCACAATATCGAACGCCACGCTCTAAACTAATAAACTAAAACTAGAAACAGAAAAGTGTAACTAAACAATATCAATACAATCTAATTACCAGATCCACGGGGCAAAAAGTCCTTCCCAACAATGCTCTCCAACACGGAAGACTTACCAGAGCTCTATAAGTAAACATAACAAAAGAATACAAAAGACTAAGTAAAAGCCTCTAGAAACGAAAGAAGTAATTACTAAATAAACGTCACTGAATCCATTATAAATAAATACAAATCGAAGCAAAAGCTGCTAATCACTGTGCATAGCAACACCCCAGCTCAGATCACCAAAATGGAGCTTGTACTTTAAAAGGAAAACACGAAGGGGAATCTAGGTAGAGAACGGAGGATCTGGAGGTAACCTGGCCACCGACGACAGCGATCGCCGGCAAGGAATCCCATAAAGTAGGTAATGCGCTAGCTTCACCGTGATCGCCAAGAGCCGTACATGCTCTTTGTATTTTGTTAACCAACGAAATCAGATTCTCCATCTAATGAAAAAGGGAAAGAAATAACCGCCACCAGCAGCAACAATCGCAGAGTCAGATTCCGATGAGCCGGATCTGATAGGCGAGGCGTGAGGAAGAAGAAGAAGAAAGCTAGATCCAGTAAGAGAGATAGAGAGGGGGGGAAGTTTTGAAAAGAAGAGATGAGAGTCTTTGAGTGTTGGTTGAAATGTAAATCTGATGGGGTTTTGAAATGAAAAGGAAGAGGAGAATTTTAGAAAGGTTTTATTAATTAATATTTAAATTTCCTCGGTCCACCGAAGTTGAAAAAGTCCGACCAGGTTTGTCTCAGACAGGGCCTTTTAAAGGCCCAACTGAGTCTTAGGTAGCACGCTCATGAGCAAAGTTGATACGACTTGAAGCGGCTCGATCACACTGATGCCCAAATTTGATAGGACTTATGTATGATTTTGTCATTATCCAGCGGACCTAAAAATTCGGGGGTTGATCCTCTGGTTCAGGTATTCTAGCCCTATTTTGTGTCATCCAGATCTCATGGCATAGGGTATAGTCAGAATATCTGAACTAGAGGATCAACCCCTCAGATTTTTAAGTCCGATAGATAATGACAAAATCATTCATAAATGAATGATTCAGATCTCATAGCATAGGGTAGGGCCAGAATACCTGAGCTAGAAGATTTCAAGACAAAAATCTGACTCAAAATTCGGTCTGGTCAAGTCTTTTGTCATCTCTATAGATAATTTTAAATATATAGGACTTATTTCATCATCAAATTAATTTTATGTTTATTGGATTAGTTATTAATTAGTGCTGAATTAAGCTAAGACTACTATTAATTAAGTAATTTGAAATTGAATCCTTATATAAGGTAAGGTATAAGGTAATTGTTGTTATTAAGAACAGCAGCAAAACGAAGCTGCTGTGAATCAGTATTTGGTAGGGGAAAGGAATTACAAAGACAATGCAAAGAATCGTAGTCTGGTGTGAAAGCAATGGATTTGCATTATTAAGCTGTAAGCATTCCTAATGGAACATCTAACTAGATGATTGTGGTATACAAAGCATTTTCTACATTCTTAACTTGGTTGGCCTACACTGCTACATGCCTGCCTGCCTGCGTTAGTCTTGATCAAGGAGATCCATAGCCATAAGGATTCTTGCTTGCCCAATTCCACTGATCTCTACACATTTCTTCGATGCCATACTTGGCCCTGTAGCCAGTGAAAAAACTCATGTAACATTTAATAATACGCTAAATCATTGGGAACAACACCATAATTGAGACGTGCTTACTTCCATTTCAATTCCCGCTCTGCTTTTTCCGTTGATGCATAAACTATTTCAGCATCACCAGCTCTTCTTCCAGCAATTTGAAGAGGAATGTTCTGCAATCCAATTATTTCTTTTTTTGTATCAATATCAATTCCCTAATGGATTTCCGTTACAGGAAAATCACAAGTGCCTAACAGCTTTTTGTTCAACCTTCAAACAGATAATCATAATTCTTTCATAGCATAAATCAAATATATGATCAAAGATACGGATGCCCCCGCCTTCTTAACCTCAAGGGAGCAAGAACAAACATTACCAATTTGTTGCAACCATTTTCCACAGTAATATCAATACAATTCTCATGAGCATTTTGAGACATATAAATACAAAATTATACCTTTCCAGATGCCTTTTCAAATGCTGCAACCATCTCCAAAACTGACGTTCCCTTTCCTGTTCCCAAGTTGTAAACCTCACAACCTGTGTAACATAAATCCAACCAATCAACATATAACAACAGGAAATATACCAAATCTCCAGTATATACATTTTGATGTGATTAAGGTCACTTTGATAAATATATATATGCATCATGATCAAAGAAGATAAGTTAAACCCGAAAAAACTAGCTCTCAGACTTACAGTGCGTAGAGGTCAGGACACTTCACTCATTGTAGATCATGTTAAAGTAATGCATATAGATTCTCCAGGAATACACAATTATAGGATCATAGATAACATTTGAATTCATGAATTGATTTCATTAAAAAAGAGAGCCAAGTATCATAGAACAAAGCAAATGGCATGGGTGAGATTGGGAAACGAGGATCAGGATTCAAGAATTTACCTATCTTAGGATCAGTAAGCTTTTGCAATGCAGCAGTGTGGCCATCAGCTAAATCAACAACATGAATATAGTCACGCACCTGAAAGTACAAGTGTCATCAAGATCAAAATCAATAGATACGAGGACCTTGAGCTGAAACATCCTCACACCATGGAAGAGTATTTTCATGACAGATGACAGATATAAAGCAACCCTAAATCAGTTAGCACAACACCATAGAAACAAAATCCAAACCTAGGACAATTCAGAGATCAAATCGCGGACCAACTTAAACGTAACAAATGGACTAATAAGAACTTTAAGCATGAAGACGTTTGTTACATTTACAGGTTTCACACATAAGAGAATCTCCAAAATTTGAAAGGACCAGTGAAGCAACAATCATACCCCTGTTCCATCCTTAGTTGAGTAGTCATTTCCAAAGACTGTCAGATGCTGTCGCCTGCCAACAGCCACTTGTTGTACGTATGGCATTAGATTGTTTGGAATTCCACGGGGATCCTCACCAATATGGCCACTGGGATGAGCACCAACAGGATTGAAGTATCTTAGCAAAATAATCTTCCAATCAGGATCTGAATGGTGAATATCACGGCATATCTCTTCAATGAAAAGCTGAAAATAAGCCTTGTTAGACGAGGAATGGTACTGAAGGAGAAAAGTGGTTTTTTTTTTCTTTTTGTACAATTGAATGTAACATCAGCCAAACTAAACCATCCAAACGAAAACACTCTCCAAGCTCCAAAAAACCAACTAGTTGCCTAGAGTGAATATTAGCAAGCACCAATTGAGCATCAGGAACACACCTTGGTTCGTCCATATGGATTCATAGCAGAAATGGGGAACTCCTCCGTACATGGAACCTTTTCAGGCCAGCCATAAACTGTTGCTGACGATGAAAATACAAGCTGAAAACCATTTAAACGTTACGAATATCAGGCAAATACAGATCCCCAGCCACAGAATGTGACACGCAAAAGAGTCTCTATACCTTCTTGCACCCATGAAGACTCATTACTTCCAGCAGAGATATAGCCCCAGTGAGGTTGTTATCATGATAGAGCAATGGTTTCTCCACACTCTCACCGACTGCTTTCAACCCGGCAAAGTGGATGACAGCATCAAATCTGCAGCAAATTTGTTTGTCAAAAATAAAACTACAGAGCATGCGGTCAAACGCTTGGGCTACAAGCCTACAATTATTCAACTGAAAACTCCTCGTACTTTGTACCCAAAAATATCTTCTCAAGTGCCGGCTTGTCCCGGAGGTCAACCTGAAGTTCACAGCATAATTCCAAGCAAAAGAATAAGCCAGGCAATCAAATAGTACATAACACATGACATGGTGCTGTAGGTGTTCTGTCCTGTCCCACTCCCACGTTAAGAGTAAGAAAATATTTAATAAACACAAATTCCATGTCAGGAATTATGTATTTTAATACACATTACTGGTTCGAACGCTGGCACGAATAGAACGTAGGAAAACCAACAAATCTACCAGCATGGATGTAAATCGAAACAAGGAACTAATTGCAAATGGTTAGAAAACGTTAAAACAAGCCCGAATATGGTATTGTTAAGCATCGTAACAAAGTTAGCTAACCTTGTGAAAAGAGAGGTTTTTGCCATGTTCTCCGGCGAGCTCCTTGACTCTTTTAAGCGCGACGTCGGAGGAGTTATGGAGATTATCAACGACGACGACGGAGTAGCGGCCTAATAGAAGCTGAAGCACCGTATGACTCCCAATATAACCGGCACCTCCGGTGACCAAAATCGTATTGTTAGGCATCGTGAAAACTCAAGAGATTTTCAGGAATGTAATGTATATGGGAATTTCGTATTCTGGAGGAATGTTGAAGAGAAAACGAGAAACGTGAGGAGATATTTATAAGAGGCGTGGCTGTCACTGTGAGTGGAGTGGTTTATGAGAGGGAAGAAGCGGAGAATATGTGAAAAGGAGAAGAAAAAGCAAGTAGATATAGAAATAGAACAACTAAGGGAAAAGGAGTTTGTTCCCGTGTTGTGTTGTTGTGCCGCGTTGGTAAAAAATAAAAATTAAAAGCAAAAAAAGGGCGGTGTCCAGAGAAGCAGGGAATAAAGGGTAATCGCCACGTGGCAGAAGTTTGTCTAGGAAATTTCTGTTCTCTTGTGGACTTTGGTTTCAAAATATATATAAACTTAAATAGAAGTATAACTAACGGTGCTATGACACATGGTCCAGTAGTTTCAGTGAAAATATTTGGGTGGTTGCATTGGATTATTCAAAGCTAGTAATTTGTTGTGTTTCTAACCGACCGTGACCTCAATTTGTTGACGTTATTTGGATTCAACATTTACTCCTAAAATTGATAGTTGACTTGACGTTCGGATTTGGGCTCATAAAGAATTGTAACTTCTCGTTAAAATCATTTCAATATTTTGTCAGTCTCATGACGTGAAACCCCAACTTTGACCTTTATCATAGATTAATTAATTATAGGGCTAAAGAAGAAAGAAGAACCAAAACAATCGAATCCCATTCAAATTAAATAATGTAAAATCATTATTTAAATGAATTTTAAAACCAAATATTTGCTCTACCTCCAAATTTTTGTCTATTAACATGTCTACTTTATTTTTATCAATTTATTGCTTTTATTTTAGTTTTTTAAATAAGTTGTTTTTGTTAAGAAGTGTTCCAAACATTGAGCATACTATTTCAAACAATTCACTGAAATGTCTTTTTATTAAAATTGCCTTTTCTTTGATAAAAGTAGATAAATTTATTTATATGATTTCTTTTTTTTAATTTTTCAATATTACACACGGTCATGTATAGTCGTCGTGTCTATCATTCTTTCAACATTCAAAGATGTGCACAGTTCTAGTCAGTCATACGGTCCACTCACTTTTTTTTGCATCCAGGGATATCGGCATGTCTGTCTCCATGTGATCGTGTATGTCTTTGGCTCTTGCTATCCGTTGTACACATTTATAATTACTTGCACAATCTTCACATATATGATAGGGACCTAGATGTATTTGATCTTACACATTCGTCTAAGTCATCATCTATCTCGTGCATGTTTATGTTTTTTTTTTAATGAATGAAATTTTCATTAATCATAGCAAAGCTATTTCAACATTACAATGAGCTCACCAAAAATTATTGTTGCTTTTAGCAAGTTAAGCAAGTAGAAAGAACATATTCTTTAAATTACAAATTTCGTCTATCCTTCATTCTTGTAGACAGCTTATGGTGTGCAGATTTTGTAATTGCTAAGGCTTTTATCTAATTGATAGTTTCCTTAGCTAACAGATGCTTGTTTACTTCACCTCCTTGTAGATTGTTTTGTTTCTTTCTTTCCACAAAGAGTAGATTGTAGTTGTGAAAGTTGTCTTATAAAGTGCTCCATTTTTCATCTGATACTTAGCAATTTAGGTAATCCAATCTAGAATTATTGTCCAGTCGTATAAAGTACAATAGTCAACCAGCTTGTGCAAGAATTTACCCCACATAGATTTGGAATATCTACATTGAAAGAACAAGTGATTTATGTCTTCTTTTGCTTCTTTACATAAAACTCATATAGATCATAAGATCCAAACCACCTGTTCTTGGTTCTGAGTTAATTCTTGATGACTAGCCAAGTGATCATTGATGCTTTAGGGTTTAGGGAGTTCTTCCACAGAAGTTTAAACTATGGTGCATTCTCTTTTTCAACTTGTAAACTTTTGTAGCATTATGATTTAGGGAAATAATCTAATGGGGAACTAAATCCTATGAAATTGCCTAACCATCTACCTTTATGTATGAGTGAAGAGACTCTTGCATTAAGAGGGACTCTATTCCTTAACAGGGCTATCTCTTTTTTTTGAATTCTAAACAATTTTCATGGTATACTCAAATGTTGTCTCCATTCCCCAATCTATGGTTTTATCTAAGGGTAAACTAGGTTTCTCAAAGTCAATATATGAGTGAAGATCTAAGAATACTCCTTGACGTTTTGATTTCTGAGGTATGTTTCATGAGTCCACTTAATCCATATGGCATTTTTATCAACATGTCGCCTCCAGATTCTTTTAAACAGTAGCACTTTTTGCATTAGAGGTATTGGGATAATCCCCAATCCTCTATATCTCTTTGGAATTGTCACTTCACTCCATTTTACTTTAGCTTTTTTAGAGTTTACAATTTTCTCGGACTATAAAAAGGGTTTAATGATTCAATCTATCTCCTTGATTACTCTCCTTGGCAAGATCATGTAAGTAATCTAATGAACATACAAGTTACTAAGGATTGAAATGATCAAGGTAACTCTAGCAACTAGTGATAGGTACCAATTTTGCCAAACATTAATTATAGATTTATATTTCTCAATTACAGAAATGCAATTTGAATACTTGGGTTTTGCTTGAGAAACTAGGACTTCAAGATACTTAAAGGGTAAAGATTGTAACTACATATTTGAGATCCTAAATAATTCAACAGAATTGCTCACATCTTTAGAAACAAACATGCTACTTTTCTTTATATTTACACTCATTCGTAACTAGCTTGGAAACCTCTTGAGAATATCCTTTAGAATGTTCACAAAAATGAATTTCGGCACCAAATAGAAGAATGAGATCATTTGCAAACATCAAGTGTGTTAGCTTGTAGTCTCTACATTTATAATGAAGTTGATACCTACCATAACCAAAAATTTTAATATAAAAAATTATTATTTTAAGATTTGATCCTATAAAAAATAAAATTTTGCTTCCATCAAAATTTAGCTCCCACTAAAAATAAAAATTTTCCCCCACTAAAAAATTTTTTAGATCCGTCCCTGCCTACCATTGCAACCAATGAGCTTGTTAAGGATTTTCGGTAACCCCTCCATTACTAGGGTGAAAAGATAAAGGAAAAGGGAACCCTTTATCTAATTCCCTTAGCACAATTCAAAGGCTTTGTAGGGGATCCATTCACAAGAGTACTTATTGAAGCATCATAATCCAATCCTTGAAAAGCGTAGGGAATTCGAGTGCTTCTAATCATGATTGAATAAATTGCCAAATCACTGTGTCAAATGACTTATAAAAATCAAATTTCCAAAATCAAAATTTGATGTTTAAAAATCAATTTTCCAAAAGCAACTTTTGATGCTTCTCCCTGAATTGTATTCTTTCAGTAACTTATGCATTAGGAGCATATTATCCCTTATGGTTCTTCCAGTTATGAATACTCATTGTGTTACCAGAACCTTTAAAGATGTTTTCAACCCATTAGCAAGGAGTTTAGCAACCATTTTGTAAATTGTGTTGTAGTAGAAAATAATACTATAATCTATAAGAGAAAAGGGTTATGTTTCTTTGGAATTGGGCAAATATAGGTATGGTTTAGTTCCTTCAACATTTTAAAAGATGAAAAACATTTATGGACTGTTTCTGTAAATAATCTGCCAGTGATATCCTCTGAAATAACCAGGCAGTAAACCCATCTGGCCTAAGTGCCTTTGAAGGGTTCATACTAAATGAGACCTCTTTGATTTCTTGATTTGTGAAGGGTGCAATTAATGAGTTCTTGATATCTGGTCTCAAAGAACAGTCAAAGTATCTTTTAATGTTGTAACCATATAGAGAATCCTTTACTGTGCCCATTAGCTGCATGAAAAATTCCCTGGTGAGCTTCAATAAGGTAAGTTGGTATAAAAAAGGATTTCCATTGTTGTCTATGATTTCCACAATCTTATTTGTGTTCCTTCTTGCTAATAAAGAAGCATGGAAAAATTTTGTGTTTGAATCTCCATCTTTTAACCATTCAACTCTAGCCTTTTGTTTTAAGATAGAATTGTGCAAGCTAAGGGCCTCCCGATGCTCTCTAAGTCTCTATGCCTCTATGTTCTTCAGTTGAATATTGTAGGGGTCGTTGTAACAATCATTCAGAGCCTCTTTATGCTTCTTCTTAGTCTCCATAATCTACCTGGTTTAAGTGTTTATAAAGAGCTTCTTCAATTTTCGCATTAGCTGAAAAGTTTTATACCCATCTACATTTTGGTTCCAATACGTACCCACTAGTTCCAAAAAACCATCTTGTTGTTTTAGTCCATTGAAAAAACATGAAAGATGCTCCAAAATCCTTATAGCATTAAGGTTCAATATAAGTATAAAATAGTGATCTGAAAAGGAACCAAAATGAGCAAAAGATTGGGAATACTTATCTCAATATTGATTGACCAATGCTTTATAATTTTTTTTCCTTATTAACTTATATCCTTCTTTCTTATTGAACCAAGTGAAAAGTCCTCCATTGAACCTGAGATTTATAACTTTCTTTCTAGAACAAATTTGCTAACTACCTCCCTGTTGTTGTATGAAATCCTATTCCTCCTTCTAATTCATAGTCAGAATGTATACTATTAAAATCACAAATTAACAACCAAGGAGTCGAGAATGTAACTTCAATAGTTTGAACATTGTCCCATAGCATCTCCCTCTAAAACTGGAAGTTTGAAGCATAAACTAAAATAAGCACAAAGATTAAGTTTTTACCATCCACTTGACATTTAAAGTGAATAAACTAATCACTTTCTCCTTCTTCTTGCACTAAGAGTTTGTTTGAATTATAAAAACACAGGATTCTTTCATTGCAATATGAAGAGTGATTAGAAATAGCTTTTCATTCTGCACCCAAAAGTTTAGAATTACCTAACATTTGTGGTGATTTTATTTTTATTTTAAAAATCCCTACTATGTAAGATCTCTTCTCTATAATAATCTTCTTTACCATTGCTTTTTTAAAAGGGTCATTAAACCCTCTAACATTCCCAACTAGTATCATTAGGAAGAAAATCTCCTTTTGGATTGGCTTTTTCCCTTTCTTCTAGTTGATCTTCTTTTGGAATTGGTCCCTGAATCTTTAGCTTCAACTTGGAGTTCTTTTCCAACATTGTTCTCAATGTCTATTTGAGTGTTTTCCACAGTATAATTTTGCATTTCAAGATTTGTTTGGAGATTCTCAACTTATGCCGAGATAGTATAGAAATCATCTGTCAATACTTCATTTTTTCACCATTTGTAGTTACCCCAATATTTGCCAAGTTAACGTGATTAGCCTTATTTATGCTTTCTTGGAAAGCTAACCCCATCAACTCATCATGCCAACCTATTTTAAAGAAATTCCCCATTAGTTTCCATCTTTTACTTAATATGTTTGGTTTCCATAGATAGGTGATTGGAACTTTAATTTTTTTTAAGTTCCCCATCATCTCCAAGCTTCAAGATAGGCAATATATCAGGCAAATTAGGGTTTCTTTTTATTTAAATATGGATTTTTACAAAACAAATTCTCTCCATATTAGTAGTTTGAGAATCCATACAAATTGGTTTCTTAAGTCAGCTAGCAAGGTCAATTATCCAAAACTCAAGTGGCACATTATGAAAGTGAACCTATATAATAAATGCATTAATGTTAGCTTGTCACATTCTGAACCAAGCTTCCATTTTTGAATGAACATAGGTTGTCCATGTTGGAACCCAAACTTTTCTTGAAATTTTGAAGAATAAATCGACATTAGATGAGGAATTTGTGGTAAATTATTCATGTGCAAAGAAAAAGACAATTCAAGAATGTGAATTGTTATATGAGATTAAGATAGGTGAATTTAGCAAGTTGATGATGAGAGAGTATAGGTGTGTGTATGCTTTTGTTATTGATGTTTATGATTAATTATGGTCTAAAGAGTGGTTTTGAGTTTAAATAAAATTGATAGTGAATACACTGTTTTAAATGGAAGTTAAAAATTAAGAAATAAAGAGAAAAAGTGTGAGAATATAAAGAATTGAAAAAAGTTTGACTTTTTGGAGTAGAGAGTTGACTTTTTGATTTATACAAAATTTGAGAAAATGATCTTCATGAAACTTGTAGTTTCTGTTGCCATAAAGTTTGACATTTTTTGATATCGAGAGTGAAAGTTATGATCAGTCAAATTTAAGTATTAATTTGCTTTGTTTTGTGAAAATGTCCATAAGTGTACATTTAGATGTAATGTGATTTGAGGCAAATCATGTACCGATGTGGTCTGAATTAAGTTCAGTAATCCACATGAAAGTCATAGAAGATTATCCTAGCTTTTCAATGATGTATAATATGTTAATTCTGGTTGTGGAATTTGGAAGATAGGAACTTTGGAAGTTTGAATATTGTTTTAGGATGATAAATTCTGGCAGAAATTTGAATGAGAAATTGACCTAGTTAGAGGTTGCAATTACTTTTAAGTCCTTCATGAAAGTTTTATATTATGTTTTGATCTTTCCATTAATGTAAAGTATGGAATTTTTGGACTATGGAATAGGAAGTTAAGATTTTTACAAGTTGTTGTTACTGTTTAGGGTGATCCGACTCTTGCCTGTTCTTTTGCTTCTAACTTTTCCGTCCGACATCCGATTGATTTAGTTTTCGAAGCGTTGGACTCCTAAGACAATTACCTACATCATGATGGGAAATTATGATTGTTTTGAGATTCAATTGAAAGAGATTGATTTAATCAAAGTGAGTTAGATATTTTCTGAGCATGGTTCAATATTTTGATGATATCCTGATCTATCGGGATCCAATTAAGTTAATTCTTGTTTCTAAATAAATTAGAGACATGGGAATACAAGTTATCTGAAGGAATTGAATTTTAATTCAGTCCGTAATATTTTCAATTTCTGAATTGAGGTATTAAAGTAATAAAAATATACAAGGGCAGTTTGGGCATGACACTTAAGTCTAAGAGTTACAAGGCTTATATTAGAGGGAAAAATGGACATTGCCCACTCATTAGGAGTATGAATTAGAAGAAGGAAATGTGGAATGAGAAGAAAAAGAAGAGAGGAAGCCCTGGAAGAAGAAGAGAAAAAGAGAAAGCTAGGTTTGGAGATCTTTGAAGATTTTGAAGACTTTGAAGCCAAAACAAGTAAGTCTAAGTATCTTTCCTCTTGATTAGATTAATGAAACATGTTTTGTAGTTAAGAGAGGATTGGTGTTAGAAGTTGTCGATATGTTTGGTTTTTAGGGTTAATGAATTATGTGGTTTGTGGATGATTTTTGTGTTGAAATGAGTTTAGAAAAGATGTAAGAATGATGATTTAGGGTTAAGATGAGTTATTTGTGAAAGATG
>JANJEY010000236.1:52953725-52968107 GCA_024703695.1 Erythroxylum cataractarum
TCTTGAGCTAACCTTTCACCCATCAAATCAACACCATCAAATGTTAGTTTCGAGAAGTTGCATTCACTGCCTGCATTGAAGATATTGAGGGTGGCAACATCGTTCACAAATGAAATTTCCTAACGGGGGTATACTTTTCATATTAGATTGTAAACTAAAAATTTATGTTTAATTTTTGATTTTTTTAATGAAAAGATATTGAAAATAATAAGTGTCTATTTCTGTAGTAAATAAAAGTTCACTAATTTAATTAACTAAAGGTAAATGAAAAATGAAATTATCAAACATATCTAAACAATAAATTTTTATTAGATAACTTCTTTCCTCAAATGAAAATATATTTTGAATTATAAAAATTAATATAATTTAAATTATAATAATTAATTATTATAAGAATGAACCTTTAAACTAATTTAAACTATATGAACCGAATTCAAAGAATTCTTTTCATCTTTTCTAAAATACTTAGTGACAAATTATTTTGTTTCTATAAATACTTCTTTAGCAATCATATGATGTGGTTACTGTAAAGAATTCATGTAAATTTAACAACCAAATTTATTGGTTGCTAATGGAAAATTTGAAATACTTGGAGTGACCACTCAATAGTTGGTTGTTAATAATAATTTTCTATAGTGACTATTAAAGTTGTTGCTAAAATTGTTAAATTTGGTTGTTATATTATTATCCATGAATTGTAAGTTTTAGTAACCATCTATAGCCACCAAGTATTTATTGGTCGGTAAAAAATATACGTAATTTATATATTACAACTAAATAATTTTTGGTTGCAAAATGTATATAATTAACAACCATTTTATTATAGTTGTTGAGAATTTGATTGTTGAAACTAAATTTTCTTGTAGTGAACATTATAGACTCTATTTCCATCTTCGCCTAATGCGCCATCAACGTTCATCGTCCAAAGGGGCAAATGTTTCAGTGAAAGTTCACTCGAACCTGAAGTATTGATGGGGATGGTACATTATAAGGTATGCTAGTATCTGTGATTTTGTCGATGTTCGTGAAGAAAATTTGATCTCAAATTCGTGAGTACTACTGACCATGTGACTAACCTTCCTGTTATCTCAGGTTTGTAAAAAGTTCTACCGTAATGGCAGGTCCATCACAATGATGACGAGATAAGGCTAGCAGGGTGGCCTCAATTTTCTTCCCAGCGTGACAAGCAACACTGCTATCTCCATTTGAAGACCTTGCTTACATAATAAATGAGCCATTAACTTTGTCATCCTAAACTAGCCCCGAACTGAGAGCCTTTGGTACAATTGAGAGGTAAATGTACAAATTTTCTCCATTATGGCGGCAGTGAAGACAAGAGGATGATGCAAGTAATTTTTTGAATCTTCAAATTTTTTGCTAGCTTTCATTGTTTTGAACCTTCTAATTTGACTTAGTATTTTGAAGAATCGGAGATACCTTTCAACTTACCTAAAAGAAGTGAGATAAACTTATTATTTTTCCTATCAGACTTTTATGCTTCCTTTAACGTTTTGTGACAATTTCACATCAATGGTTTCTTTGACTTTTTTGGGGCCGTCTTTAATTCCCCTCTGACAATGAAGAAGAGGAGATCAAGATCGATGACATGAATGAAGTTGCTCCTTAATGCAGCGTTTGGTTAATGTCTCTATGCGTGGAGACAAAGAACGAGACATATTAATTTTTTGGTTCACTTCAAAATTATAATACAAAATTTCTTATCCTCGAAAAAAAAAAAAACACATAAGAAAATTTCAGAAATACTCCTCTTTCGTTGCATCTGAAACCTAACAAAATCACTTTCTCTAAATTAACTCTCTCACAACCCTCCTTCTTCCCTCTGGTTCGTCTCGGCAGTCAAAGGTAAGTTTTTTTTTCTTTTCATTTTCTTCCCTTCTTAGCCTCTCGTTTCGCTGTCCTTGTTTGATTCCTTATGTGTTTACTTGATTGCTTTTGCTCTCTGACTTTGTTTCGTGTCTGTTCATTCTTTTTGTTCCCATATCTCTCTCTTTCTGGGGTTGTTTGCATTTGGGGGTGGCTCCTTTCAGCTGCTGGAGTTCGATTTTGTTTAGAACCCAAACCCATTTTTGTTTGTTACTTCCATTTTAGCTCTCCCTCTTGACTCTTTCCGCTCTTCTCTCTTTGTTTTTGCTTCCGAGAAACATGGAACTGTTTGAAACTCAAACTGGTTTTGTTACCACAAAACCATTTTGCACATTGTTTAAGAAAATGCCTTGGACGTACACAAAAAACAGAGGAGAAATTGTCAGCTTAATTTTGTTTCTTTTTTTCGAGTCAACACTTTCCAAAAGTCTGTCAGATCTTCGGTTAACTCCTGGAGCAGTCTACGCTAGTTAAATGCTCTAGTTCATCCATCGTTGTTGCATGCCAACCGGGATGGTTGTTCGTGCATGGGTTTATATGGGACCCACGCCCAATCCCATGCGAGCATTTCTATCTGTCGAAGGCCTTTACTTGTCGCCTTTGGTGTTTGCCAAATGGCTGCAACAACAGGTCCATTGCACCAATAATGCTCTTTAAGAATCTCAATCCTTCCATCTCGTTGTACTTGGGTATGCTCACATCCAACATGTGCAAATGTCAACACCTTGCATCATAATCTGTCTTAGTCAGTTAGGGTAGGAGTGGGTTACAGAAGAAAATTGACGAGTAATTTTCTTGTCATTGCAGAACTTCGCGAATGCTTTACAGTTTCTTCTTTGTCTACAATTATCATTAGAGGTATGCATATCAGCTTCTGAGAAAATTTTTTATCAATTTTTTGTAACACTTGATATGAGTTCTATTTCGACCTATAAGTAAAGTAATTGACTGTCATTAACAAAAACCTGTATTGTCTCATTGTTAATGGTATGACTTGAGGATTCTATTTTGTGCTAAAAGAATGAGATTGCACTTAATATGATTGATTGGTTTGCGATTAGCTGGCGGAGAAATTCATTTATAGATATATCTAATTGAACTTGAATGGTAAAACTCAAACTGGTTTTGTTCCTGACATCAACTTGATCTGTTGATTTCTTTCTGGCCATTATACTTGTAAGTTTTCAAAGATTGCTTATAAGCTTATAAAAAAGTTGTTGAGAATCAAATTGTTTCTTGGGTTGGTTTTGTTTTTCTTTTTGGATTAGCTTTCTCCAACTTTGCATCCAAAAATAATCCTATTTATTGCTTTTAACTGTTGAACAGTTGTTACTTTTGAGTGATTCTTGATTGATTATGGTGATGAAAGTTCCATGTTTAAAAATCTGTTTTCTTTTGGTTCTAGTAAGATTTTTCCGATGTACTTGGCTTTTAGGTTGGCATGATAATATTCAGATTGTAAATGGCTGTATATTTCTCTGATAAAGGTGGAGCATCTCCTTGTCTGGAATAAGGAAAATGATTCAATACAACCACGAGAAAAAGAAAATGAGGGTCTTTAAACACATTTTTCATGTTAAGCTAGAATTATATATAAATTAATCAATTGGATAAGTAACGAGTTAACTAGGTTCGTGGCTATGGCTTTGCTCTTGTCATGACTTGACCTTGACTGCATCATCACGACTTTCTACCTAAAATGTTCTCATCTTATTAGCTAACAAGGATTATTAATAAATGGGGCCGGATGTTGGCTTTTTAAGGAAAAAAGAAAAGGTTTGATTTGATTCCGTAGGCTGCAGCTGCAAAATTATGATCATCGAACTTTTAAGTCTTTGCCAACGGTAGAAAACGATCTTTTAAGACTTGCAGGCCATTCTTTTTTCTGGTCACTTGTTATTACTTCTTGTTCTTCCTATTGAACCCTGCATTTGCCATTGTTATCTCTTCCAGAATTTTCTTGGTGATATTGAGTGCTGGATAGTTTCTCTAAATTAGACCTTTTAGTTAAACCATATCTTGTATGACCATTGCAATTAAATATTTGTATGGTTGTTGTGAATGATTATGGAAATAATTACCTTTATGTAATTAAAATATGTTGAGACTGTAATTATCCTTGTGTCAATATTTGTCTACAATTGAAAGGTCATGGCTTGACTTTGGCTGTTTATTTGTTTTATTTGTACTTAATTACATGTTTTTTTAATTCAATATTGTCTTCTTTATTTCCAAAAAAGTTTCAAATAATGGTGGTTAATCAGTTATGGAAATGGTTTGGAATGGTTTAGGGTATGGCATTACATGGTTTCGGTACAATGTCAAGAGTTTGGACATCAGATGAAACAGAAGCATTTGTGACCTTCATGGAAGAGGTAGTTGTTGCTGGTCACAAAGCTGATAATGGGCAATTTAAGCCTGGTACTTTCCAACTTCTTGCTAGAATGATGGTAGAGAAGTTTCCTGATTGTGGCATTGACAAGAGGCATATCAAAAATAAGCACAAGAGGTTGAAGGATAAATATCAGACAGCCTTTGACATGTTGAACTGCAGTGGATTTGGATGGAATGAAAGCAAGCAATGCGTTGAGGTTGACAGCAAGCAAGTGCTGGTTGAATGGATGATGGTAAATGTTTTTTTTTTATTTGTTGGTTGTTTATAGAAGCATCCTAATAATAATATGTTTATCATACTGAAGTTTTCTGATTTTTTTTCAGAAACACCCCAACAAGTACTACACTCCTGGAAAGCCTTTCCCGATTTACCCTAGACTTAAGTTTGTCTTTGGGAAAGATAAAACCACTGATGCAGGAGCTCAAGATGTTGCAGATGTTGTTGCTCAGCTTGAGAGTGATGAAACTAAAGGTGATGCACCAACAGCTCCACCACCTCCTGCTGCCTCATCAGATCCACCAGGCCCATCGGCCACCCTCACTCCAACTGCTTCAATCCATCTTACTGATTCTGTCGCCTCTTCCAGCAATATAGAAGGGAGCCAACAAAACAAAGGAAAAAGGAAGATGAGGGATATTGAAGTGTTAGAAAGCCTTGCTGCCACATTTGCTCGTGCCATTGACAATAGTAGAGAGAATGCAAAGATCATTGCTGATGCTATTGCAGGGCACCAAATTCTCAAGTTAGGTGAAGAGCTTGGGAATCTGGGTTTTTCCACTGAAGAAGTTGTTAGAACTGCAAGGATCTTCTCAAAAAATGCTCATGCTGGGAATCTTTTATGGGGTTTAACTGCAGACCAAAAACAGGCTTATGTGAGGAGCCTCTTAGATGATGAACTCTAACTTTATATTTTATTTCTTAATTAGTATGTTATGGTACACTATTATATGGTAACGTAGGATGGTAACAATGCTTCTAGCTTAACTATTTTTGTTACGGCCATTACTTGTAATGGACGTAATTTTTTGGTTGTGACCTATCTCTTTCGGGCTCATCGTTTTTTATGGACCTACTGGCTTCATAGTAGCTTAACAGGGAACCTACGTTGTGCATTGTCTTCAAACAGCCTATGTGATGTTGAATGATGATATGATGAATTGTTGACTTTGTACACTTGTGTATCAATGATGAATGATTGGTTTATTAATTATTTAATGTTTGTAATTTATGTACGTATATGAATGATGAGGATATGATTCATTTTTAAGTACTTAACTATGGGCAGATACAACTTTTATGTTGTATTTATTAGACGTCAAGTAGATATTTTTACAAATTGGGATGATGTTAAATTAGCAACTGAGAGTTTTCCTAATATTAGATTCAAGAGGTATCAGACTTTAGTTGAAGCATAAAGTACTTATGTCATGGATCCAAATAGGCGGACTTGTCGAAATGAAGAAATTGTTCCTACCGTCAACGAACCCTCATTAATTTCGAATCAATTTTCATTTCCAACAAATGAACAATTAAATGAAGTTGCAACTTTGAAGAAAAAAATGACATAGAGTCAAAGATTTTTACTCATTGCTATTAGAGTCATTTTGGCTATTATTGTTAAGGACATTCTTAATAAAATATATGGCTTGAATGTATTTTTAACCTATTATGTAATTAATTCTATGAATGTTTAGATGTTTTATTAAATTATTATGTATTAGAATTTCTAACTCTTAGGATTTTTTTTCTATTATGTAATTAATTCCATGAATGCTTAGATGTTTTATTAAATTATTATGTACTAAAATTTCTAACTTGTAGGATTTTTTAAACTTATTATGTAATTAATTTCACGAATGCTTAGATGATTTATTAAATTATTATGTACCAGAATTTCTAACTTGTATGATTTTTTAACCTATTATGTAATTAATTCTATGAATGCTTAGGTGTTTTATTAAATTATTATGTATTAGAATTTCTAACTTGTATGATTTTTTTAAACCTATTATGTAATTAATTGCCTGAATGCTTAGATGTTTTATTAAATTATTATGTACTAGAATATCTAACTTGTAGGATTTTTTTATTTAATAACTCATGTCATTTAATTTTTTAGTTTCGTATTTCAATAAATATTTAAGTTTCTCATTTTATTTCATTGTAATTAAAAATTACAATCATATTATACTATAAGGGTATTTTAGTCATTGACACTATTTTTATGTTTTGTCAACTGCAACTAAACACATTTCTATTCTTGAGACGGAGACATTCTTATTTGTTTTGTCCATCACAACCAAAAATCTTACTGTTTCCAATTTTTGTTCTATTCTGTCTCTAAATTTTTGTCTCGTTTCGTCTCTGCATATGAAAGACAGTAACCAAATGCAGTGTAAGAAGACAAAGAAGTACAAAAAACAAAAAAAAGAGAAAATAGAGGTTGAAGAGGAGAAGGAACTCTTTGTTTAAGATGAGGAAGTAGAAGAGAGGACAAAGGTGGTTATAGAAGGCAAAGAGAAGTTCACCTTCCCACGAGAGAAATTGTTGGAGTTAACTGAAGATTCAATGAGTTTCATTATTTCTTATTTTATTGACAGTTTTTTTTAAAAAAAGGCATTAACAAAATCACTTGGATTTATTAATTTGATCAATTATGTCCTTATTATCTTACAACTTGTGGCTTCTTCACAAGCTACTCAACCACTATAGGAAGAAATTGTCGGAAGCAAGCTACCAATTATAGACCCAGGTTGATGGTAGATGTGAAGGGTATGTCAAGCTAATGATGTTAAATGAGCACTATTTGGGAGGCAACCGAAGAATTAAGATAGGTTTTATATTTCTATTTCTATTCCATTTTGTTTATAATGTTATGTTAGTTAGGTTTTTTCGTAAATTGTTGCATGTAGGTTTGTTATTTTCTTTTTTAAAGTGATTTTAATTTTTAAATCTCATATTTAGAAAGGTGTTATAGGTTAGAGAACAAGTTATGAGGGATACACGAGGAAAATAGTGCAAACGTGACAAATTTGGAGTGTGCTAAGCATGTCACGATCATGCGTGTAGTCACAATTGTGCATGGCACCTTGTTATTTTGATTTTTTAATCTTAGAAAAATGAGAGACTGAGTTAAGTTACATGTGTTAAGGTGCATAATAAGAGTTGGTAACTTAATAGACCTACAAATACCATATTAATAAACAATTGAAGAGAGATCTTAATTGTGAATTAATTATCCTTAGGATTGTTTCAAATCCAATTGAATAGTTAGAAGTAGTTTTGTGAATCGAGAGGTTGCAATTATATTATTATTGATTTCAATTGAGATTGCTTGATTAAATATTGAGAGAGCGTAATCAAAACCTTAGGATATCTAAGATGAAACGTAATTAAATCTACAAGATAAAGAGAAGACAAAAACAAGGATTGAATAATTCCTAAGTTGCCATCACCGATTAATTTTATTCTTATTGCTAGTTCAATTATTCAATTGTTTAGTATTATTAGTTTATTTAATTTTATTTAATTTTTTAATTCATTTCGTTCAGTCTTTGATTGTCTTAGACAAAGTGCATTCGAGTTGTTAGGTGACTAATTAATCCTCGTAGGAATGATTCCTTTTATACTATGAGTTATGATTTGTATACTTGCAGTACAAAAGCTTTTACATAAAACTTATCAACAACTAGTATCTTCAATAATTGATTTTAAAAGAAAATTCACCTAAAGTCCTTATATAAGCTAATTAATGGTAACAAAATATCAATTGTTTAGCCAAGTGAGCAAGAAAAGGAAGTAACCATTAGTAGTACATAAAATAAGGTATGCACTTGCTTTTATATTGATAACATTTAAACATATTTATTTGACGTATATATTGTAGGGAGAATCCATTGTTGCATGTCCCTAAAGAGAAAAAGATAGATTGAATTTAGAATTTAGAATATTAGAATCATAATAATTACCCTTTTATTTATTTATTTTTCTCCTTGATTCTTATAGATTAACATATCGTATAACCTTTTTAATATTGACAAAAGAGGGAGAGAATGATGATGTTTAAACTTGATCATGCATTAAGACTGAATTAAGGGGGAGTCTGCATTACATATTGATTTAACATAAGGGAAGATTACTCACCATCATTTACTTTATCCAATATCACCAAATATTTTTTCCATCATCAGGAAATGGAGATTGTTAGATCAAGTGAGGTCTTAACCTATGTTTTGAAGATAACAAAAACATATTTCTACTAATCAATTTTTTTTTGGTGATGTTTGTAACTCTATATGATAAAATCAGATACAATGTGAAAGAAAAAGTTTAATAGAAGGAAAAGTAAGTAAAGGACTCATATGAATCAATTTAAAAGTCAAAAGATAAAGAAAAATGAGCAAAGTGGAGCAAAAATGCAATTCAAGATTTAAAGAAATCATTTAAATCCTTTTTGTAACTTTACCTTATTCATTTTAATGAATTAAGTGTTCAATTATTTTATGATCATTTTCATATATGGCATAATACATGAATCATTTCATAGTTATGAGAAATTTTGTCTTGATTTTTAAAGAAAACATCTTATTTTACAAAAAAAGAGAAATTTTGTAATAATTTTGAATCAAAATTTTACCAAAGTGGTGTCTTTTAATATTTGAAAGAATTAGAGCATTGAAAAGTTAAGCTTAGATGACTTATTAAGTGAATAGGTATTGTTTGACACTATACATAGGCAATGTTATTTATTATTTAGGCATCGTTCATCATTTGCACCATTTACTAACCAAAGCAATGTTCACTATATTTGATAATTTATTTAGAGGGGACTTTCTATTTGGATAGAGTTCCAGCTAGTTGATGCCATAGGTGGTTGTTATTTAATTAACTAAATGAGGCAATTAGTTGGCCAAACTTGCCCAAAAATTAGTCATTTTAATAGTGTAATTTGTGTGTTAATGACTATTTAAGTTGCATCTGAATAAAAATAGTCCATAATTGAGTTATGGAAAGAAATTTTTGTATACTAGAGAGCTATTTTCCTTAAGGATAAAGAAATAATATTTCAATTTCATAACATATATAGAGCCTTTGTTAATTGGTGTGAGAAAAAGAGGAACTTTCTTCAGTTATAGTTGTGTAATTATTGTAACTGAAAAAATTGTTTGGGGTATATATTTTAATTGAAAAAATTGTTTAGGGTACATATTGTGAGGGTCTCTTGACCTTAAACAAGATTTGTAAAGGATTACTTTTCACTTATGGTAAAGATGATTGTAAAGGTTGCTTTGTACTTGTAACAAGATATTGTATAGAGGATTCCTCTTTACCTATTGGCAGAAAAGGATAATGATTTCCTAAGTGGAGTTTGGGGGATGGATGTAGGCTAAGGATCGTTTAGCTAAACTATTATAAATTGTTTTTATCTCTTTTTATGCACTTTCTTTTAATATTATCGTGCTTATTATTAAATTTTTTCTATGACTTTTACATAACCATTCATTAATTTAGATATAGCGTAAATAGAGAATACATAGTTCACATTCCTTTCTATACGCCATAAGAGGACCAACAGTTTTCTTTGATGACCATCACATCTTTATGAGGTTTGTAAACCTTTACACTTTCTCTTCGTCAAATACAATTCGTCTTCCCATTCGTTGCCTTTGACTTCAATGCCTAATATGGAATTTACCTAATTAATTTGGGCATGCCTCTTTAAACAAGATTTGTTTTGTGGGTCTTCCTTCTCTTCTCCTTTGGTATAGGGTCCTCAACCTATGCCTAGGCAATGCTTAGTCTTCCTTAGTGACATTGGTCGAGGGGGTTTCACTAGATCTCACTTAATAAATTTTAAAATTTGATTTATGGATCTGCTTAATGTAGGTAACTTTACTTTAATACTTCCTCTTGATCTTCTTTCTTTCTTTAGATGTTCGGTGATCATATTTCCCTAGTGAACCTAGTGAGTTGCTTTTCTTTGGTGAACAATGCGTACTATTCTTCACCCTTGTCATGTTGGCTATGCTTAAAAAACCTTTTTGGGTATTCTATAGATAACTCAACTTCTTCTTAGTTGATGTACCTTCTTTCGCTTTCTTAACATCCTCAAAAGTATGCTGCTTATCCATTTATAAGGATTTTCATAAAGGATGAAATATTTTTAGTCCTTTCTCGAATTTAATAGTTTTAACAGAGGTGTTGATTCTAGGTATTTATGTCACTTCAAGGTTAAATAATCTCATATAATCTTAAAGTCTCTCCTAAATTTTGTATTATCTAAAAAAAAGTTAATAAGTCATATGATCTATGTCTATTACTAAGAAAATAAGTGTCAAACCAATTTTTTAATTACCTAAAGCTTAATATTGAGCATAGTGTTTGATACTAGTTTTTGGGTGGGTATGTCAAAATAGATAAGGAATTGTAACAGTTTATCGCAACTAGTGCTTTATGTAGGTCTATCAGTTCTATAAACCATACAGTGTGATTACATGGATTTATGTTCTAGTAGTACCATTTTAGTGAAATGAATGTCAAAATCAAAATAGAAGAGGGATACACTTTCCCTTATATCTTCATAATCTAATTTGAGGTCCTTTCAAGACTCCTAAATAAAAATATTAAAGAGAATGAGATATCCATTTATCATAACAAATGTGCTTCTTTGAATCACATTCACCTTGCTTTTGTTGATGATGTTGTGTGGTGTAGATGTAAACATCATTAAAATCCTCTTTGAAAATGTATAACAAATTGACAATCAATCTGCTTTAAAAATTAATTACGATAAAGGTTGCATTTATATGTTAGGATGAAATACCAATAATAACTTAACTCTAGCAAAAATTATAGCCCCAAAACTTATGCATCATCCTTTCAGATACCTTAGTGTACCAATAACAAAAAAAGGCTCACTAATAGAGACTGCCAACCATTATTTGATGCCTTTCAAAGATGAATAGGAATTTGGGATAATATAATTCTTTCTTATGTAGGAAGGCTATAATTGATCATTTCAATCTCGAGTAATATCCATGTTAATTGGATCTCTCAACTAAGTCTTCCTTGAAGTATGATCCAAGTAATTGAGAAATCAATAAAAAATTCTTATGGTTGTGATCAACTCCAAAAAGACTATTAACAATATGCTTTTGCCAAGGAGGATATGAAAACTACAAATTGATAGAAATTCTCTTTGAATGAGATGGATACACTCTAACTTTCTCAATGATGAAAGTTTTTTAGAAGCTCAAACCATACCCAAATATATCGGGGACACTTCAATAAATGCTAAAGATGAGAGGCACTATGAATCAACATATGAAAAATATAGTGGACAAGGGAAATGCCACTTCGTTATAGTATGATAACTTGTAAAACTTTAAATCTCTACTTGTTCCATTTTTTTCATAAACTCAAACTAATCTTGCTAGATAAAGCTAAAGTAGGGGAGGTTATAAGAAATGTAACATGGAGTTGTCATTAGAGAGGATTCTCAACTACCATGGTGAATATGGTAACTTATATAAGCAACATTACAATGGAAGACAAGATCACTTCATTTGTCGATAATTTAGGTACTTTTAAAAACAAAAAGTGCCTCAAATTGCTTACTCCTCCCTCTCTTAACGTTACTTGGTAGAATTTAGTTTGGTATGAGATCTATATTCCTAAAGCATCTTTCATATTATGACTAATTGTAAAATAAAGACTCCAAATCGAAGACAGACTTAGAGGCACCTTATCCACTAATATTTGCGATTTACACTAGTAAGAACAAGAATTTATCTAACATCTATTTTTCAGGTGAACCTATTTTGTAATTGTATGAAGATAGATATAGATTTTTAGTGCCAATAGACTTGCATACAAGATAATTAGGAGACCATCATCAGTTGGGCATGCAAAATTACTGTTAGGTTGAAATGGGGCTTGAGACTTTTAGACTCTTCCTAAATTGCTACGTGTATGAATTATGGAGGGAAAAAAACTCTAGAATTTTTAAACATAAGAATACTAATGTAAAGGATTTGTTATCTAGTCTTAGGAATGTGATAAGGGAGGTGGTTCTATTAAAAGGAAACCATCTACAATTGAGTTTAGAGATGTAAAATGCTTGATTTCTTTAGAATGAGAGTAAGATCTAATCATAAAGTTTCTAAAGACAAAGAGAATGTTATAAGATTTCAAGTTATAAAAACTTATTAGGTATGCCTTACAAGGTTTTTGGATATAACTCTTAGACTTACATAAGTATTTGGAACCAATCATTCGTTAGTAATGCAATTTATGCTATTATTTTTTTAAAGAAAAAATAGATGACTTTTGTTTTTGCTTTTATGATACATTGAGAGATGTAGGTGTATGCTGGTATATTATATATAAGGTTGAGACATTGTACTAATGTGTGGATCTTTCATAACTTAGGATTTGCTATGGTATTAATCATTTGATATTAGCTTTACTTGTTGAGTACTATAAGGTGGTTCGAACCTAACCTCGTAGGCTTCAACATGTTCATGCTTATATTAAAGAGCCAGAATTATGACTATTTGTTGTATATTTTGGATTATCATTGGGAAGTTTGCATAATCGAAGTGCGAAATCAATTGTGAGAGAGGAAGAGGTGGCTCTAAATGTGGTTTTGAAGAAGTGAGAAGATGGCGTGAGGGTGGTAGTGAGAGAAGAGAAGGTGGGAAGATGATTTCCTTTTATTGTTATGATAAAGGCAAAAGGCATAAATTAGATCATAATGTTTTCATCAAAATATAAGTTGTACTTTAATGTTTCGAAGCGTTCAAAATAATTTACAAGTCATTCAAAATAAATTAAGAGTGTATGAAAAATTGAATGTTGTTTTGCTTTTACCTATTATGTGCCACTTCAGCATTGATATAATTTGACACGTGGGGCCTATTGTTTCATGTGGTATTCACGTAGTATGGTGAGTCTTGCATGTCAAATTTAATTTAATTGTTAATTTTAGTTGCTAAATAAAATTAATTACACTATTTTAATTACAATTAATGTTAGTTAACTAATTAACTTAATTACAAACTAACTAAACTTAATTTTTAGACAACCTAAAGAACCTTAATTTCTAATAAAACTCAAAATATCTTGTTATTTATCAATTAACAAGATATTTTTGGTCTTCAGAAAAAAGATGCACTATGATTGTAGTTCGATTTTCTCTATTTCTTGAGGATCTATTGTCTACAACTCTTTCCAAAAGACTAAGAGCTTCAACTCTTGTACTCATGAACTCTACTTATATTCAAGACTTCTACTCCTCTAATTAGTACCCACTAAAACTTGTACAACCTTTACAGCTCCAATAACTACCTTTCCTTCAGGATGGCTAGCCAATATCATCAGTATAACTAATGTCTCATTCACCATACCACCTTGAGGCTCAACATCGACACAACTCTGTCCTTCACCACTGTTAGAAATAATCAAAATAGAACATAATCATATAGATCATGTTAAACAGGATCTTTGCATATGCATACAAAAAAATGACATACTTGGATTATTGTTGTAGTTTTACTGATTAAAAAATGTTTACTATATATCTCTTTCAGCAAAAGTTTTTGTTCAAAAGATTACTCTTATCTTTTGTTCTTTGGTTTTTAAATTCAAAACCTTGACTACCTTTGGTAGTTATTTAAAGTATAATTACCATAATACCCTTCATGAGAGTACACTGTCATATATCTATTAGGAGTACAAGACATCTCGATTAACAAATTGATCTTAGGATTTATATTTCCTTGAGTAGGCATTGTATGCTATACCATAGGTCATATCTCACATTTGCACTTTTCTTTGATCTCATTTAGTTTCTTATGTCATCACTGTATTCATGTTCTCTACTAAAGAGAAGATGTCTATCTATGAATACTTTTCATGCGAGTCAATGATCTAAAATAAATGACCTTCCTCTGTTTTCAATTCTCTTTTGAATTAACTTTAATTTGCTTTTTTAGAATTATTCCATAGGATTGCATCTTACATGACCTTTTGGCAATAACCTAAAGTAGCAAACCTTAAATTCAATTCTCAAGAATGAAACAAGAGTCATAAGGGTATATGAT
>JANJEY010000236.1:53010259-53025267 GCA_024703695.1 Erythroxylum cataractarum
AATACAGATGAGTGATAGAGATTATGCGGTGACAGTGCTAACATTGAGAAAACTCGCTATTAGGTTACTCAGTCAAACAACTTCTGCATCAAGTTGTGAACGTAATTGGAGTGTATTTGAGCGTATTCATATAGAAAAACGAAATCGTTTGAAACATTAAAGACTTAATGACCTTGTTTACGTTACTTATAATCTGAAATGAAGAGCAGGTATTTTAATATTTAATATTTTTGTTTTTATTTCAATAATTTTATTTTTATTGATTTTATAATTTCTCTATTATATATTCAGATAGTTTAGTAAGCAGAGAACATATGATCCAATTGATATTGATTGTATTGAACGTACTGATTTTTGGATTGAAGAAGAATAATCATCGCCTAATCTTGATTATAATGAACTTGAAAAGATAATTTATGAAGAAATTGCATTTGTCACAATGAATGACTTAAAAACATCTACTGATGGTCAGTTCGGTTCTTTTTTTATATCATATTTAAGTTAAAATTATAATGTATTACAAGTATACAATTGAGAAAAATTTCATACATTATTAATTTATAATTTATTTTAATATGGTAGATGGAGTTGATGCAAATACTTTAGATAAAAGCGTGGTTTATGAATCTTTAAATAGCGTTGAAAATTTTGGAGCTTTTGACGATGATGAGACACAACTTCCTTTGGAAATATAATTTTAATTTTTATTGTTATTTTAATATTTATATTAGACTCATATTTACTTATTATTAATTCATTATATAATAATAGATATTGGTGCATTTTTATTTCAATAAAATATTTTATTTTTACTTATTCTTATAAGTTTTACTTCTTATCTATTATATACTGGTTTTATAGCGGTTTACTATTGGTTGAACCTCTAAACCTTAAGCCTTTTCTTCGCTCGATTTAATATCCGGTCCTGTTTTTAAAACATTGCTTTAGAGTATCGTTATATTTTCTCAAAGTAAAAGCCTCCTCAGTTTTAATACCAAGATCACTAGGAGGCTAAGCTGATAAATCTTAACACCCCATAAGAGAGTCAAGGGCATCAAACTTCTCTTAATCTAATAGATTACTTGTTTCCTTCTGGATCTGAATTGATGGCTTCAAGTTTTAAGTATGGATGAAGACTTGGGCTCTAACCATATACACTTTAAAGCCATTTTAAATATATAAAAAAAAACTAAAGTGGCTTCTTCTTCTGAAATTAGATACTTTAGCTTAGATAACAATTGGTGTATGGTCTAAGCTAGGATGATTACAAAAATCAGTATAGCTTTAAGGATATAATCAAATCCATGAAGAGTTAACTAAGCATTTGTCTAAATTTTCTTGAATGAACCACCCACATAAATACTTATTATTTTAGGTGAATATGTTGTCAATTTGACTTAGGTTAGATAATTTAAGATCTCTTGTAAGACTTAAAAGATGATCACTTATATGTTTCAACTTAACATTAGGACTTGGATTTCAGAAGAGTCAAGTATACAATTGAAATCTCCACCAAATTGGTTCACCCAAATTAGTGGATATTTCAATTGTATACTTGACTCTTTTGAAATCCAACAAATTCATTCAAGTCAAACCAAAGCTTCTTCTTTTGAAATTCAAGGTTTCTTATGTACATAATAATGATGTGGAGAGGAGACTAAGTTTAGATATTTCTAAGCTCACAATGAATAAAACTACCTAATTAAAGCCAAATTTGAAGTTGAAAAATAGAGGGATCAAAATATATCAAAATCAAACCATTGTGATGCACTCTCTATAATTACTTAGAATGGATCAATATTTTTTTGAAAAACTAAAGATTCTTTTGTTTATGACCTTCCTTTATTTTTGGTTTCAAGTAAACCAAAAAAATAAGGTCTCTTAAGGATAAGGAAGTCCTTAAGGACCTAGAGTTTATTTAGGCTATTTAAGCCTTTAGCATTCCATATGACAAAATTGATTAAAGAGAAGAGTTACCAACTTTTTCTTTCTGACTTTCCTCGTTGCTTTAGCTTTACTGATGTTTGGTGTATTAATGGGATGGTGAGAGGACTGTTTATGAGAAATTCTCTTCTAGACTCCATAGAGGACTCTTTTTGTGACTCTTATTCTTCTTTTATGAGATTGATCTCAACAGGGGAATATTTAACTCCAATCTAGGTTAAGTCTGATGGGCCAGGGGTATGCTTTTCTTTACATTCTTATCACCAATTCTATAGCCTCTTTTATCATTGGGATATTTTTCTGTTCCGTTCACTACAACCAAATACTTTATCGTCTTCAATTTTTATTCCGTTCTGTCTTTAAATTTATGTTTCGTTCCGTCTCCAAATACCGGAGATAGTAAACATACGCAACGTTATTCTTCTTTTATGAGATTGATCTCAATAGGAGGATATTTAACGCCAATCTAGGTTAAGTCTGATGGGCAAGGGGTATGTTTTTCTTTACATTCTTATCACCAAGTTCAACTATATCCTCTTTTACCATAGGGATATTAGTGATTGGAGCCATATCTTGAATAATGCTCTTTGAACGAACCATTTCTTCAACTGAGTTGACAATGGAGGTAGTATCATCTTACCTTGCCTCTGGCTGATTCCTAGTGATATCTACACTACCTTCCATCACATTTGTTTTGGCCTTTAGTATCCACACCTTATTTAGACCCTTAGATAATGGCTTCTTTGTATACATTACTGGTATTGTGGCTTCTAATAGGTTAGCTTTGGAATAAGAGAGAGTTTGCCAAGTTCCACTTT
This sequence comes from Erythroxylum cataractarum, assembly GCA_024703695.1. Classification (NCBI taxonomy): domain Eukaryota; kingdom Viridiplantae; phylum Streptophyta; class Magnoliopsida; order Malpighiales; family Erythroxylaceae; genus Erythroxylum; species Erythroxylum cataractarum. The sequence continues at coordinate 53,013,022 of JANJEY010000236.1, forward strand.
AATACAAACATAAGAAAATTGAATTCTTTTGAGATTAGTAATGTACTTATTAAGACTCAAAGGCTTGCCTATCTCACTTGCAATATAACTTAACGAAGACAAATACTCTAGTGGGAACTTGTGAAAGTTCACCTAGACGGGGACTGTTCATAAGCTTGCATTCTCCAAGGTGAGACTAGGTCTCCATTTTTGCAACAACATGAGTTTCCCTTGAACATGCTAAGCTAAGATCTCTAGAAATTTGTTAGCTTTTTCCTAAAAGACAAATTTGAAGCAGATAACTCCCTTCACTAATAGTTAAAACTTGATATGATTCTTTTATTAAAAAAAACTAATAATTGCAAGTTATACTTTTTTAAGTCGGAGAAAAAGCACTATATCAAACGGTGGATAAACATGCGAAAGAATTATCCAAACCAGATATCCTGCTTGCGGCCAGAATTAGAAGAGGAAGCGACGAAATGGCTCTGTCCAGCTCTCCCCAAGCCCTTCAAGGGACTTTCTCTGGATCCCAATTTCCTTGCCAAACTAACCTTCCCAGTCTTCCTCACAAATCACTCCCGACGATCACCAAAATTTCGAGGTTTAGACTGACACAGAGTGCCAAGTTTGATCTCTTTGAGCTCCTGGGAGGCAGAGGAATCTGCAACGGGGAACAGGGTCTGCTACAAGAGCTACAAAGAAATGTTGAAGAACAAGTAAATGGTAAAGAAGCAGCTACAGAAAACATGCGTGTGTCAGCTACTGATAGTGTCTCAGAAGGTGCGTTCGAGAAGGAATTGATGGGACTAACAGGGGGATTTCCTGGTGGAGAAAAGGGTTTGCAACGAGAGCTACGAAGAAATGTTGGAGAACAAGTAAATGGTAAAGAAGCATCTACAGAAAATACGGGCGTGTCAGCAACTGAGCGTGTCCCAGAAAATGCGTTCGAGAAGGAACTGATGGGACTAACAGGGGGATTTCCTGGTGGAGAAAAGGGGCTGGAAAAGTTTTTAGAGGAGAATCCACCTCCTAAGGACCAGTCTTTTGCTGATAAAGAGAGCACAATGGTGTTCACTGCCTCAAAGAAGCCAAGGAAACCCTGAATTACCACTACTACTGCCTGGCATGATCGCCCTTGTGAAAAATCCCTGCAGCCCATATTATATGTATTGGATGGTTGAAAGAATCACGGATGGAAAACCAGGGGTCCTCTTTGAAGGAGGACACTGGGATCGGTTAATAAAGTTCGTGCTGGAAGAGGTTGAGGCAAGGGAGAAGGGTCCTCTGGGCAAAATCCCCCAAGTCTGTTTTTCTCGAAAACAATTAAAACTGATGTAAAATCTGCTTTTCACTGTAGCTCCTATCGTATCATTTGCTTTTACATGTTCCTGACTTATTCCAATGACACTATAATGCATCTGTAGATTTTCTCACGAATGTGTTATCATTTCTTCGTGGCCTTGAAATTTCAATTGTGGAGTTATGTTTTAACAAGCTCCATCTGAACCAGAAAGTTCAGTCAGAAATGAAATCATGTATTTGACAACAATAATCTCCTTTTCACTGAGCTCCATGAGGATATCATCAGATGCAGCCACCCAAATACACATGGATAGGAAAAAATACAAAATCAGCAACCAAAGGATTAGGAAAAAAGAGCAACTGAGAGAAGATATAACACGCCTACTTCTACTTACTCTGTTTCATAAGCAGAATGAACTATCTTGCACTCACCACCAATACTTCTTCACCAATTTCAAAATATTTTACATGTCACAAAAGATCTTTCCAGTCACCTAGACCATTATACTCCCCCTAGCCGAGAGAAACAACTCAGCATTCCAATTTCATTGCTATCTACTTTCCATGGAGAGTATTGAATTAACGCCCATCAACCTGCTTAGTAGCTCTATTTCCGTTTTAAGCTCGGGCATGTAATAACAGTAATGAACTTAAGCAAATAACACTTGACCCGAAGATCCGTCAGAAATCATTTTGAGCCATTAGCAATCCCTAACACAGCCCAAGCATATCATCTATCTCGACGCTTCATTGGTAACTGGATGGTAGAATTAACAGTCTGCAACACACCATTCATTACAGCAGTTATACATTCTTTTTTCTTTAATTGACAACCTCCAATATTCCAACAACTTACTATCCTTCCAACCAAACAGCCCGCAATGTAGCCACCTAGAACTAGACAAAACAATCAAACCAGAAAACCAATTGGCCACACAAAATCGAAGCTTCACAGAACAATAACAAGATGATCAAACCAACACCCTCGACCTTGCAAACTTTCCTCCTATCCCAAGTGCAAAACAACCTCAAGAACTTAGAGAGAACTCGGGTAAGTCTTCATGGAGCTTGGTAGTTGGAGGTTCCAGCTCCTTTGGAAACCTGTGCTTCATCCAGACTGAAGAGGAAGGTTAGTGTCACCCCCTATCGAAGTACTACAAAAGGTTGCTAAGAAGTTGAATACTGCAGTGGTGGGTTACTTCGTGGACAAGAGGCTGGCATATCCAGTGGTGCATAGATGGGCAACTGCAACATCGAAAAACCAAGGACTGGTAAGTGTCACGGTAAATGAGGATGAGATATTTGTGTTTAAATTTACTTTAGAGGAAATGGCTCAGAAAGCAATAGATGGAGGTCCTTGGCACATCCCAATTTTCCTTAAGAAATGGCCAGGTGTTAAACTAGATAGAGGAAAAATGGAATGAGTGTCTATATTGGTGAATTTTCATAGAATACTGCTTAAATATTGGTCTATAGAGGGATTGAGTTACCTTGCTGGTGAACTGGGGAAGCCTTTAAGAAAAAGATGAGAACATTGCCTTAATGAAAAGGATATGGTATGCTAGAGTATGTGTTAAAGTGAATCTGGAAAATAAAATGCCTAACACATTAGCAATTATGAAACTGAACGAAGAGAGTGGCTTAGAGGAGGACATTATCAAGGTGTCCTACATGTGGAAATTAAGAGCAAAGGAGGTCAAACAAGTTTGGATTCCAAAGGAGGCAAAAGAGGGGAAAGATCAAGGAAACAATTCTACAACTCCATAAGAAGATGGAACAAATCAGACTCAAGAAACTAATGTGGAATAGGTGAAGAAGGACTTGGATGCAACCAGAACACCTAAAGGAAAGGTAAGGTGAAAAGTGCAAAGCAAACTGAACAAATGATGGTGGAAAATGAACTAGATAACACACCTATACATGAGGTAGGGGAGATCTCAGGAGTTAAGCAAGCTTGATGGAAAGCCTGACAAAAAGCAAGAAGAAGGTTTAAGAGGAAGAAGTTAAGTATAAAGAAGTGAACATGATAGGGTTAATATAGAATGTTAGAGGCCTCAATGGCCTGAATAAACAACTAGTAATAAAAGACTTTGTTAATAGTAGAAAACCATTGTTGGATTACTATAAATCAAGATAAAAAGAGACCTAGTCTGTTCCTTGACAGAAGTTGGAGAGTTTTGACAAACCATAAATTAGCAACAAAAAAATGTATAGTAAAAATCTCAAGGTCTTTCAATTGTAAAAGCAAATGGATGATAATTATGGAGCTATAGCTTTCATTATGCTTGTTTGATAATGTATAATTTAGCAACTTTTTGGGCAAGTGTTTAAAAGCTTCCACAAAAGATAAGTTAATTTACAATTTCTTTAACTTCTCCACAAACTTTGCAAATTTCACATCCATTTGATTCTTCTAAATCCTCTGTGGGAATGGAATCCTTAGTGTATATGGTGGGGGAGGAATATGTGGAGTTTCCTCTTTCTTATCTTCTGTTCTATACTTTTTCTCTTATTCTTCTACTCGGTAGGATTTATCTTTCTTTTTAACTAGTTCTTCCAACTCTTTCCTACTCCTAAATGTGATAGCTTTTAGTTGCTCCCTTGGATTAGACTTTATATTACGTGGGAGACTCCCCACACATTGTGTACATAATGCATTGGCTAATTGAACACTTAAACCTCCAGATTGTGAATGGAAGATGCATAATTCTTTGCAATTTGAATGAACTTAGTTTCCATCCTCTTCTGGTTCTCATTTTAGCTTGTGAATTTGTAATTCAACACATCCATCAACTTGTCTATCTTTGATTCCAATGAATTAAGTCTATCTTACTAAAATCTTGGTGGGCCTTAAGCTCTTATTGGATTCCCTGTAGCATTATTAAACCTAGGATTATAAGTATTAGAATAGGGATTATTACTACCTCAACTATATAATTCTCCTATGAACTTACGCTACTCTATATTGGTATTTTCCACTAAGAAGAAATCATTTGGGACATGACTTTCTAGTCTACATAATTTGTGCTTAATTTCCTTGAGTGGGATAGAAGAAATGGATTTTACGCTACTCAATTGTTTGGCCAAGTTTCCTACTTTATCCTATAATATGGTCACTAAATCCACAACAAGCACTCATTTATGATCTCTAAAGGTTGATTGTTGTTTACTCCTCTCTACCATCTCTTTCAATAAATCATATGCTACATCAACTGCTTTCCTTATTAACAAACCACCGGTTGTTACATTTATGGTGCCTCAAGTGGGTGGATTCACATCATTATAGAATATTTACAAAAGGAACTCTTTGGGTAAGTTAAGATCTCTTTCGTGCTTCATATGATGATTCCAATTTGCTTTGCCAGAATTTGGTTATGTCCTTTATTAGCTTAGTGGTCTTCATCAAGGGGGAATATTCATGCAAAATGGCATGCACCAGTTACTCCTATATTGTGACCTTCTTTAGGTTGAGAGAATTCAACCATAACTTAGCTCAATATTTAAGCGTAAATGGAAAGAGTCTCATCTTGATTGCATCCTTTGACAATCCATTGTATTGAAATGGGTGAAAATTCTTAAAGAAGTTATCCAAATGAGCAGTAGGATCCTCATTGTCCAGTCCACAAAACTAGACATTGATTTGCACTATATTCAAAAGTACTAGTTAATTTTAAAAGATTTTGTCTACACTGGTGGTCTTATTATTCCTTATTGGTTAGTGTTGAACCCCGACTTCATAAAGTCTATATAAGGGGTTCTTTAATTTTCTCTTTGATTCATCTCTTCGTCCATTTTCCTCTCTATTGCTTCTTAACATCTCACTTTTTGAATCTCCATCTCTTACATCGTGATGTCAGAAACTTGCGTGCCTTTTGCTTTTGGTTTACTTAAAATCCTTGTAGATCTTATATCCATGAACCTAAAATCATATAAGGAAGTGTTAAAGTCCTTAAATCAAGGTAAATTGAACTAAAGGAGTTAGTATAAAACAATCCCTAACAAAAGCGTCGAAAACTTGTTGAAGTTTTAAAATGAAAAACTTTCTTAAATGTAAGTATACAGATCTTATCTTATAGCATAAAAGTATCATCCCACAAGGATTAGAGTAGTCACCCAACAATTCTTATATATTTTTTAAAGATAAACAACAAAATGATTTACTAAAATTAAACTAAAAACAAAGAATTGATAATTAGACAACAGTGACTTGATTAATTTATTAATGATGAAAACTAAGAATTACTTCTATTCTTATTTGTTTCCACTTCACCTTTTTGATGTAATACTACTTGATCCTAGATATCCAATAACTATGGATATCCTCTCTCTCGATCTAATTAAGTAATCCTAATTAAAATAGATAGAAACTGAATTATGATCTCTCGATTTATCAAAACTCTTCCTAGCTATGCAATTAGATTTAAAACAATCTTATTGATAAATAACAAACAATTAAGATCGATCTTAAATTTTCTATTATTTTTATGTTAATAGGTCTATTAGGTACCAACTTATGTTGTGTAAAACAACATAAGTGATTGAATTCTACCAACAGATGTGGAGGACTGGGGGGATAGAGTCTTCCCGTAGACACTGGAGGATCTATTACCCACCACGAGCATGTAGAGAGACTTGTAAGTATATATACTTTACACTTATATTCTGTTTCTTTACTTTGATGTTTTTCAATTTAATTTGATGTGTAAATTTTGGAATGAAAATATGTGTATTATGGAGAATGAAAATATTATAATTGTCTGGTGCCATTTATGGTTGTGTTGTTGAGTTACTTTCTTTGTTTAATGAGGGATAAATATCATAAAAATAGAGAAATTTTTGTCGAAATTTTTGTAAATTGTAGTTCACTTATAACATTTTATTATTATGTAGAAAAAGTCTATGAGCAAAAAGCTTACACCCTGTCAACTTTTTTTGCACACTCATACTAAGAAACATGACGGTGTGACCTTTTGTCAATATCAAATGTAGAGAACTAAATGTATATAAAATTTGTGCTTTAATATTAATGCTTAATAATTATCACTTATTAACATAAACATTATCTTCTGATGGGACCAAATACAAAAAAGCATTCAACGATAGTCTCAATAGTTTGAAAATATTGATGAAAGTTAAACCTATCTTTATGCAATGGGTGATAGGGACCATCGTGAAAGGATCTTCAACTTAAGTTCATTTGTGAGCACACATCCAGTACAACAATATTTAGTAGGCTATCTGCATCCATTGAAGTCCATGAGCTTCGGAGCACAATACAAGCACTAGCAACTCAGTTGCAATAGTTTATGAAGTACATAGCCCAACTCCGTAATGAGATGGATGAATTGAAGGGGAAGGGAAGCACCTCATCACAACATTTAGAGCGTCCACATTCACTAAATGAATAGTATAATTGTAGTCATTTTGTATGAAATAAATACTTATTTTTGTAAATAATAATTTTATTATCAATTAAATTTTTTTACTTTATATTATCAATCAATTTTTTATTTTAAAAAATTAAATGTAGAAACAAATCAAAATATTATCAATAGATAGCTGATAACTGTATAAATTATACATCAACCATAACATTATCAAATAAAATTAAATGTAGTAAAAATAAAAAAAAAACAATATCAATAAATTTATTGATGAAAATATAAAATCCATTTGTAAAATGCAGTGAATTTACTGACGGACAACCAACCTCGGTTGATAAAATGCAGTAAATTTACCAACGACCTGTCAATATATGTCAATAAAGTTAGTCATGAATTCATCGACAGATTGTGGTATCCATAGGTTAGGTTACTAATGGAAATAACTTGTCTATCACTAAATTTACCGACTGAAACAAATCTGTGGTCGCTAAATTTTTCGACAACATAAAAATCATCATCACTAAATATAACGATGGAATAAGAGCTGACCGTTTCTAAATTTACGATGGAAACTTTGTACTCCATCGCCGATTATTACCCACGGTCGTTTCTCTGATGACTTATTCTGTCGGTTAATTTCATCGCTAACTTTGCTTATCAACAAAAAACCTTCATATTTCGTTAGTAATTTTCATCACTTAATCCCATTTTTCTTATACTATAAAGGGAGTGAAAAACTATAAAACTTACTAGGAGCTCAAAAGAATTCCAATGATAGACATGGTATAAAATACAACTATAAAATTGAAGCCAATTCTAGAACCATGTTTGTAAAGGGAAAATATTTACATAATAAAAAATCATTACCTAATCTAATAAATGAATATAGAGCATTTACATATAAACATATGAATGCACATGCTACACCCCAATAGGACTAATTCTAAAAACAAGAAGCATCATGCTATCATATATGACTCAAAATCTAGACTTAGAGTTTAATACTCTCAAAAGAAGAATTGGCATAACTTATATGATAACATGCAAATCTACTGACACCCTTTTAGGCCCCAAAGAAGTATACATTTAGCCTTCATTCATATTAGGTATTATGGACATAATCATGGAAGCTCATCTCACTACTATAGGAAACCATTCAACTCCTTTAATGTCTAAAGGAAGTTTCCTCATTATATATACACACATAGAAATGCACTTATACATCATCATCTCTTATATAACATGGTATCAAAAATTTTTAGTAAGTTTAGACATATTGATAAATTTTGTTTTCTCAAACAAATAAAGGCAGGCAAACCCTTGAAAGTGTAGGTTAAAAAGAAGAAGGAGCCCAACAATCAATGAACTAAGCTTATTTATATACCTAAAACATATTGATTAGTTGTTTGTAGGTTAAGAGAAAATAGTATGTAGTAGAAATGGTAGTTATTAACTAAGTATTATTTTCTAAGAGTTTATATTTTTGATCTTGATGAACAAAACCTTCTTGTATCCAAAAAATTTCTTAAAAACTTTCATATAGAATATGGAGAAGTTTGTCCTTAAAGAAATCAAGAATGATTAAAGACTCTTCAAGAAATAATTGTACAACCAAATGAGAATGATAAGAAGGATGAGATGCCTTTAATAAATTGTAAACTCAAGAAAAATGTTCATTCAAATCATTTATAAGTGATGTTAAAAAGTAACTAGTTCCTAATTTAGACTTTTTTTTTTCAGATATTGCTCTTATTTATCAATCTGAGTATAAATCATTATTGTTGATTTTTTGGATTTGTATTATGAATAAGATTTTTATTAATTCTTTTTATAGTGTGAACCTTATTACCTAAACTTAGAGACTATGTACAAAATGAGATTATTAAGTTAGGATTTATAGTCTAAATCATTAAATAAGGATAGATTTTGCATAATCAAACAAGAATTATTTATGTTTTATGAAAATTCTACATGATAAAGAGATCCCCGTTACTTGTTTTAATTCATTCTTGATATTTAATTGATTGATTATGTGTTTCTAACCTTTTTATTTAACATTTAAGGGTATTGTCTAGTTTTTTAGAACATGCTAGTCAACCAATATCCTAGTATGCAATTAGTGTGCCTAAAAATTTTAGTGAGTTTTTTAATTATTTGATTGTTTGTTAGTCATCTATACATACATAATGGTCAAACAATGCCCTCTTATGGTCAACTAATGCCCCCATATCTAAAATTCCTTTTGCTTTCTAGTAAATTTGCTAGTACATTGTTTGCTAATATAGTCAATCAATATCACTTCACCCAAGTAGTAATGTCTTTTCAGTGAGTTTATGAAGAATTTGGTCGCTCCTCTAATCGACTAATGATTCCTTTTTTAAGAAACCTTTTCTTCTAGTGAATTTGTAGATTAGCTACATATACTATTGGACCACATTTGTCACTAGTCGACCAATATGGCTCTATAATCAACCAGTGGATTGATTTCAATACAAAATTTGAAAAAATACTTCATCTATCCAACCTGAGACAAGCATTGGTTGACTAGTGTAATTATGTGGATGACCAATATTTATATTCTAAGAAATTTCTCCTTCTCTTTTCTTCTCTTTTCTATTTTTCTTGCTTATACCTCTCAAAATCTAAGTCACCCACTTTTTTCTTAGGAAAACGATGTCCCTAATTGAAATTAACTACCTTATCTTTAATTTTCCTTTCCCCTTCATGTTAAAGATCATTAAAAATCACATTCTCTTTAAGTGAATCCCGAAAATTTAGGATTTTTTAAAATAATGTTTAGATCTTTGAAATTGTCTCTATAAATTACATGTGTCGTTTAAGTTTATTTTTATAATCAAGTATGGTGACATCAAATTAATTTTTTTTCATTCTTGGGTCTCAAATTTGGTAATTTTCTAAAATTTTCTTAATTAAGAATTATCTTTTCAAATATGATACACCCATAGTTACTTTGTAAACAAAGAGTCAAGGTTGTTTCTTTTTCAATTATTTCAATATATCTTTAATTTTGTTCAATTGTGGTACTTTTAGTGATTTTTTATATTTCTATTTTTGTGATTTTAAAGCTTTTAAATTGTAAATTCTTTTATGAATTTTCTTTAATCGAATCTTTCAAATTAGGTATATTACTGAAATTGAGGATTTTTTTAAATTAGAACAATTAGAATGTTTATATCAAAGTTGATCTTTTAGATAATTATTTTGACTCTTTAAATATTTAATAGTCTTTTCCCTTGAGAAAGTTTATCAATCTTGTTCAAATGCATTATGATTTTTTAACCAAGTTAGCTTGGCTCATGGCAATTTGTATTATGCATTTCCAAAATAAGGAGAAAATATTAGGGATATTAGATTTAAAGGGAGTGATGCAATTCAGAGGGAGTGATCATTTTGTCATTTTTATATTCCTTGCAGTTTATATGGAATGCTTGAGTAAATTTATGGATATTTATTTTACATTGAATATCTCTTTCGTTCTTGATGTTAAATTATGTGGTTGATATTGAAATGTATTTTATGCAAGAACTAAAAGAAAGCTAATCATTATCTTGATATAGATAGTTGTTAATGTGCTTAATTTTATTATTGTTGTATAATATCACAAGTTTTTATCATCATCAGAAAGGGAAAGTTTGTTGAACCAAGGAAGGATCCAATCAATATTTTGAAGATAATAAAGCCTAGTTACAACTAATGAGTTTATTATTTTGATGAAAAGTCATATAAGAACAAAATGAAGCCATGAACAAATAAAAGATAGTTTATGAAATTGATAAAGAGAAGTTGAACTTGCAATCGTCAAAATAAAAAATCAAACCAAGAATAAAAGAACATTAAGGATCATCAAGATCATTTTACATTATGTATTATTAATTGTAATCTTACTTTGTTAATTTAAAGTTATAAAAGGCTCACTATACATAAACATTGAATTTAACTGCCTTACTTAAGTCTTTACACTTTTCAAGATGCATTGAAACTTTTGGTTTCAATAAGAAAAACCTTTTGATCTTTAAAACACCTTTTAGGGAATATTTTGGAAAGTGTTAATCATAACTGGTTGATGTATTGGTTAATCAATGTACTATATTGGTCAACCAATATGCATATTGGTCGACTATTGTCTCAATAGCTAGTAAATTTGGTGTTTTTAATGCATACTGATCAATCAATATGTTATATTAGTTATCTAGTATACTATATATAACAATTGTAACTGCTAGTTCTTGGCTCCAACAACTACTAAGGGCCATAAAACACTATAAATAGGAATTTTCTCATTGGTTTTAACATTAAGAAGCATTTGGATATATTTTACACACATTTTTAAGTATTATTCAATCATTTGAGTATCATTGTCTCATATTTGTATGAGTGAGCATCTTTAGAGTTATCAAGTAATAAAGTGACTTATTTTAATTTGTAAGATCATTTTGAGGAATTATATTACTGTACTCAGGGGTGATTCAAGTGGGATTGAGGTTCCTTTTTATCTTGGGAAGAAGATTGCAAAAGAATCCTCTTTGTCGAGTAAGATTGTATAAAGAATATTCTTTATCTTGAGAAAAGAATTATAGTGAAACTTCAAGAAAATCTTGGTAGTTAATGTAGGCAAGGGTTGCTTGCCAAACTACTATAAATCAATTTGTATTCTCTTTTCTTATCCTTTTTAAATTATTATTCAATTATTTTATTAATTTATATTAACAATTTCTTCATCTATATTTATATTGATTGTTGTTAATTAAGTACATTAGTAATAAAATTAACATCAAGTTTTCAATATCTCCAACCACCCTTTAAATACCTAATAATCCAAATTTTTTCCTCTAGACTTACCTATTTGGACTGCGAACCCCTTTTTAATGCCATTTATAAGAGAATTGGAAGTTGAAGCAATGGTATTTCTATGACTTAGAGTTTTTATTGATTGAGAGCTTTAACTTGTCAGAAGTTGGGAGGTGATTCATCATATTTGTTGCATTTGGATAAAGATATAGGGAACTAATTGGATTCCAAAAGTCATACTATAGCCAAGTGCTTTCTTCATTTTTGAGCATGTGCTTGATATTTACTTTTAGCTTTTATCTGAAGTATTTGGATTAGAGACCATGAAATGTTAGCTTTAGGTCAAATTTTCCATAAGGCTTCATCCTTTAAGAATTGAATCTTTAATAGCTTCTGTGTTGTATTCTTTAAGGAAACTCATCCTAAGATATTTTGGTTTGACCTGCTATAGCATCACTATAACTTGCCTAGAGCTTCTTTTAATCTCTAGCTTGCAATTAGATAACATCTTAGCCCCAAGGAAAGACTCACTACAAGAAAAATTAGTTTCAGCAACTATTATTAATGGTTGCTAAAAGTCAGAAAATGGTTGTTAAAAGTTATAGCGACCAAAAATCGGGTTGGTCACAAGTGGTCATTATTACTAAAAGTGCTCAGTGACGAGTTATTACGTTGGTCGCTAAAAATGCATAATTAACAACCATTTAAAATTGGTCACTAAAGGTAGAATTATTAGCGACCAAATTTATACTTGCTAATGTAAAATTTC
>JANJEY010000236.1:53046335-53057885 GCA_024703695.1 Erythroxylum cataractarum
TGAACTAAAAAGTGTGCAGTAAAGTGATTTGTCAAATCCTAAGTGGGAGCTTAAGTAGAGGACGTAGGTCTTAGCACTGAACCTCTATAAAAACAGTGTTTGCTCTTCTTCCCTACTCTTTGTTTATGTTTAAATTGTTTTGTGTGAATTAACTTCTGATCGTTTACAAATTATGTGATTATAATTAACAAAAAGGCTAAGTCTCAAAATTGGTTATTCATAAATGATGAAATATGGTAGGATATTAGACAAGAAAATACTTTAAACAATCTAAATTCCTTTATCATTTCATTGCTTCTAATTTAACAAAAATGATCTCAATATAAATAATAAAAGCAAGTTCTAGAACTATCTAACTATGTATGATAACACACATGAAAGAATAAAAAAGCTTAAGTAATGGTGTATTTGCTCTTAGGCTCAAAAACTCACAAAAAATGATTTTGTTTGTAAATAATATGCAATTTTCATTCAAATTAGTTATCTTAGTGATTACTAAAGATATTACTTATAAAAGGAAGTTTATTATAACTTCCATCCTTTTGCATTTTAACTCAATTTAATAATTAATAATGATCGAAAGCATTTTGGACAGATTTTAACTAACTCAGAATTTCAATTAATAAAATTTAATAAAAATATTATAATAAACTTAAGACGATTAAATTCCCTTCCCCACAATGTACACAATGTAAGCACTTAAATAAGAAAATAAAATAAGAACAAAAATGTTATTGGTACTACCCTGGATAAGAATATGTATAAAGCCCTGAAATGAAGAAGATACATCTTATAAATATAAATATTCAATCTTGTAAAATATAAACAAACATGATAAAAAGATAAAAGAAAAATAATAACAAAAATGACTAAAGGACACAAAAATAAAAATAACATAGATTAAAATAAAATGTGACTAATGTTTAGACAAAAGAAAATAATATAAAGAATTAAATAAGAAAAAAATAAAAATAATAAGAAAAAGAAAAGAAAAACCAAATACAAGCATCCCTTAGTCTTGGGCCGAATCTAGCATAGCCATTGAAGGAGGGTCCTCGAGTTGTGAAACCTCAAATAATGTGCAAGATAACCCACCATTTGCATCAATAATTTCTCGATCCATATATCAAAGGCTGATCTACATCTACCTTGAGCTTTGAGCTGCTCTATTCACTCTATAATCTCTACCTATTATACTCGAATAGTATGCTAAATACCCAGGACCAACCCCATGTGTCTCTCCAGCTAAGTTATCTTCAGTTGGCTTGATGTGTACATGGTATCCTTGCTAATTGTGCTCCAAAATTGACGAGAAGACATCCCATATGAGAAGCCTATCTACAAGGCTACATATTCTGGTGTTCTCGCAAACTCTTAATTGTACAACCCTATCATAATGAAGAACTCCGAGTAGCTGATACAGACTATCTCTCCCAAGAATCAAATTTGGATTGTGTTTAGTTGGTCTCAGTCATAACGGCCTTTCTCCACAAAGAACTTACAAAGCACCTCGAGCATCAGCTCCCAGTATGAGGGCTCCATGATATCAAAAAATGGGACCGTGCTCTAATGTTGATAAGATCTTGAACCTAATATACCAAACCGATCTACTCCATCGCCTCCTAGTTTATACTTCTACCTATCTCGAACTTCTTCTCCTTAAGCCATTGATACTGCTGCTCTTGGGCTGCAACATTGAAGAGGAACATCGGAGGTCACTCTAGTGCCTGAAGTGGGCGAGCTCTCCTCAAGTCTCTAGAGGACCCTTCTCCTCGTTGTCTCTTCCTTGATGTCTCTTGTACTCTTCATGATCTTGTCATTATGCCTGAAACTTTAATGTGAGAAAATTTTCTTATGCTCACTAAATTTTAAAAATATGAAAACGTACTAGAAAAAAGGAACATTAAACACATGGTAAAATAAACAATAAATAATCTAACATTAATAATAAATTATAATAAAATACAAAAATTAGAAATTTAAACCCTAACTAATCACAACGAGCTTGGGAGGTGCACTTTCAGCATGTACATTACGAAGGGAACTAGTGTGCCAATAATCTGGCCTCTCTCGCAGTCCTAGCCAGCCTAGGCATGCATATACTCCAGGAGCCTCCAATGATAGTCATGAAAGTCATCCACCGAGACAAGCAGGGAACTTTGTACCGCAGAACACTGCGCTAGTTAGTTTGTTTTTTGAAGATTTGGTTTTTTTTCCTTTGTAAAAAAATAATCTAGTTATTCAATTACAAAATTAAAACTAAAAGGGAAATTAACAAATGTAATATAACAATTACCTAAAATAAACGTTGAATTCATGTAAAAAATAACAATTCAAATGAAATTAAAATAGAAAATAACTTCAATTAACTTGAAAACAACTAACTAATTTGAATTACATGCAATAAATCAAATATGTAAGAACAAAATTCAACTATTATACCACAGTCAGGCACAAAATCAAGCAAATTTGCACTTAATCTCAAAGCCCTAACCCTAGCACTTTTTGGGTGTGAAAGTCCTTAAAAATTGCAAAATACCTAAAGATACACGCATAAACAACTGAAATCAATCAGAAAACTTACTAGGGTGTCGCAATTTGGTAAGAAAAATGCAAAAATTGGGATAGTGAGGGAGAGTAGTGATGAAGAGTATGTTGAGAGAGAGGAAAAATGAGAGAATTGAAAGAGTTAAGGTCTTTTAAAGGCTATTACAAACTTTAGGTGTGGTCATTCTATCCATCAATCTCAACATATCACGGGAGAGCTTTAGAAACATCTCCCTACATACTAGCATTACCGGTATTTCACCTTTTAGAGGCTCAGGAGGACCCGAAGCTGATTGATCTCTCGCAGCCACACTATCAGCTGAATCCTCATCAGCTTCACGAGATCTGACCATCTCTATTATCTATAAGAAAATAGGGACAATTGCATTAGGCTAACACAAAAACTAAACCATGTATATAGATGATTTACCAGACACTTATTGGTCAAAACTGCCTAAACTGTGGGCCTGAAACCACAAAATGTAACACCCCTTGTACGGAACCTACAACCACCCATATACATGGCAAGAAAATTCCTCTACAAATAGTCATAAATTACATTTCTTTTCATTTATAAGGACTGTCGTTACACATTTGTCTATACAATGTTGTACATATATATATTACAATATTTCATATCACCTTACCATTTAAGAGTAGTATTTACATCTTTGCATTTATATGATAGTCCAAAAGAAATATTACATATAACTTAAATTCTTAGTTACGAACTATTTCATATATAATCATCTTTAACTAGAAAGATACAACCCAAAAGTACATTTACTACTAACGACTGGCCTTGGTCCCTATAGATAATCCTTGTACCTTACACTTATTACTTGGACCTATACAGATTCACACGCGTGCTAAGCTTGAAAGCTTAGTAAGGAAATACTTAGTTTGGATGACCACTTACATTATTCATCTACTAAGCACACACAAATATAAATATCACAAAATGAATAAATAATCATAACATAATTAATCAAGGTACATAATGCAAATATGATTCAATGAATTATTCATATACAGACAATTCACATTTATAAGCCAAACATTGATATTTAACACTCATTAATACAAATTATTAACATGATTGCTTATTGTTACAAATCATCAATAAAATCGATACAAATGCTCATCAATACCAATTATTCATATTGTCATGTTGTATTTCTTATTTATAGATGTTTAATTACTTTTTGTGTTAGGCCTGCATATTCTCGTGGGTATAGATAACTGGAACTGTAGATATCAGAAGATATCAAACTATAGATACTTGAAAGTATCAAATTATAGATACTCGAAGGTATCAAATTGTAGAGACATTATAGTCCTGAAACGAAGACACCATTGGTGTCAAACCATAGCAGCTTCACTTTAATCCTACAGGCATGCATATATACCCACCATCAAGACAATAAAGTAGGCACTGTAACATTTTTCCTTTAACCATTTGCCAATTTCATAATTAATATATTAACAAATCTTACGATATTCATTTGAAATCATAAAATCCGTATTTGCATGCATACATGCGAGTCATAACTTATCACTGTTAAAAGGGTATCAAATCACACTTATGATTACATACTATACACATATAAGTAATAAATATACATATAACTCATCTAGATACATGTAAATTTCTTTTAGCGTACATTTTGATCAATCTTAAATTTCAATGTTTAATCACCCAATTCAAACATGGTAAGTCATATTTCATTTATTTCTAAGTGTTTGTAAAGTTTCATAAACATCTGAAAAGGTTTGGGTATGATTCGGTAAAAATAAAAAACAAAAACAAACTCAAAATAGTGTAATTTCTTTCCCGTCATCTCCCCTGCCCAGAATTCATACCCCTACTTGTTTTGTAATTTTCACATAGCAAATGTTCAAGTTAGGTTTTAAGTATTCTATATATTTGTTCCCCTATGTCTCTATTTTCCATGGCATCATAAATCAGGGCATTTGGACTTCTAAATGATGACCAAACATCACAAGCTGCTCTAACATAGGGGCAGCATTAAGTCACCATTTTCAATATCAAATTGCAATGTCATTCAGCCAGAATTAAGTCAGGGTCCCTTCTAGAGATTTTTAGTGCTATGTCTTAAGTTTCATTTCCAATTGAAATAACCCAATTTTGAGGTCTTTAGGCGTGGTTATATCTAAAATAATGGGACTAATTTAAACTCTAAAACAGAATGCCACTATACATTACTCTCTTATCATATTCAACCAATTCCATGCAAAATAACACCAAGACATCATTCTAGCAGTCGTTCCATATCCAAATGAATCTTTGTATCGATGCAAACATACACAAATAGAAATTAAACTAAGTGCAGTCTCAAACCTTGAAATAGACCAACTAGCTCTTGTAATACTTTTCCTTCTCTTCTCCTTTAACTTTGCTTGATTCACCAACTAGAAACACCACAAATACATACCTCAATCCCAATTCCATCCTTATGATTGTAGTTATTCATAGGAAAAGCAAGAAAAGATAAATATGAAGAGAAAAACCACTAACTTTTACTTTGATTTCAAGATTAGCTTGATTCCTTACATGCAAAATGATGTGATCAAGAAGATGAGATGGAGAGTAAATGTGAAGAGGAAAATTTTGCATTCAAAACCTAAATGCATGTCCCTTTCCCCTTTTTATATTCCTATTTCATGCACACATGCTTTCATCCTATTTGACACATGCTTTAATCATATTGGTAACCCATGCTTTAATCCTATTAGTCACGCATGCTTTACTCCTATTGGCCCATGTGTTGACTTTAGGAGAATTGCACATTGGTCCTTCTTCCTATAGTCCCCACATTGGCATGTAGCATCGTTAATTGAGTTCATTCCAATCCCTATGTGACGTATAAAATGAACAAAATATCAATTTATCCTTGTCTATTAAATGAATTACCCTTATGTCCCTTACTATGTTTAGATGCACTTAATTCTTTATATTCACTTCTTAATATACCCTGGACATGTTATAATACTTCTAGGGTATATGTTGGGGTCTTATAGTAAGCCTTTGTTAAAGGTACTTTGTCTAACTGATAGTGATGAGAAAGTAACAATAGGTTATTTTTATGAAAACATGGAGAAGGTAAAGGAAGCAATCAAGGTCATTTGAAAAAATAGGCCTTCTTTGTACACGTATTATTTGTAGTTATCGATGAAAGATGAGACAACTTTAATGTCCCTTGATTGCTGCTGGAGCATTTTTTTTAATCATAGTGTCTATTTTAAATCAAGTTTACAAAGAAAGCTGAAATTAATAGGAGAATGTTATTAACTATTATAATTATTGTTGCCCATGAAATGATGCAAGATCTCTTAAGCTCACAAATGGAGATTTGGAACTATTATAACATTCTCCTGTTAACTTCTACAAGATCTCTTAATCTCACAAATGAAAATTTAGAAGAATACTTTTGGTAATTTTTAGGATGCCTATTGCTATTTATTAAAGAGACAAATTTAATCCAAGTATATATTTTTTTTCATTTTTGCTACTTATTGAAAATTAATCATTACTTTTTTATTTATGATGTCACTTTTATTGTCTAATAGTTGCTTAATGGAACCAATTCGAAAGTGATATTCTAGAATTGCAAAAGTTTGCACATTGACTTAGAATTGAATTGCAAACAATAAGATATGAAAAGGAATTATAGCACATTTAAATTCATCAATTCCAAGAAAATGAATAGATTATAATATAAAAGATTGAACGACTTAATATAATTTAAAGCTTTGCGTATATACAATAATTTCTTGTAATTTTTAATAATTTAATATTATTTATTTACTAGGACTCTTAATAAATCAAGTAGTTATGTAGATCTAATTTATCTTGATCATATAAATCTTTTGAAAGATTGAATTTCTGAAGAATCAGGTTTGATAGATGAGAATAATTTAGAACATAATTTTAGATAAGAAAGTATTACATGTCATTTAGTGCAATGAATTTGAAAGATAATATTGACGAGTCTACTCTAAATGATAAAGATTTTGTACCAACTGAAATTTCAATTCAATGAGATTTAAGCAAATATTCAATTGAAAGAAGTTTCGAGTTTTAATAATCTTCTTTTAATTTCACTTATATATATATATATATATATATATATATATTAAATTCGACATATGCAATAAAAATTATAATTATAAATATTTTTGTTTCAAATTTTATTTCTAATTGTTTATTTCATCAATACAAACTCTTATTGTTAATAATAATAATTAGTCATAAATATTTATTATTTTATTATTTGAAGTTTATATTGAAATATTTTAAATAATTTATATTATCCTTAATTTTATATTGATATAATAATTAAATAATCTTTTTCATATTAATTATAATTATTATTGAAATGTGAAAATAATATTAATAAAAAAACATATTCTCATTTCAAATTTTATAATAACTTTTAAAAACGTGATTCATATAAAATTATAAATTATACAATTCAATATTATTTTATAAATTTAAAAATTACCCAAAATAATACCTAGCTACTACTAATTCAGTACCTGCCTCAAAATTAAATCAGATACCGATTCGTAACAGTGCTTCTAAGTGATGAAAACTTAAGCATGTCCAGTGATTAACAATCATCCAGCACGGATGAGGGAAATCAAAACACTTCGACTTCTACATTGTAAAATATGTTACTACATTACAGAACATTAACAGAAGGGCAAAGCCGCTCCAATAAACAGAAAGGAGGTTGTAAAACCAAACCAGCTAAAGGAAATGTTATTCTGACTGATCCAAGTAGACTAAAGATCCAATGCACTACAATCGTCGACGTTTTTTAGCAAGATTTTCAAAAATCTGGTGAACATCAGAAGACGTGATTGGCTTGGATGGATCAAAAGACTCCTGCATGAAAGCATGGTTACATATGAATGTGAAATACTTCCTCATAAAAAGACAAAGTACAAAATGACTTGAGGCAAGCTTTAGGTCCTTGAAAACCATCTAATAAAATAGAGTAGGATATGTGATTTTTGTCAAAAGAAAATACCAAAAATGTGCGAAACTCATCCTTAAAATCTGCAATTCCATTCAGTATCTCCATCTTCTCTATATGGCCAAGATTATTCAGAAAACTCATTTCAGCACCCTCCTGCTGCTGCAATTTCTCTTCCCTCTTCCGCTTTGCCACTTTCTCATATTCAGCAATCGAGTCCTCCTTGTCAAGCAGATAACTTATTTGCTTCGTCCTGTACATATCTAAGCAATTCCTGCATCTGCAGAGAGTATCCCTCCATCCTTTGGAAAGAAACAGAGGTTTACCTTCTAAAACAGGCATATTAATTTTCAAGTCAAGTCCAAGAACACAACTTGTGTGAGGATTGGCATCGCTTATGCATTGATTTGAATCAGTCCCCTTCTCGGAACTTTCTGCCATCTCTGATGCTTTTCCAACAGAAGCATACATAATGTTGCCATTAAAAAGTGCACAGGACTTTTCAGAACTAAGTGCACAACTACTGTTCTCAAGCTTATCAGCTTCACAAGTTGAAGGAATGTCTTCCACTATATCTTTATCTTTAGTAGCACTAACAACCGTATCATTACTCTGCCCAGCAACAGCCCAGATTGTCTGTGGATACAAGGTTAGGAAAGAACAAACTACTGAGCATGTCTTGCATATGAAATCCTCATAGATAGGCTCCTCTTCCTCATCTCTTGGAATCTGTTGTTTGAAGAAGTATGTAGTTTATAAGAGACCAAAAAAACAAAAACAAAAAAAATTCAATGCAAAGGAGTGCCCATTAAAAGTCTAAAGAGAGCCACGTTTAATCAAAATGCCAATTTTAAGCACATAACACTGCTGTCAGCAAAGTAGCGCCACGCAGTAAAGGTGAATTTCATTAAAAATTTAAGCAACCGATGTGCAATCATAAAGTTTAAAGAAACAACAATTCATGCTTAAGCCAAAGGTTTTTTCATTGCTACGTACAGATCAGATGTTATATACAGAATTTCTTAACTAGTTAATTTTATGCAACTTATTAATAAACACAGGTTATGTATAGAAGCAAAATGTAACTTATGCATCAAAATCATAAATGAATCAAATGTATTCAAACCTCTTTTCATTCTGATAAAGTAAAGAAATCTTATCCTGAATTAAGACAGACAAAAGAAATAGTAACATATAGCCAAACCCTACTATGCTATTGGCACCAGAATATTACAACCAAAATCAGCATAAGCATGCCCGTCAGACCAGACAATGAAATCTAAAGAACCAATCTACAAAGATATGAAGAGGAAAACAGCATTCACTAGAATCACATTGCACTATAAATTGTAGCTAGTTCACTATTCAAGTAACCTTCAAAATATTTCTTTGAAGTTTTTTGTTTAGGGCCTTCTTCAGTGGGTTGGCAAGAGGAATTGCAATGCCAAGATAATTTTCAAGGTTAAGAAATATGTTAGGACCCTTAGTCATAGATCGAGTCACAGGACGATGTACAGAGTAATCTTGCAACTCTGTGATCTCCCTGTTCTTGTTAGAATTCTTCTTTCTGCCTATTTTGGAAGAAGAAAAGAAATTCGGCTCTAAGGGAGACCGAAACCTTGGACCTCGTTAGAGAGAGCTCCAAACCTCTATTTTGATAAAATATGACTTGCCGCTTTATTCATAAAATAACCCTTATATAGGCGATGTTCACATAGGAAAAGGAAATAAGAAAACCCTAACTAATATGATTTCCTTGTTCACATAGGAAAAGGAAATAAGAAAACCCTAACTAATATGATTTCCTAGAGTAATAAGGAAACTAGTAATATGTTTCCAATAATAAACCTAAAACCTTTTAAGCAATTTAGATAAAACTTGCAACCTAATTAACGTAATTTGCGGCTGTATTTCTGGCCTATAAAAACGTCCACAACATTACCCCCCTCCTGCAGAAAGAGCTTGTCCTCAAGCTCAAAGGAAGAAAATTGTTGCTGGAATAAAGTGACGTCTTCCCAAGTAGCATCCGATTCTGGAAATCCTTCCCACTGCACCAATATCTCCTTGGTACCTCGATTCAAACGGCCACGAAGGACTTTAAGAGGAATAGGGACAACCCGGCCATCATCTGTAGGAGGCAAGGAAGTAACAGAAGGCAGCGAGATTCCCTTGAAGGCCTTCAGAAGGGAGACATGGAAAACTTTATGAAGACGGCTGGTAGGAGGCAAATCCAGCTCATAAGCAACCTGTCCAATGCGACGCAACACCAGAAATGGACCATAAAAACGAGGAGACAGCTTATTATAAACGTTCAACCGCATCGAACGCTGTTTATAGGGATGCAAACGAAGCCAAACCCAATCTCCAGCTGTAAATTCCACATCACGATGCCCTCGATCATAGTAATCTTTCATTCTTTGCTGAGCTGACAGCAAACGCTCCCGAATCTCCTTCAATAGAGCATCCCGTTGTAGTAAAGCATTATCAACTGCATCCACCTTTGTAGAGCCAGCAACATAGGAAAGCAAACGAGGTGGATCACGACCATAAACCACTTTAAAAGGAGTGGTCTGAAGCGATGAGTGGAAGGAAGTGTTGTAACAGAATTCAGCCCATGGTATCCATTCAACCCATTTGCGAGGATGATCACCCACAAAACAGCGAAGATACATTTCCACAGTTCGATTCACAACCTCCGTTTGCCCATCAGTCTGTGGATGATAAGCAGACGAGAATTGCAACTTAGAGCCTTGAAGGCGAAATAATTCTGTCCAAAAAGTGCTAGTGAAGACCACATCCCGATCACAAGTAATGGTCTCCGGAATGCCATGCAAACGGACAATCTGCTCAAAGAAGACTTGCGCCACCCGTACAGCTGTGTAAGGATGAGCTAAAGGAATGAAATGGGCATACTTCGAAAATCGATCCACCACGACGAACAAAACAGTTTTGCCACAAGATTTTGGTAAACCATCAATAAAATCCATAGAAACATCAGCCCAAACCTGTGTGGGTAACTGAAGAGGTTGTAACAACCCAGCAGGACTTAAATGCTCCGATTTATTACGTTGACAAATAGGACAATCAGAAACATAAGTGGTGACATCAGATTTCATACCGATCCAATGGAAATCACTACGAAGGCGGTGTAAAGTCTTCTGAATTCCTTCATGAAAGCTATCATGGTAGGCAGCCAAGATGGTGGCAATCCAAGCAGATTTTTGTGGCAAGTAAACTCGGTTTTTGAATAATAGCAACCCATCTAAAATCTCCCAATCCGAACCTAACTCCCCTTTGAGGACTTGATCTCGTAGGTCCTATAGTTCCTCGGAAGTGGACAAATCCTCTCGGATAAACTCAATCAATGAACTCCAAGGTCCACTGATGGCACACAAAATTGGTTCCTCCAAAAAACGACGCAACAATGCATCAGCCGCTCGTTTAAGTACTCCCGGCTTGTATTCAATTGAAAAATTATATCCCATAAGTTTACTCAACCAATGTTGTTGAGGCGGAGTAGATAGTTTCTGCTCCAACAAATTTTTGAGACTGTAATGGTCAGTACGGATAAGAAAAGAATGACCCCATAAATAAGGACGCCAATGTTGAACTGTTTTAGCCAATCCAATTAACTCCCTCTCATATGCGGCCAACTTTAGGTGTCTTGTTGCTAATTGTCGACTAAAGAACGCACTGGATGCCCATCTTGTTGCAAAACTGCTCCAATGCCCCCTCCCGAAGCATCATATTCTACTACAAAACCTTTATCAAGATTTGGTAGCTGAAGAACATGTGCAGTAGATAAAGCTTGTTTAAGCTTATCAAATGCATGCAAAGCTGCTTCACTCCACATAAAAGAATTCTTCTTCAACATGCCAGTTAATGGGGCTACCAATTGTCCATAATCTCGAACAAATTTCCTATAGTAACCTGTGAGGCCTAAGAACCCACGTAAGGATGTTAGAGATTGTGGCTGAGGCCAATCAATAATAGCTTGCAC
>JANJEY010000236.1:53110457-53120800 GCA_024703695.1 Erythroxylum cataractarum
TATATTGCTTCCGCTGCAAGATGATTTCTTAAAAAGTTTTGAAATCTATCGTTTCTTCAAACTAAGCATGCTTTCTTGTTCCGATCCAACAAGAAGTTATGAAGGATCACTTCTTAATATTATAATGTATTATTTACCATAATATTATAGTGAATTTCTTCTAATTGTTTGTGTTTTATATGGTTTATGGTGTGAAGGCTTGAATATAAGCTATGAAAAAGAGTTTTTGCATTCATCATATCAATGGTATTGATAAGTTGTTATTCTTGATATATTTTAGCTCAATTTTGTCATCGTTTTTGTATCAAATGATGTTAAAATTACCTTTAGTTTTGTGAATCCGGTACTTCTCCTTTGATTTTGGAAATTGCAGGGGTTTCGAGGAGATAATAAAGAAAATATGAGGAATATGTGGTCTACTCGTCTAAAAACACACAACCCATGTAAATTTGAAGCTCAAAGTTGGAGACTAAAAAATTACACGATCTGATCGTGTAGATTTATGCGGGCCGTGTCTTTTGAAGCGTGAGTGCACAATTATTCCTTAAGATTACACGGTCTTATAGTGTAGATTCACACGGACTAGGAATGACAGTTTTCCCTGATAGTTTTTCAGTGATAAGAGGCAATTTTTGGGGGATTAAAGGAGAGCTTTTTCGCAAGGAGAAAGTGGGCTGAAGGAAGTCAAAAGTTGAGGAATCCAAAAGGAGGAGAAAATCAAGATTTAATGAAAAAAAGGAAAGCTTGAAGATTGAGAAATTTAGATTTAAGAAGCCATTAAAGTTCTTTCTCCTCCTCTTTCACTCATTATTTATTTCTAATGTTCATGCTTACGGTTTTACATTTTAGTTGAATTTAGTCATGAATTTGTAAATTCATTTATTCTAGGATGTTTACTTCAACTTGGAATTTATGTGTTAAACCTTATGACTTTACTTCTTAATTCATGGTTGAATTTTGTAAAGTGAATCAATCCGATGTTGATTTGATCTATCTAATGTAGGGTTTCTAATTAATTAATGATGGATGTTAAACTAGGAACTGAAAGGTGATGTTTAATATCTGAACTACTAGATTAGACTTTATTGAAAGAATATCTAGAAATAGAATTCTTCATTAAGAGTACTTGAGATTAACCATTGAGGTCATTGGGTTGGGTTCAATTTTAGTCTAGGAAACTAGCTTTTAAAAAATTGGAATCCG
This sequence comes from Erythroxylum cataractarum, assembly GCA_024703695.1. NCBI lineage: Eukaryota > Viridiplantae > Streptophyta > Magnoliopsida > Malpighiales > Erythroxylaceae > Erythroxylum > Erythroxylum cataractarum. Next base: position 53,111,661 of record JANJEY010000236.1, read on the forward strand.
GACGTCAATAGCTTCGAAAGAATTAATTGATAAAAAAATGGGTTAATGTGCTTGGATAATTATTTCATTTCATAAGGATAACATAAATTCTATGTTGGGATGAACTCCTAGAATATTGGTTCAAATTCTGTTTATTGTATATCGATATTTCCTTAGCAAAACAACTCTCATATTCATTTGCTTAACAAATTTGGAAAGTATAAATTCGGTATTTTGACTTAGTCCTTGTGGATCGACACTTGATTTCTGCAACTAAACTCGTATACTTGCGAAATCCCTATTAAGTTTTTAGTGCCATTGTCAGGGGCTTACGTCAAATATTGAATTCTTCTGAATAAAGTTGACTAAGCTTTTCTTAATTCTGTCTTATTTGTCTATTCTTTATACATAAACTTGTTTACTCTTAATTGTGTTTCTCGTGTAGCGGAGAATTGAGACTTACATGCAATATACATTCATAGCCACATTTGATCCTGAGATTGACAGAGCGTACCACAAGAGAAAGAGATAAAAGTTTGCAGAAAAAAAGAAGGTGATAACTCCCGATAGTAGCAATACGGTGGCCGAAGGAGTGGGACAACGACTCTATGACTATGCAGAGCCAAGGGTTTAAGATAATACTTTAGGGATTCGGAATCCAAGTGTGGAAGCAAAAATTTTTTAGAAACTAGCCCTCGTCTCTATGATACAGAAATTGCAATTTGGAGGGTCACCTGTTGAGGATCCAAATATGCACTTAACGGTTTTCTTGAAATTTTTTGACACTTTAAAGATGAATGGAGTCACTCCCGATGCGATTCATCTTTGCCTTTTTCCATTCTCTCTAAGAGATAAGGCAAGGGCATGGCTTCATTCGCTTCCAGTTGGATCTATTACTATGTGGGAACAACTCTCCAGGATGTTCTTAGCCAAGTATTTTCCTCCAAGCAAAACGGGTAATCTCCAAAATCAAATCTCGACATTCACGCAAAAAGATGATGAGACGCTGTATAAAGCATGGGAGCACTATACAGATTTACTTTGTTTGTGTCCACACCATGGCTTACCAAATTGGATGGTCCTTCATAACTTCTATAATGGATTACTCGAATCGATGAGGACATTAATCGATGCTACAACTAGAGGAGCTATTTTGAATAAGACTTACGTTGATGCATACAATCTAATTGAAGAGATGTCTCTCCATAATTACCAATGGTCTAATGAACTAGGAGCAGCAACATGTACTCCAGGTAAGTATGAAGTGGATGCACTACTTTCTGCTAAAGTTGAAGCCATGACCCATAGGTTAGACCGTTTGAATGTTACTTCTGTGAGTTCTACTTCTGTTTGTGAAATATGTTTTGTTGATCATTTGTCTGTTAATTGTCAAGTTGGTAGTCCTTTTGCCTAAGATTAGGGTAGCGATCAAGTTCATGCCATTAACAATCTTAACCAAACACCCCAATTTGACACCCACATTCTAACACTTACAACCCAGTTTGGAGGAATAGTCCCAATTTCTCTTGGAGGAATAACCAAAACCCCCTATTTCAGTCAAATGTTAGACCATTTCCTAGATTTCAAAGGCCTTCCAATCTACTAGGACCTCAAAAATTAAACTTGGAAAGTATGATGGAATCCATATTACTAGCCCAAAGACAACAAGAAGAAACAATCAAGTAATTAACCTATAAGGTAGATCTTAGCTACCCATAATAAGTTGCTTGAGAACCAAATTGCAAATCAGGCTGGTTCATCAATCACACTATTAGGAAAATTACCTAGTCAACTTGAAACCAATCCTAGGGAGCATTGTAAAACTGTCACATTAAGAAGTGCAAAATATTTGGTGGGACCCCATGATCCTAGGAATGGAGTGGTAGAAGAAGGCGTCGATGAAACTCCAAACGGAGTTGGTAGCGAGATAGAGGGAGAGAAGGAAAAGAAGAGTGACGATGATTATCCTTCTAAGGAATTAAAAAAGTCGTACCAAAAACCTTACACTCCACCAATATCCTTTCCTCATAAAATGGCCAAAACCAAATTGGATGCTCAATTTGGGAAATTCTTAGAAGTTCTCAAAAAGCTTTGCATCAACATTCCTTTCACAGATGCGCTGTCTCAAATGCCTTCTTATGCTAAATTTTTAAAAGAAAATTTTTCAAATAAAAAAAAGTTAGAAGAGCATGAATCTGTTGCTTTGACTACTTAATGTAGTGCAGCTATTCAAAATAAACTTCCTCTAAAACTCAAAGATCCTGGGAGTTTTTCAATCCCTTGCCAGATTGGTAAAGTTACAATTGAACGTGCTTTATGTGATTTAGGGTCAAGCGTTAGTCTCATGCCATTTTCTTTGTGTAAGAAGCTTGATTTAGGAGATTTGAAACCTACTATTGTTGCTTTAAAATTAGTAGATCGATATGTTAAATATTCTGTTGGTGTATTAGAAGATGTGTCAATTAAAGTATGTGATTTGTATGTGCATGTTGACATTGTTATTTTGGAAATGGAGGAAGACACCCACACCCCTATCTTCCTGGAGAGGTCATTTTTGGCAACAGTGGGATGTCAGATAGATGTGAAAAATGGCAAATTATCTTTTGAAATTGGTGAGGATTATGTTCAATTTGATTTGTCAAAGGCTACAAAATTTCCGAGCTTGTCTGATGATTGTTTTAGAATTGACGTAATTGATTTTATTATAAATATCCATTTGTCTAAACAACATTTGGATGATTTTCTTGAACATTTTTTGATTACTAATGGAATACCAAGTGATGAGATTTCAGAAGTGGCCATGATTGCTAAAGCTTTAACAAATCTTCCTGAGAATTACAAGGTCAAAGAAAAGCAGTTTGAAGTTTTGGAAGTGGATCAATCAATTGAAGTAAAGGCCCCTGAGGTAGAACTTAAGCCCTAGTATACAAGAAGTGGTCAGAAAGGAAATTTTCAAATTGCTTAAGCAGGCATAATTTATCCTATATCGGATAGTAAATGGGTTAGTCCGGTCCATGTAGCTCCTAAAAAAGGAGGGATGACAGTTGTCAAATATTAAAAAATGAACTAATTCTAACTAGGACTATCACCGGGTGGAGAATGTGCATAGATTACCGTAAGTTGAATTTTGCCACTAGGAAAGATCATTTTCCCCTTCCCTTCATTGGCCAGATGTTAGAAAGACTTGTTAAGAACTCTCATTTTTGTTATCTTGATAGATATTTGGGTTTCTTCCAGATTTCCATTCACCTACAGGATCACGAAAAAGCCACTTTTACATGCCCATATGGTACTTTTACATATAGGAGAATGTCTTTTGGTCTTTGTAATGCTCCTACCACTTTCCATCGTTGTATGATGGCCATATTTTTTGATTTCATTGAAAATATAATGGAAATGTTTATGAATGATTTCTTTGTTTATGGCTTATCATTTGATGATTGTTTGAAAAATTTGTCAAAAGTGTTGGAAAAATGCAAAGAAGCTAATTTGGTTTTGAATTGGGAAAAATGTCATTTTATGGTCCAAAAGGGGATTGTATTGGGTCATTTGGTTTCAAGTAAAGGTATTCAAGTTGACATAGTAAAAGTGGAAGTAATTGAAAAATTGCCCCCTCCAACTTCAGTAAAAGGAGTGAGAAGTTTCTTAGGCATGTTGGTTTTTACCAATGGTTTATTAAAGATTTTTCTAAAATAACAAAACCTCTAACATATTTACTTGTCAACGATGTACCTTTCGAATTTAATGAGGATTGTTTGAGCGCTTATTATAGGTTGAAAGATGCTTTAGTAACAGCTTCGGTTATGCAAGCACCTAATTGGGACCTTCCATTTGAAGTGATGTGCGATGCAAGTGATCATGCTTTGGGAGTTGTTTTGGGACAACGAAAAGACAACAAGCCGTATGCCATCTATTATGTTAGTCGCACATTAGATGAGGCTCAGATTAACTACGCTACCATAAAAAAAGAAATTTTAGCAGTTATTTTGCTCTTGAAAAATTTAGTTCTTACCTCATTAACTCTAAGGTTATTGTCTTTACAGATCATGCAACTATTCGGCATTTATTAAAAAAGAAAGATTCCAAGCCACGTCTTATTTGATGGGTTTTATCATTGCAAGAATTTTATTTAGAGATTAAGGATAAAGCTGGTACTAAGAATGTGGTAGCTGATCACCTTTATAGGATTACTGTTCCTAGTAAAGATTGCCTAATTGATGGTTCCATTATGGGAGAACAATTGTTGGCTATATCATCTATTGCAATACCGTGGTATGCAGATTTGGTTAATTACATCGTTTGTGGCTTGTTCCCACCAGAGATTACTTACCAGCAGAAGAAGAAACTCATCTCTAATTCCAAATATTATGTGTGGGAAGAACCATTACTTTATAAATATTGTGGAGATGGTATTTTTAGATGATGTTTACCTAAAGATGAAGTGCAGAGTATTATTGGCTATTGTCATTCGACAGTTTACGACAGTTATTTTGGTCCAGATAAGACAGCCGCCAAGGTTCTCCAAGCAGGATTTTTCTGGCTTACTTTGTTTAGTGATGTGAAGCACTATATGGCTACATGTGATAATTGCCAGTGGTTAGGAAATGTATCAAGCAGAGCTGAGATGCTACAAACTGGAATATTGGAGGTTGAACTGTTTGATGTTTGGGGAATTGAATTTATGTGTCCGTTTCCCAAATCCCATAACAATCTCTACATTTTAGTGGCAGTAGATTATGTTTCAAAATGGGTAGAAGCAATTGCCAATTGCAACTCCCACGAATGATGCTAAGGTGGTGATCAAGTTTTTGAAGAAATATATATTCACTCGCTTCGAACTTCCAAGAGCACTTTTAAGTGACAATGGTACCCATTTTCGTAATAAGCCCCTTGTGACTCTTTTGTGGAAATATGGTGTTTTTCACAAGATTGCTATACCTTATTACCCTCAAACAAGTGGGCAGGTTGAAGTTTCTAATCGAGAAATCAAGAGTATTTTAGCAAAGACAGTTGATAAGTCAAGAAAGGATTGGTCTTTAAAACTTGATCATGTTCTTTGGGCCTATCGTACAGCTTTTAAAACACCTTTAGGTGCCACACCATACAAAATTGTGTTCGGCAAAGCATGTCATTTACCGGTGGAATTAGAACATAAAGCCTATTGGGCTGTCAAAACATTGAATTTTGACCTAAAATTTGTTGGTGAAAAGAGGGCAATGCAATTGAATGAGTTGGATATCTTGCGATTGGAAGCTTATGAGAGTTCTCGCCTGTACCAGGAAAAGACCAAGCTTTGGCATGATAAACACATTACCAAGAAGAGGTTCGATGACGGTGATTTAGTCTTGTTATTTAACCCTCATCTTCGTCTTTTTCTAGGAAAACTCAAGTCATGATGGTCTAGTCCATTTTAAGTTTTGCAAGTATTTCCTCATGGCACAGTCGAGGTTTGGAGTGAAGTTTTAGGAGCTTTTATGGTTAATGTTCAGCGTTTAAAACCTTATCTTGCTAGACATCCCTTAGGTGCCATAACAACTTTAGCACTTTCTGAACCACAACAAAGCTAATGCACTTTACTGGTTTGCTCACACCATTTAATGAACTTTGTTTATACACATTTTGTTTTAGTTATTTCTTTCCCATTTGATTTGTTTCTTTCAAGTTCGTGTAGATTATTTATATAAACAAAAAAAGGGCAGTAAGTCACATGGCCTGACTGTGTATCATCACACGGACCGTGTGATGCTTGGCTGTTTATTTTCATTTTCACCCGAAAGTCACACGGCCTGACCGTGTATCATCACACAGACCATGTGACTCTTGGCTGCTTATTTTCATGTTCACCTGAAAGTCACACGACTTGACCGTGTTGACTAACACGAACCATGTGACGTTTCCATTCCATCCCGACCATCACACCGTCTAATCGTGTCGAGTTACACAAACCGTGTGACATTCTTTGCCTTCCACTACCGTTCAAAAAACCCTTTCCTTTCATTTTTCTCATCTCAAATTGCATTCCTCCTTCTTTCTCTATAAATTTCAACCCTAACAATCACATCTTCATCTTGTCCCTCCTTCATCTCCGTAACTATCCATCACCTAATCAATTCTTAACTCCATTCTTACTATTTTTCTTTTCCCTTTCAATTTTCCTCCAACCTCCTTCTTTCCTCCACCTCATTCACCGATGGGACCTAAAAGGAGTCATGTCTCACTAGGCGAGTCTAGCACCATTGGCACTCAACCGTCTTAACCACCACGACAACTAGGTAATTCTAATCCTTTTGGTTTATCTAATATCGATTAATGAGCTAGGTATGAAAGATTGAAAAATAGGCCTTTAATTGCAACTAGGTATTATGATGAGGGCACTTTGAGTGACTTGGATTTATTAGCTGATATTTATATATTGTTTGGTGCAATTGGTTTGCAAAATTTTTTTGATGTTAGATGTTCAACATATTCTAACATAACCCTAGAAGTTTTTAGTACAATTTCTATTGAAGTTACTCACAGTCGTGATTGTTTAGCGGGTAAGATTTTCTTTCAACTTTTAGGAAGCTGGCATACTTTAACCCTAGATGAATTCAATGCCATTTACTCCTTTTCAATCGGGTTAGATATTATTCATTGTAGGATACCCCCAAGCTTCGACTGATTTCATTTTTGGTCTACCATTGCTAATGGCCCGTCATATAACCCTAGAATATTGGTTCAAATTCTGTGGATCGACTCTTTATTTCTGCAACTAAACCCGTATACTTGCGGAATCCCTATCAGTACCCAAATTTGAATGAATGTTAATTTTTGTGTTTGATACTCCCTTGAGTGTTTTTCTAACTTCACTAGTTTTGATGGCTTTTAAACTATATGATCTCGATAATTCTGACCTTAAACTTTAGCCCCATTACAACCTTGAAAATTCCTCTGATTTATAATTATGTATATGAATCCTTAATGGTAGAGAATTGAATGATTTGAAAAGTTGTGGAATGTCTTGACTATGAAAGGTGTTTGAGTGTAACTGTAGATTTACTTATTTTTAAACACAACTTGTTAAAGTCTACTCTTAGATTGCTTAGTTTTTGAAGGGAATGGTTATTGATTCATTATTAGTAAAATTATTGAATGTTTAAGTTTTTCCAGGATTTTGAAAGTTTTTCCTATTTTCTTATGACTATCTAATTTTGGTAAATATAAAAAAAGAGGAAGTGATTTTCTTTTAATTTTGATTTTTAGTTTTGCATGATGGCTATCAAAAGCTAAGTATGGGGAAACTTGATAAGTGCTTAATTATTGATATATATTCCCTAATGCTTAGTGATTAATATTATACTTCACTTAAGATACTTATATTGGTTCATATTTTTCTTTAGGTATAAGTTAGAGGAACAAGAACCAAAATGAGCTAAATTTGCATCCTTAAAGCCTCTCTATCAATGTTTGATCTTATTTACCCTTATGGAGCAAAAAGGAGATGAATTAGGGTAAAGACGAGACAAATAATGGAAGAAATGAAGTTACTGTGTCTTATACAATCATGTATGAGAATATGTAACTCAATGGAAATGTGTACAAGCTTGAAGACATTTCAAGTAACCTTGAGAGCTACACGCCCATATAAAGACTTACACGACTTTGTAAGTTGGCCATGTATCTGTCGAAAATCATGTAACTCAATGATTTTTGCCAAATTAATATACATGGTCACTTAAACGCCCGTGTAGCAGACCAAGTATAACCACATAACTTGAATTTTACAGTATAAAAGGGCATTCAAGTGGTAAAAAAGGGTATAAAGACATTATAGACTCAAAAGGTGGTAGATTCCTTTCCCTTTGAAGAGATATGAGGAGTTAAGCTTCATCTTTTTAGTTAAAATGGAATTTCGAGGCCGCTAAACATTTTTAAGCATTGGTTAATCTAATGATGTTAGTCTTAACTGTTAGACCCTGAAATTTTTTTTAATGATATTATTCAGCATGAATTGTGATTTTGCCTTAATTTGATTAAATTGAGAGAATTGTGGATAATTATGGTTTAATTGTGGTTAAATGAGGATTAATGGATAAAAGTTTGAGGGCGTTTTGGGAAGTTTATTTTAGTTGGAATGGATTTAGGTTTATTAGGAGGGGTAATATGGTCTAATGTTATTTTGCCCTAAATAGGGAATTAGAAGAGAAAGAAGAAAAGAAGAAGAAAAGAAGAAAGAAAGAAGAGAAGAAAGAAAAGAGAGGCGCCGACGGTGGAGAAGAAGAGAGGAGAAGAGAGGGTTGCGGTTTTTGTGATTTCTGACGATTCGAAGCGTTTTTCGGTAAGTTTAGCGTCTTTCTATCTTGGTTCTAGAAGGATTAAACAGTTAGATAGCTTGGATTGGGAGAAATCGATGATTTAGGGTTTTTGGGTGAAAATGTAGAATTTTCCTTAGGTTGATGTGTTTGTGTTAGATTTGAAGCTTAGAATGGGTTAGAAATGTAGTAGAGGACTGGATCTATGCCTTAGATGTGTTGCATTTGAGTTTGGAACAGATTGGAGTTGGAAATATGGGATTTTTCAGGTTCGGGAGCGAAGTCTCGATCCGCATGTTGCGACGTGCTCAAGAGCATGCCGCGGCGTGCTAATTTTGTGCACGCTGCGTGCACGTTGGTGCACGTCGCAGCGTGCTAGGGGACGTGCATCGCGGCGCACGCCAGCGTGCGTGCCACGATGTGCGCGGGCACTAGCCGCGAAGGCTTGGCCTTTGCCGCGGCGAGCTCCCCTTTTTCCAGTATTCTTCTTCTTTGTTTTCCGAAGCTTTTCAGTTAATTTCCTTTGAATATTATTTGATTTGAGACTTGGTTTACTTTAGGAAACCAAGCAGATCAGTTTCCATCGCAAGAGGAAGGACATCAGTGAGTCGACTACTCGAGCGATCTTAGGTGGGTAATATGCTTATAGTTATTGTGTGATTAGGCAAATTCTTGCCTATGTGTGAATATATATTGTAGATGATGCATGTTTAAATGTAATGAATTGAATGACTTTGATTTCATATATTTTGAAAGAAGCATGGAAATTGATAGCATTACATAGATTTTGAGCATGTTATGCCTAGACTTCGGTCATGGCATTTTGATTAAATGCAAGACATGAAAGAATATCGTATGATTAAACGATTA
>JANJEY010000236.1:53120900-53138555 GCA_024703695.1 Erythroxylum cataractarum
AATGTATGAGAATGATGGTGTGTGAATGATGATCGAATTATGATATGTTTATCGGTATATGTATAAATGTTAGGATCGGGTCTGACGGTATTTGGGGCGTCGAATGCCGGCGTAGCCCGAGGGGCTGCCCTCAGGGATTCGGACATACGGGGCCCGGGCCCAACATTAACTCTCTTTTGGGATCAACTATGTTATTTTATGTTTAATGTTTTGGATTTATGTATGAACGATCTAAATAGGCCAACTAGATTATTCATATATAAATTCAGAGCCAAAATCTAGATTGGAATACGTAATCATTATAACTCTAATTAACTAGGGGTAAACTATTGGTCACACATTATTAGGGATAAAAAAGCATACGTTAAATGTCCCAGAGTTATGTGGTTGTTCTTGACAAGTTTTATAATATATAAAACTCTGAATACCACAAGTATACAGATTGTATCTCACAGTGTTAAGGGTATCATTCTCACGAGGATAATAAGACACCTAAAACCTTAAATAGAATTTTGTCTATGGTATTAAAAGTTGATATGAATGAAAATAAATAATTGAAATTAAAATAATAACAAAACAAAACAAGTAAGGAATTGAAAAATTGAGTTGCTAATGAATTTAAGGTTAATCAAACTTAAAGATTTAGGAACTATTCTATCCTTATTTTGTTTCCCCTTTACCTTGTTGATTCAATTTATGTTTGATCCTTGATATCCTAAAGTTTTGATTTCCCTCTCTGAGATCTAATCAAGTAACCTTAATTGAATTAGAAAATTATAGAGTTGTCAGCTCTCGATTCATAAAACTATTGGTAATTTGTCCAATTAGATTTGAGGCAATCCTATGATTAATTAAGTTCCCAATTAAGATCTCTCTTTAGTTGTTCATTATTCTAATAAATATAGGTCTATTAAGTCACCAAATCTTTTTGTGCACCTTAACACATGTAACTTGATTAACCATCTTGAATTATTACCAAGTATATACATAATAATTATCATAAACATTCTTAGATGTATTGAATTCAACAAGAATAAAGTTCAACAAAATATTTCAAGAATAATCACTAATATGGATTTAGAAACCCATAATCATGTTAAACATCTTAGAAATCCAAATAAACATTCAATAAAATGAAAGAAATAAAGGGAAAAGAATAAAAACTTATTGAAGTATTGATATGGAATTTTGGAAATTCTTTAAAGCTCTTATTGATGTCTCCTCTTGCTCTACTTTTGTTTGGGTGGCTTTTACGTTTTTTCATTTTTTTCTTTCCTTAAAATAGTTCTTAAGGCTTCTACAGTTCTTTCAAGTGTTTTCCCACTTAATTTTTGTTCCAAAAATAGCCTCAAAATGTCAAAAATACAAAATAACTCGTGAGTTGGAAAAGCTGAAAATCGTTGGAATTTGCTATCTGTCGAGATTGTGACTTGGTTGCATGCATCCAATTCTTCTCTTTTCTTCAATTTTGTATTTTCATAAACTCACAAACACATCAAACACCCCTTGAAACATAAAATTAAGGTCAAATTCTTGCTTTAAACCACTCAAACAATTGAAACACATACAAACACTATCAATAGCACAATTTTAAGCCTATACATATGATAATCATGTAAGAAACACTTAAAAACACACTTAAACACCTATAAAAGCATACTATGATATACACCTATCAACATCCTCAAAATTAAACCTTTTCTTTTTCTCACGCAAAACTTATTGCATAAACAAACAAAACACATAAATATATAAACACACAATCATACAACAATATAATAATGATAAAATGACATCAAATCTCATGGAATGAACTTAAAGTAAAAAATCAATCACTAAAAAATGCCAACATTCTAACTTATTCCTTTCATGTTTAAGCGATTTGATTTGAATATATATATTAATCAAAACATTAACACATTATTCATATACCTATGGTACTTGTATGCAGACATTTATTACTATTAGGAAATAAAAAAGGCAAACTATCACTGAGTATCTTTTCATAAAAATTCTTGCTATGTGAAAACGATCAGCAGGTTTTATTTATTTTAACACCATTTTTTTAAATTTTCTTTAACAATAACCTAGTCTTTTAATAGGAAGGCAAACATCTTGTTATGAATGTCCCCCGATTATGCAACTAGGTTATGTTTTTTATTTAGCTTGGTTGGAGTGTCATTCTGGCCTTTTGATGTAAAGATAAACATTTTTCCATGAACGCCCTTGGTCACTTAGCTATTCACAACTCTCAACTGGCTACCAACCCTATTCTTAACCTAATATTCTTAAAAAAGGCTAGTGGAATAGTGATTTTATTTAACATTTTTCTTTTTCTTTTTACAATTTCTAAGCCTACTTTATTTCTTCTTAGTCAATCATTTTCATGAAAGGATACTAACGATGCTAACCAATTTAATTGAACATAATTATAAATTTATATGAACAAGTGTCCTAAAGTGAATGAATAAGTGTCATATCCGAATTAACATGCATAATTACCCTAAAAACACTTAAAAACACAAAATAAGCAAATTACTATGTTTTTACAATTTAAATGGCCATGTTCAAAGCTAAACTATTTCTATTAAATTCATGCCATTGACATATTCACACAATGCTTATATCATGCAATAAAAATTTCACACAATACTAAGCTAATGAAAAACTAATACAATAAAAATGCAAAATTCACACACAATATATATGCAATTGCATATACATCCACACACTTGAACAACACATTATCTTCAATGAGAGAAATAAAATAATAAAAAGAAAAATAAAGAAAAAAAAAAGTTAGAGCAAGAATAGTTAGGTGATTAAGGCAGTGATGGTGTTGATGTTGGAATTTGGGAACACTCTATGCAATAAAGATCCATCAATTCATTCCCTACAAAATAAACATAAAAAATAAAAATAACAAAGTATTAACAAAATAAACTGAAAATAAAAAATAAAAATAAAAATCCTAATTCTTTGGTTGCTTCCCAAGTAACGCTTATTTAACATCATTAACTTGGCATACTCTGTCTTCTACCCTAACCTGGGTCTATAATGAGTGGTTTGGTTCCACCTGTTTCTCCATATGGCAGTTTAGTAGCTTGTAAATAAGCTAATGTTGTAAGATAATGAAAAGGATATAATTGATCAAAGTAAGAAATCTAAGTAAGTTTAGTAATGCTCTTTTTCATAACAAATTGCCAATAACATAAGGAATGATGAAACTAACTAAATCTTCAATTATACCTAACAGTTTGTATTATGGGAGGCAAAAACTATTCTTACTTTAAGAGATTACCAATACTTCTTTAATAGTTTCCAAAATTGGCTCTCTCTCTTCTTAAAAAATTCAACTAAATCAATTCTCATAAACGAACTACCCTCCTTATAACCCTTTAATATCTTATTCATATTGAATTCCAGTTATTCATCACCAATTCGAAGGATGAGGTTGCCTTCATAGACATCTACCAAAGCTCTTCCAGTGTTTAGAAAGGGTCTACCAAGAATTAGTTGACATTTTTTATCCTCTTCAGAGTCTAGCATGACGAAATCTACATAAATGATAAACTTGTCCACTTTTATAGGAACATCCTTTACCACACCAAACGGTTTCTTTATCGATTGATCCATCAACTAAATAAGCATGGTAGTTGGGTTCACATTTCCTTACCCCAATTTCATAAAAATTGACAAAGATATAAGATTAATACTTGTACCTAATTCATATAAGCATTTAGAAAATTCTAAATTACCATCTACACAAGGTATATTACAACTCTCTGCATCTTTCAACTTTGAGGACATGCAGTTGGTAGTTATGGAGCTACAGATTTATATCATGGAGACTGTTTGATTGTCATCCCATGTCTACTTGCTTGATAAGATGACTTTGAGAAATTTCACATACTTGGGCATGTGTTCCAAAGCCTCCACAAAAGACAAGTTAATTATAACATTTACGGCTTTTCCAAGAACTTTACAAATTGTGCATTCAGTTTATTATTCAAAAGTCTTTGTGAAAATGGATTTTTTTGTGAGTATGGTAGAGGAGGAATATAAGGAGGGTCCTCATTCTTCTATTCATCCTTTTTTTACTTCTCTTGGTCTTTTACAAGGTGGAGTTCAACTTGTTTTTTATTGTTCTTTTAACTCTTTCCCACTCCTAAGTGTGATAGCCTTACGTTGTTCCCTTAGATTTGCTTATGTGTTGCTTAAGAGACTCCCCACAATTTTGTAGACAATGCATTGGCTAACTGACCCATTTGAACCTCCAGATTACAGATGGAAGAAGCATAATTCTTTTCTATTTGATCATAATTTTCTTCCATCCTCTTATGGGTCTCATTTTGGCTTGTGAATATGAATTTAGTGCACCCATTAACTTATACATCTTTGACTCTAATGAGCCAAAATCGTCTTATTGAAATCCCGATAAGCCTTAATTTCTCAGTTGAGTTCCTACATTGTTAGACCAAGAGAAATTTGAGTGGTTTTCCACCTAGGATTATACATGTTTGAATAAGGATTACCTCCCCAACCATATTATGCTCCCATGAAGTTAAACTACTTCACGTTGTTGTTTTCCACAGGAAGCAATCGGCTATGATATGGCTCTCTTGTCTGCATAACTTGCATCTGTGCTAAACTATTAGTGGAGAGGAAGAGGTGGGTTTTAGGCTGTTCTTTAACTCTAACAATTTCCATCTTCAATCTTCATTTCTAGAGCATTAGTGGCTTATCATTCATATAACTTGGTATTGTTTCCAGTATTTTATCTACATTATCCCCACTTCAAATCTAAATATGAATACATATTCTCTTTTTCATAAGTGGATTTTCTAATCCTAACTTCCTTATGTTACAGTAGCCTAATATTGAATTTAGGGTAGGGGGAATTCTCAAATACTCAGGAATTTTTTATAAGTTTGTATACGAAAGTAGCTTCCGCTCTTTCCACTTTCCACAAGTACTAATTGAATTCCCTGCTTCACTATCCAAGGCGGGGGTGGTACGAGAGTCTCTTCTCTATAAAAATTCCAACAATGATGATTTTTACTTATGTACTCTACCATTAGAAACCTTAATTTTGTGGAGACACTATAATAGAGGCATTTTTAGTTTAAGGAGAAAGATACTCAAATTTTTAAACGCTAACGAGTCCCCTACCACTTTGCTCTAAGATAATTTGTTAACCACTTGATGTAAAATGACACTTATATGAGAATCTTTCAATGAGCTATCTTGAGGAAAGTTGGGAGTTTTAAAGGACGAAGCTTGAGTTTTTGGGTTAGAATGATAAGAGGAAGGGCAATGTGAGGGTAAAAGGATTCATATGTTTTTTTTAAGTTTGTCGTCCATTTATATAATTAGAATGATGTCATATTAAAACTTAAGAACTATAATACTGCATCATTTTGATTCAAAACTAAAGAACAAACTAAGGAAATATGATATAGGGGTTATATAATAACAAAACCATAATATAAAAGAAAAAAATGATAGTTTTCTTATGAGAACAAAAAAAAAATAGAAAATTTCAATGTATTTAACCTTGAAAGAATTATTTTAGAGATATTGCTCCTAATTATAGATGTTATAAAACTTGAGTTTTAGATGCTTAACATTTTTGCAATGCATATTACATTAAAAAAAAGCATGTTCAGGAATAAATGTCCAACAAACCATTAAGTGTTTAAACAAAGTAAAGTGAAGCTTGGTAATTTATGATCAATTAAAATTTTAGGTATAGGATGAGGATGATTTACTCAAATATTTCTTTTAAATATTGAGTTTTAGGTTACGTAATTATAAAGATGAATCAATAGAGATGCACTAAATTAACTTGGCCAATATTAACCACTAACTAAACAAGAGGAAACAAATTTTTTTTAAATAATAGAGTAGCTATGATTCAAAACTCAAATCAATATTTTAAAAATGAAACTGGAGGTTAAACTAGTAAGACAATGTCATAAAATTGGTCAAAGATTTCATAAAATTGAAGAATTTGAAATAAAATTGAAGCAGATTACACTTACTTATAAAAAAAGTTGAAGTTTAATTGAAAATGAGTCCGTTAAATGGAAATTAATTAGTTTATTTTAGATTATAAAAATTGATTAGTTAAAAATTAACCAATTAATTACCAATAGATTTTTGTAAATTAAAATAAAATTGTATCTCAAACTATGGTAATTTTTACTTACAAATACAAAAAATTGTCCTTAGAAATTAACTTAGTACATAGAAACCTAGATAGCCCAAATATACAATTTTAACAAAGCTATGAGTGTCACTATTTTCTTGCCAGGTGTCCACATGTTTATGATTTAGCACTTAGTGGGAGGAGTCATAGACATTTTTGGAGTTTTCTTCTTCCCTTTAGATAGTAGATTGTCTTCTCTTCTGTAGTTGGTTCTACTAATAATTTAGCTAGAAGAAGGTATGTGTTTTTTTTTTTTGGTTTTATTCTTAACTTGATGTTAAAGTTTTGTTCCAGACTCTATCTTTATTCTACATTTCAATCATTGTTCCTTCTCTGTTAAAATGTGATTAGGATACTCTATGTTCTGATTTCTCCATTTTACTATAATGGTTCTTCTTATATGTAAAGAAGATTTTCACTTGCAAGATAAGGAATATTCCTTCTTGCTCTGATTGTTATACTGCATTGGATGTGTAACTTTTTGGGTTATAAGTTCATGGTTGCTTCCTAAGATATGGTACTCCATTGATGTTTTTTCTTGCTTAGTGTTGTGAAATCTTCTATCATTCCATTCCTTCCAGATTTCATAAATCAGTAGGTTTGTGGATATCTTGACTACTTTTAGGTCATTATGATAGTTGTTTAGTGTTAAAAACTAATAGATTATGTCTTTCATTATGGAGGGCCAGGAAGTTTGGCTAAATCTTTGTAATATTCTATCCTATATGCTTATAGTATATGCATATGAGAAGTTTATATGATCTCTTGATTCATTGCGTGAATCATAGAGTAAATAACCTTCTTAAGCCACCTAATTTGTTTTGCCTCATGTAGGTAGCCCATTTTCAATGATTAGCCACATTATGAAAGAAAGTTTTGGTACTTTGTTCTTGAATCACACTATATTATGCCATATCACCTCCTAATTTGGGGTAGTGAAAAGTTTATTGCAGGAGCCAATTACGAGTCCCTTTGAAGAATCTCTAATTCATATAATTCTATCTTCTCTATTTTGTTTAGGCATATAAGTAGGGAAGCAATGAAAGATTGCATTCAGACTCCTTGTACGAAAAAATCACTAGTTGTTTAGGACAAATGAGCTAACCTTAGAATCCTAAAGTTGAGTATGTTGAATTCAGGTATAAGTTGCTAAGAGATAAAGGAGTCTTTGTTAAGCTTAATTGTCAAACCAAAAGTTGTTTTGTTCCTATTACCTATTAGGTGCATCATTTCCTTCCTTACTACCTCTTTAAAGCTTAAAATAAGTTTTATGGTTGAAGAGGAGTTAGGTAGGGTTTTTTTTTTCAACAAATTAGAGCCTTATATATATGTGTGTGTGTATATATGTGTATATATAATACCTATAAATTCTCTTTTTCATTGAATAATCCCCAAATCCTTTTTTCCATTAGTGCCTTATTCGTTGTTTTAATTGATTTTAATCTTAGTCTTCCTTTCCTTCTAGAATAACATACTTCACTTTATCGGACCTTGGAAAGCCTTTCTTTTACCTAATCCACTCTATAGGTAGTTCCTAAAGACCCTTTCTGTATATTTTATGATCTTGCTAGGACTAATAGTATATACAGACATAAGTATATATATATATATATATATGTAGACATATGTATATATACATATATATATATTTTCTTTTTCATTGAATAATCCCCAAATCCTTTTTACCATTAATGCCTTATTTGTTGTTTTAATTGATTTTAATCCTAGCTTTCCTTTCCTTCTAGAATAACAGACTTCACTTCATTTGACCTTAGAAAGCCTTTCTTATTACTTAATCCACTCTATAGGCAGTTCCCAAAGACCTTTTCTATATATTTTATGATCTTGCTAGGACTAATAGTATGAGAACTTTACTAGACATGCATTCCATTAACAATAGATTATATGAGCTAGATTTTACATGTATAAGAAAATTTTTTGATATCTAACTTAAGGATTGGCTTATAATTGAATCAAATAATGATTTACAGTCGTAGTATGATAGTCTGGAGGCTAAAATAGGTAATCACAAATATTTAAAAGGGTTTGTTGATAGTTGAAGACTTGAGATTTAAGAGAGACTGAATTATGTGGTCAAAGTTTGTAGAGATAAAAATATGATTTTTTTATCACCAATCTTGAAATTCCTGCAAACTCATTTAACCCTTTAAGTAATAGGTGGACAGGTTTTTTTTATCTACCCCACTAAATACCAAAAGATCATCAATAAACAATAGATTAAGGAGTTTAATCCTCTTGCACTTAGAATGATATTTGAAGAACCTGCTTTAAACTATCTTGTAGTTTGTCAACCTAGTGAGAACATCAATCGCTAAAGCAAATAGTTATGGGGAGATAGGGTCACCTTGTCTAATTCCTTTTGTCTTTTTTGCTGGACCCCATTTTCGGAGTCTAACTCAAAGGTCATAAAACGTGAGCTTATTCCCGTGAAAAACTCCTTAGGGTAATTCCAATAAAATAAAATAAATTTTTTTAGCGTCTGCAGTGGAGGACTTCGCTGCTCTCAATTTACCACACCGAATTTCCTTCCATCTTTCCTAACCTCAATTTCAATCTAAGTTGTCCCAAATTCACTTCCTTTAATGCACATCATTTCGTAACCATTCCACTACCAATATTATCTCATCAAACTCTCTAAGCTCTTTTCATTTAATTCATTACTTACAATTAATTCTCATTCTTTATAATTTCCTATCTTTCTTTTTCCATAACATCTCGCTTATGTGTAATAATGATTCATAACCACCATAATCATCTCAAATCGGTAACTACCTCAGGTATACCTAATTTCAATTCGATCTCATCTATATACAAATTCATATTCCCACTCAACATCATCCATACAAAATTCATAATTCATTATCATAAAAAAATAGAATTTTACAAGCTTTAATGACATTCCAAGCCACAATACAGCAATGGTCCAAAATCTCAAAAATACAAAAGTTTCATGAACTAATAATCCTTGAAATGTGATTAATCCTTATATTTTACGAAGATAACTTAAATTCCAAGATATGCAGAATTTGAAGTAACGTCTTTATACTCTTGATCACTCAATCTCTTCCTCATCACCTGAATAGGGGAAGGAGAGTGGGGGTGAGCTTAAAGCTCGTGGGTAACAAGTTTATAACTGAGAATAAGCAAAAATCATTGAAATGTTCATTTGCTATAGAAATTTCATAAAACTCATAGTTTTCAAATTCTCAACCAAATTCATAATTTCAGCTCAAAAATTCATAGTTAAAGAAATATCATCACATAAACATAACACATATATGTAACCATCAAAGCATAACAATCAATTATGCAACATTCTTGACAATTCAAAGATGCAATGCACAAACAATTGCTTGAGAGTTTCGTGGAACGAAACGGATAAACCGAAGTTTATACCGTGAACAAAACGAATCCAATTTTTTAAGATCTTGTGGCCTCAAGTGGGCAGCCAAGAGAAGGCTATATGTCGACATGCACGTGACTAACAAAACGTTCCTCTCTTGCCCAAATACAATCAAATTTCAATGCTTAACTCAATCATTCATATATTCACATTCTCATACTTTTTCTTCTTTTTCGAATATACAAAATGCCATAACATTTTTCAAGGCATAAAATAAAATGTTTCAATACATTTCCATCTTTATTTTGAAATTTATCAACAAAATTCATATATCGAACATATAGAGATTCCTTAAATCATTTAAAAGCAATGGATACAACAATTATGAAGCAATTTGAAATCATTTTCCTTCTCTTGATTTTATAGAAAACATTTAAGGCTCACTACTTCTATTATAAACATGAAACTCACCTTAATATCCTTGCTTATAACTTGCTCAAAGATGCCTCACCCTTTGCTCATCTTGCTTTCCTTGATTTCCTTTAACAATAACCAAAAACTCTATTCAATAGGAATTCTAATTTATGATCAAGTAAATGGAGAAATTTGATGATATTTTCTTCTAGAAAAATATTCCTCATTGTCTTAAGTTTCTAATGACTCTAAAATCATTCAATTTGATTTAGTACTCTAAAAGTTATACACCAAACATTTTCGAACTGTTCTTATACTGAAATAGTATTCTATACTCAATTTTCACCAAAAAATTTAGATCCTTAGAGACTAAATTTAAACTTAATTTCTGTATATAACTTGTAACTCTGTCTCTAGTTTGCTCCAAATCAAAAATCACTCCATTTGGATCACTACAGAAAAAGTTATCATCAAAATACCCAAGCATATTCTGTGCTAAAAAGTTTGCCGAGACGAACTTTTTCAGAGAAGAAAAGTTCGCGTGAAAATTTACATGTTCGCCACAGTGACGTCAGGACTTCACCGGGCGAACTTGCCCAAAATCACGCTTCGAGAACATTTTCACTCCAATTTTAACCTTTTAACCTCCCCTCTTTCATACATAACTCATCTTAAACCTAAACTATCCCTTTCATTTTCAACTCTGTTTCAACCGAAAATTATTCACAAATACATCATAATATATCCTTGATCATTAACCCTAAAAGATTAAAACATTTGACTCTATTATTAATCAAAAAAATTTCACACATAATCAACTTCATTTGAGTTTCATTTAACCATACCCAAGAAATTTAAAGCATAACTTACTTGTTGAAGCTTCAATGTCTTTAAAATCTTCATAATATCCCAAAAACCATAGCTTTCTCTCTTTTCTTCTTCTTTTCTCCCTTTCTCTCTTCCACTCACGTTTTCTTCTTCATTTTAAAGCAAGACAACTTCTTTTTCTTCTTTTTATACCCTCAATAAGTTTGCAATGTCTATTTTGCCCTTTGCCTAATGCCTTGTGTCTTATAACCTTAAATGAACTTTCAAAAATGCCCTTCATTCATTCTTATAACATTAATACTTCAATTCAGTTAATCTATGTCATAAAATCTTACCAATATTAACATAATAATTTACTCCACAAAATAATCCCTTAAGGACCTCACAAGTTATTCAAATCGTACTTGATCCTCATGAAAAATTTAGGGGGCCAACATGTATGAATCCAGAAATAAAGAAGGTTATCATTTCTCTTGGTATCAGCTTATAAGTTTGATGCAATTAAAGACAATGGAACAATTGATCGTACACTTTCTCCTAATGATTTGCAGTCAATAATAAGGGGAGCACTATGTTGCAAGCAATTAGAAGATGCAACTGTTTTCCAACAAATTGATGGCAGTTTATTCTATTTCTCTATTACAAGACCCAATACTATGTTCTCTAATAGAGTCATTTCTTAGTCTATGGATAGACCATATGGTAGCCATTTGATTGTAGCAAAGAGGATCCTATGTTTTTGTAAACGACGCCTAAAGTTATGGACTGATGTACAAGCATATAATTTTTATCTCTTTGAGCAATTTTGTAGATACAAATTGGGCCGGCGATATGAATGGCAAAAGTTCCACAACAGGTTATTCTTTTATCATAAGGACAACTGCAACATCCCAGTGTAGTAGGAAACAATCTATTGTAACTCTTTCAAGCTACAAGGCAAAGTATATAACAACTACAATGGCCACCCAGGAGTGTATTTGGCTTAAAAGGCTTAGTTAGAAAATAGTTTAGACTCTCAATTATCAATTCCCATTTATTTGGAAATCTAGTGTTTCATGCAAGTTTAAAACACATTGATCTCATTTTCATTTCATTCAAGAGAAGTTGTTAACCCAAGACATTAAGTTGTAGAAAATAAGGATTAAAGATCAAGTTACATATATGTTCACTAAAGTACTTGTCGAAGTCAAATTTGAAATTTTTCGAAAAGCGTTTACTGTTATTGATAATAAGTTTGCGCTAACCTGGAATATCACAAATTAGTTCAACTTACTACCATGTGTTACAAGTTATTTTTGTTGTTACTATTTTTGGGGTGTAGAAAAATAAGGAACATGTCAACTCTTCTAGTACAGTTGGTTGAACATCAGAATCAGCATATTGCGAAAATGTGTTGGATGGACTTTACTTCTTTCTTCGGGACTTTGATTTTAACGATCAATGATTAAAAGAGGAAATCATATCTTTCTCTATTACGTTACGTGTCCAAAGTCCAAACCTCGGTTTCATCTGATCGAATGGAGGAAACTACTATACTAGAAGCAGCCGGCCATGTCCATCCTGTCAATGAATAAATATGTAAAGTGAGCACAATGCTCCAAGCATTTTCTACCAGTTTTTTTCTTTTTATCAGGATGAGACGCTTGGAGCCGAAAGCTTCTCATTCCCAGCTATGCTGAAGGCCTTCGCTAAGTTGTTACGCCTAAATCGGGACAGCAGGAAAGACGCTATAAAGAAAAAGGAATTAGAAGGAGCTTCGGTATCACTGGACTTATGCCGATCGTCAAAGGATTTTTCCGTCAGGATAATTCATGCTGGTGGAAGAGTGGAGAGATACCAGCATGCTCTTCCTGCATCTCAGTTAATGGAAAAGTATCCAGGAATGTGTATTGCCCGGCCAGATGTTTTCAAAGATCCCGACGGATCCCTGTTAAAGCCAAACGAAGATCTTTTGCCTGGTCTCAAGTATCTTATGATTCCATCTAGCACCGCAAGAAAACTGAAGCATAAACACAAGGAGAAAGACGAAAAATTGAAGGGACCTGCTGATGATATGTTAGATGTGAATATCACCTGGAATGATAACAAGGATTTGTCAGGTGAATCTTTTTGTTCTGCAAAAGATTTTTATGCCTCTAGAGACAGATGGTCAAGATGTTCAGTGAAAAAGCGAGTTAGAACCAAGAAGCCTTTTGTACCGCCTCTTCCCAAGACAAGGATTTTTCGCGGATCAGGCTGGGAGCCTAGCTTGACTTCTGTTGAAGAACTTTCTCCAGAACCTTGTTAGATACCTGACATGGCATGCCTACACATGCTCGTACTGATCCTTGCATGCAGTTATTGTTCCTCAATTTTTAGCAGTTCCCAATCAATTCTTTTTCTGCTGTCTGAGGTTTCTGCCAAAGAACAAGGTCCAAAATAATAGACTGTAATTGCGCTTTTAAGTGCCATTTCTTCTTAGGACCTAATTTCTAGTTGAATTTATAACTAATTCTTCCAACTTCAAAGGTTTTTGTGTCAAAACTGATATATATTTCAATTTTCTTTCGTATTTCTTACAATGTAGAAGATTGTATATATATTATTTACGATTACTATCTATGGAAGGTAATAGCAATAAATCAAGATCACTGGAAATTAATGAAGGAAATCCCTTTAATTTCTCCGCTGATTCTTTTCCATTGACTTCCAATTTCAGCACATGTCAACACTCCGCCTCAAGTTGGTGCATTTATGTCTTCTATGCCTAACTTGCTCAATGAGTTGTAGAATGACTTGCTTGAGATTGCTTTTGTAAGAACATCCGCCAATTAGTATTCTGACTTCACGAAAGGAAATTGGACCATCTTGACCTCAAGTTTTTCTTTGATAAAATGCCGATCCACTTCAACATGCTTTGTCCGGTCATATTGAACTAGATTTTGTGCAATTGCTATAGCTACCTTGTTATCACAAAATAGTCTCATTGCCGAACTGGATGAGTAGCCAATCTCTTTGAATAATTCCTTTAACATAAGGAGCTCACATAACCCTTTGGCTATGTCTCTGAATTCAGCTTCTACACTTGATAGTGCCACCACCTTTTGCATTTTACTTCTCCTCGTGACCAGGTTGCCACCTACAAAAGTGAAGTACCCTGATGTAGATCTTCTGTCAGTGGCACTTCTGACCCAATCTGCATCCATATAACCATTAATGTTTAAATGATTATACCTCCTAAACATGAGCCCTTTTCTTGGGGAAGACTTTAGGCACCGTAGTCAAGGCTGTTACCATTCCTCCTCGATGTTTTAAGAACAAAGTATGATCTGAATTACTTTGTTTAAAACCAGCTTCCTTATAGCCAAGCTAAGTCTCCCAAACCATGGTCTCGGTGATTGTTTTAATCCATAGAACACTTTTTTTTAATTTACACACTGTCCCATTTTGTGATGGGGTGAAACCTGGTAGAACGTCGATATAAACTTCTTCTTCAAGATCTCCATGGATGATTGTGTTCTTTACATCAAATTGATATAAAAGTCAATCCATGTTTGCAGTGAGAGACAACAACACTCTAATCGTATTCAACTTTGCCACCGGTGAGGATGTCTCTTGGTAGTCTATGTCGTACGACTGAGTATATCCTTTTACTACAAGTCTTGTTTTGTAACAGTCTACTGATCCATCTGCCTTATGCTTAATGGTGAACACCCATTTACAGCCCACTACTTTCTTACCTTCAAGTAGTGGCATGAGTTTCCATGTATTATTCTTTTGCAAAGCTATCATTTCCTCAATTATTGCTTGGACCCATTTTGGATCATTTAAGGCCTCTTGAACTGTACCTGGAATATGCTCAGAAGACAACTTGTGTACAAAAGCTTTGAGAGGTTGTGACAATCTGTGAGTGCATACGTGATTGGCAATTGGATATGCTGCTTCCTTCCCATCATGATCAGGCGAGTATCTGTTTGGTGGCTTGCCACGATTATGCCTGAAAGCTAATCTATAACCAGCAGAATCATTAACAATATAATTGGGAGATGAGTTTGTAGATCGTATCTCAGGAGTATTCTCAGGAGAGCGGTCATTTGGTACTAAAATGTGAGAGGTGGACTATTCTTGTTCTTATTCTATGGACTACTGCTCTTGCTCATTTCTAGCCTCATCCTCTTCATTTTGTTCTTCAATTTGACTCTCATTAGACTTAGTCATGTCACTGATTACATTTATTCCCAAGTTTGTATCTTCGAATCTCGACCATCTTTCCCAACCATTCTCATTCTTCTCTTCCTCACATAGCTCCCCTTGAGGAGGAGGGCATTGTGTAAAATAGGCTTCAGTTTCAAGAAAAGTAACATCCATTGTGATGTAGAGGCGCCTGGTAATAGGATCATAACATCGATATCCTTTCTTATGTGTTGCATATCCCACAAACATACACCGAACAGCACAGGGTTTAAGTTTGGTACGTTGATTTTTTTGAAAATGAACATATGCTACATACCCAAATATCTTAGGAGAGAGCATCAAGATGGACTACAATTGTACATGATGAGCAAGAGTTTGTAATGGAGTTTCAAAGTCTAGCACTCGATATGGCATTCAATTCAAAAAGTAGACTGCAGCCATCACTGCATCTGTCCAATAGCGTCGAGGTGCATTAGCATCTGTCAGGAGAGCACGAGTTGTCTCAAGGATATGCTTGTTCTTTCGCTCTGCAACACCATTTTGTTGTAGTGTTTGGAAGCAACTAGTTTTATGGTGTAGGCCGTGTGCTTGAAAGTAATGTCTTAGCTCACTGTTGTCATATTTCCCACCATTATCTGAACGTAGAATCTAAATATTTGTAGAAAATTGAGTTGTGATCATGTTATGAAAGTGAAGAAAAATTCCAAACACCTCATTTTTATTTTTCATCAAATACAGCCAAGTCATTCGTGTGCAGTCATCGACAAAGTTTACAAACCATCTAAAGCCTGACAAAACCGAAATAGGGGTTGGTCATCAAATAGCTGAGTGAATTAAAGAAAAAGGTGTCTCACATTTTTTCTTACTTTGTGGATAAGGAACACGATGACTCTTTGCTATGATACATGTTTCACACTTAAGAATAAACTCATGTAAGTTGGAGAATAAACTTGGAAATAAATGCCTCATGTATGAAAATTATGGATGCCCTAATCGACGATGCCATAACAAAATTTGTCGATCTTTGTCTCCAACAAGACATGTAGTGTTTGCCCATCCATCAACAAAGTCATCAATGTAATACAGTCCCCCTCTTTTAGTACCACGACCAATAATCTCCTTGGTGAGAATATCCTGAAACACACAAAACTTGGGATAAAATGGTGCACGATAATTCAATTCCTCAGTAGCTTGGCCTACAGATAACAATTTATTTGAAAGAGATGGAACTAGTAAAGTGTTCAAAAGTGAAAACGAAGCTGAAAGCTCCACTTTCCCAGCCCCAGCAACTGGGTAAGTTACTCCATTGGCATTGGCAATGTACATCCGTCTTGGTTGAGTAGTTTCCATGAAATCCTGGGGATCAAACGTCATGTGATTTGTCGCTCCTAAATCAACAATCCAATTGTGGTTACTCACTTACTTAGATTATTAAGAGTCATAGCTTCATTTGCAATGGCTGGTGAAGCATCCTGTTGTGGCATGAGGGAAAGTTGAGGTTCGTTTGCTGCAACAGAAGGAGAGTCTCCTGCTTGCACATAAGTGGCTCCACCAGCTTCACGTTTCTTTTTCGCCTTGAGTTCATGCCACCAATCTGGGTATCCATGCAGCTTAAAACAAGTCTCTTTAGTGTGTTATGTACCCCCACAGTGTGCGTAGCCTCCTTCTTCTACTGGTGATTTTGATTTTGACCCTACATTTGGCTTCCCATTGGGTATTAGGTGGAGTAAAGAATGTTGTTGAGGCTTCTGCCAACCTTTTGAGATCATTGCAGCCACAGGCACATCATTTCCTTTTGTCAACATCACCATTTGTCTAAGATCTTCCCTCCTTCCAATCCATCCAGAAACGTATACACTCTGTCTTCTTGTAAAATTGATTTATACTTTTGTATATCAATCTCACATTTTATAGGATTTGGACGACAAAAATCAATCTCTCTCCAAATGCCTTAGAGGTTGTTGTAATAAGTTTCAATAGATCCCCCATCTTGTTTAAGTTTCATTACTTAGCTCTTAAAATCATAAACTTGTGAAGTGTCACCGCCATCAAAATAGGTTGCAGCAACCACATCCTATACTGCTTTTGCCGTTGGAAATCTTATATAGTTTCCAATCAGTTTGGGATTCATGGAATTGGTTAGCCATCCCTTCACCACTGCATTCTCAGTTCTCCATTTTCTGAAACTCGGATCTATCTCTTATGGTTGTGGGAGATCCCCATCTATGTATCCCAACTTGTCCTTGCCTGCGATGTACATCTCCATTGTAACACCCCATACCCGCAAGATCCGAACCTAACAACCACAGTGATATCTGAGTTTGTGCCCCGTGAGGGTGGCGTGCTAACCACTCGTTCAGAAATTGGTACATTATTTTTTTTAAGACATATGTGCGGAATTCTATGCCCAAATTGGGTACTCATTCAATCACATCCAATCTCAATACACACAGTTTCAAAAACCACTGAGGTCAATTTCTCAAATACAAATAAACACTTTATTACAAAAACAAAGACATGCAATGCAGACACGAACTGATCCCGACTTCTGACCTTCACTTGAATCCTGCAAACATACTCCCGTTTTACTAACGGGGTACTCTTCGATTCCTGAAAAATAATTGCAATGTTGGGTGAGTTTGCGAACTCAGTGAGAAACCATCAT
>JANJEY010000236.1:53158274-53169949 GCA_024703695.1 Erythroxylum cataractarum
TCAAAGTTTTTGATTAATTAGAATCTATCGAAAATTCTGTAAAAGAATTTTATTTTCTAACAAACATTTTTGAAAGAATTTTCAAAAGGGGAATACATAATTCAACCCACCCTTCTCGTGCATTCTTATATCGTTTTCTCAGTATTGCATTAACGTGTGATTCACTTCATGTATTGGCCATTTCACACTGGTAGGGGAATTAATCCAATTGCAATTGTATAGGACTGACATAGGTTAAAGATGAAGTCAAATAGGAGTGACATAACTCACACAAGTTTAGTGCTCTTTCATACGGAAAACTATATCTAGGTCCACTCATTAGGCTTCCCTTTACAAATTGATATGGGGTCTAGGAATAGCTAAGGTTCATTCATTCATTCTCTGGTTAGTATCTATTCAAAAGCTAGGAACCAAAGATAGCTTTAAATTCCATATTCCTGATAGGATCAGTCCCCTATGTACCAGTAGATTTGAATCTCTTGATCACATCTTGTTGAAGTGTTGTCATATAAATCAGTTATGGAGAAAATCTCTCAACTTGTTTGGTTTGCAAAATAGGAGCCTCAGTTGGTTGGAAAGTCTAGCTTAGATCATAGGTTTGAAATGAAAGGAAGAGTGCAAGGTGTTTAAAATTGGTTTTGCTATGTTAATGCATTTCATTTGGATGATGAGAAACACCAAGTTATTTGGAAAGTTATTTGGAAAATGTTGTTGTTTCACCTGGATGGAGTTTTATCTCATGTTTAGGATAAGGATTAAGACAACTTCCCATTAACTACTCATCTCTACTTTATTCTTTGTATCACTTAGACAGTTTTTTTGAGAAATTTAAAAATATTAATTAAAGATAGAAGAGGAAGATAGAATTTTGGAAGCCAAAAGACTCACCCATCAACCAAAACGACAACGTTTCTCCCAAATAACAAGTCCCTTAAAACAACAACATTCCATGTACAGATTAAAGCCCTCATTAGATCAAAGTGGGAAAAACAAAACCCAATTCCCACAATCTTCCTTCCAACTTTTCTGGATTAGGGTTGGAGTATCTACAATCTCTACCCTATTGATACATCGTGAATGAGCTTAGAGACAGATGACCAAGCAATTAGGTTTCTGCCTAGCCATTGTAGTATGAACGCTCTAGTCTATCCTTTGGTGATTAAAAGGTAAGACAGATCATCCATAAACCCATTTGTTCTTCTTCATATTTCTCCCTTGATCTGATCGATGCAAGTTGATTGTAGCTTCCCCTTTTGTCTCTTTATGAACTAGGACATTGGTTAAACATCCCAAACACCATTTTTGAACCCCGATGGCATATCCTTTTCGTTAGCTAAACGATAAGCCCCTCTTTTAGTGCCTTCCATATTATCAATAAATATCAGCTTTGAATTAGCTGCTACTTTTGGTATGCATTTTTCTCTGTTTCTCTGCATGTTTCTCTATATTCTCCATGCATTAGCAAGTTGGGATGAGCATTCCTTGATAGAGTTAGACGAAATTACTTATTCTCTAACTTTAGAAAAAATACACTCTCTTACCTTATATGAATTTTTACTGATGTTTTGAAATCTACATATGTTCCTTTCTGCCCATATTTCATTAATGCAAGTCACAAAGAAAAGTAGGATGATAAGAGAATTAGGATGAGAAATAGACTTTAGTCTGCTAAACCACTGCAGTATCATTGTGAATTGAATTGTGCTTAGGGACCACAGACATTTATGTCTTATCCAAGACCAATGTCTTTAGAGAAGGGACACTCAAAGAACAAATGGTCCCTATTCTCTTGTCCTGAGTTACATAGGACACAAACCTCATCTAAATTCAGGAAAGAAATTCTATCCATAGTACTAAGCTTGTTTAAGGTAGTAAGCCATAGGATGAATAAAGGCTAGGCAGTAGCTCTTTATGCCAGACCACTTCATACCATTCCACTTTGACATTTCTCCGAAGCAACCATTCCCTACAACTTTTTGTTGTGAATATACCTTGCTGGTGGTTTTTTCAAATTTATTTTTCAAGTATCAATAAGTTAGGGAAGTAGTTGGGTTGTAGGTAATGAATTTCTATTGGGAATTCCTCCCACTGAACCCTCTATAATAAAGGCCTAAACCTTAGCAGTTAAGGGAAGGTGACTTAATGATTGAATATCAATCTAATTCTTGATTAGTTGTCCATTTCCTGTCTAGTTTTCATACCAAAAACTAGCCCTCACTCCATCCCCTACCTTCCATGAAATTGCATAACCCAATTCCTCCTTTATCTTCAACAATTGTGATAGAAACCAAGAGTCGGAGGACTTTGGGTTAATAGTCCTTATACTTTAACCTTTTAAGACATAAGAATGGAGCTATTTTACCCATAAGATGTTCTCTCCTTGCAGTAGAAACCATAATTTCTTCACCAAGGGAGCTTTATTATATAGTTTAATAAGAATAATTTCCAACTCTTCCTCCCTCCTAGGTCTGTAGACATCAATCCACTTATCCTTGGCATGTCCCTTATTAGGGACGCCTCCTCCCTATAAAAAGTTTGTCATTATCTTTTCTAATGATTTAATTACTCCCTTTACAAGCACCATATTCGGGGATCAATAAGTATGCATGAAGTTAAGCAAAAAATTTACTAGTTATAACATTCCACTAAAAGATAGAGCACCTTTGGTCCAAAAGGATAGTCTCTTCTAGAAGTGATCGGTAGGCCTAGGTAGCATAGAGGAGTTTGTTTCCATAGCATGCCAGTTAAAGAGGAAACTCATCCTTTCATGTGATTTACACTTTTAGAGAGAACAAAGTGACTTTTATTATAATTAACATCAGTCTAGACGTATAGTTAAATTGATTCAAAGCAGCCATAAGGAGCTTGATAGAAACCTCATCAGGCTTAGAGAATAGGAAAAGACCATCTGCAAAGCATAAGTTTACCAAAGCGACTTTCTTGCAACATTTATGATGTTTAAACCGTGAACCTCTATCAGTATTATACTTCAAGAGAGAAGTTAGAGCTTCCATGCATCATATGAATAAATAAGGAGACATAGGATCCCCTTTCCTAAGTCCTCTTTTCCAATGAAAATTCTTTGTAGGAGTTCCATTAACCATAACAACATAAGAAGGGGTGGTAGTAATACAAGCTTCAATCTATTTAATGAACACCCTTAAAAAAACCCATCACTTCAAGTAGCCTCATTATAAAATTCTATTCTACACTGTCAAAAACCTTATTAAAATCTATCTTAAAAACATAATTCTTTGGAGCTTTCTTCCTTGAGTAACTTCTTAGCAATTATTGTACTATGGAAATGTTATCCCCTATTTGTTTGCCTTGTAAGAAAGCACTTTGATTGTCACTAATCAAGGATCCCAAAACAATTTTTAGTCTGTTGGCAATAATCTTTGTAATCACTTTATATAAGAAATTTGAACAAGCAATAAACTTGTAGTCCTCCAAAGATGTTGGATTGCTTAGTTTAGGGACTAAGCAGAGATAGGTTTTGTTAATTTCCTTTAAAAGAATTCCTGAAAAGAAGAATTCTTTGACAGTTGCTTTCACCATTGAGCCAATCTTAAGCCAAGCTTTCTGAAAAAAAAACACATTGAACCCTTTAGGTCTTGGATCCTTTTTAGGATTCATTTGGAAGAAAACCTTCTCTATTTCCTAATCTTCAAAAGTTCTAGTTCATAAAGTTTTCTCTTCATTAGGTAGCTTGTTATGAATAACATAATCTAATAATTGTGTGTGCATAGTTGTATTTTGATATATATAAAAATCTTTGAAGAACCTCTCAACTTCTTTTAGTAAATCCTTATGTTTACTTATCTTCCTCCTGTCTAGCATGATAATTTCCTTTATAGAGTTATAGTTCTCTTAGGCAATTATTGAGCTGAAGAAGAATTTAGAATTTTTATCACCTTCTTTGAGCCTTTTAATCTTGGCCCTCTGCTCTATAACACTAACATGATTGTTTAGAGCTTACACATAATCTAACAGTGCACATTTCTCCCGAGATAAAAGGAAACTGAAGTGAATCACACGTTATTACAATGCTTATTATACGATGTACAAATGCACAAGAAGGGGGGTTGAATTATGTATTTCCCCTTTTTGAAAAATCTTTCAAAATAATTTTGTAAAAAGAAAGATTGTTCTTTTCACAAGAACTACTACAAATCAAAGTTAATCGTATTCTTTGAAAACTTGTTTGAGAACTAAGTAAAATCGAATCTTTGAATGATAAGAGAGATAAGGTAGAGAGAAGTTGACACGGTAATTTTTATACTGGTTCACCCCAAACCTTGGGCTACGTCTAGTCCTCAGAAGTCTTTCTGAGATTTCACTATCTCTCAACAACTTTATAAGTATTCTTTCTTTCTGAGCCTCTTCAGGTATCTTTACAATCAGTATTCTTTTACTCTTAGCCTCTGCAGGCTATCTGTACTACTTTCTTATAGAAAGATGTTTCGAGCTTTGTTACAGTAATATAGCTCTAGCTATTTGCATAATAAACTCTCAAGTAAGCTTTTTAACGTTCACTTATATGTATATCAGCTAACTTTGGAATCTTCGACTTCGACTCATATTTATAGCCTTCGTCTGTAACTGCTTCTTGAATCTTGCTTCTTGATTCTTGAAAGAAATGGTTATTCAGTTGAGTTCTGTAACTAACTCTAACTGACTCTTGATTTGCTTCCGTCTGCTTTTCATCGTCTACTTT
This sequence comes from Erythroxylum cataractarum, assembly GCA_024703695.1. Lineage (NCBI taxonomy): Eukaryota > Viridiplantae > Streptophyta > Magnoliopsida > Malpighiales > Erythroxylaceae > Erythroxylum > Erythroxylum cataractarum. Next base: position 53,162,992 of record JANJEY010000236.1, read on the forward strand.
TTCTTTCGTCTGTTTTTAGCTTAAGTTTGTTTTTCGCTTCCGTCTACTTTTGCTTTCGTCTGCTTTTCAATATCTTCCGTCTGTATTTCTTCTTTCGTCTGCTTTTCATTCATTGTCTGCTTTTTTATCTTCCGTCTATTTTTTTATCTTCTGTTTGTTTTTCATTCATCGTCTGCTTTTCTATCTTTCGTCTATTTTTCAATCTTCAGTCTGTTTTTCAACTTCGTCTTCTTTTTATTCTCGTCTGTTTTTCAACCTTCATTATTTGTACTTCATCAAAATCATTAATGTAAAGTCATTTTGACTTAACAAGTTCAACATCCACAATTCCAATTCATAACTCATAAGTCAATACATAATCAAAACATAACAAACAAATGTCATTATAGCTTAACATATCAAAATGCAAATACACAAACAATTGGCTTGAGAGTTCCGTGGAACAAAACAAAGAAACCAAGGTTTACTTTGTAAATGAAACGAATCCACTTTTCGGATCTCGTGGGCCACAAGCGGGCAGCCTGGAGAAGGCTTTATGTTAACGTACACGTGACTATGAAACGGATCCTCTCTCGCCCAAACACAATCAAATTCCATGTTGAATACAACCATTCACAATTTCATATTGTCATGCTTTTTCTTTATACAAAATACCATGACTCAATGCAATGGCATAACATGATCATACATCATAATGCAATTTCAACATCACAACATTTCAAGCAAGTCATTTTAACACACCATACACACAAGGCATTTTGCTCATTACACAATAACTATAAATAAATTACCTACCTTATAACTCTTGAAAATCCAAATTCAATTGTGCCCTTCATTTTGCTCTTAAGTAGGTTCTTGATTTCCTAACACAACTAAAATTTCCTTTTAATTACAATTCCGCTGGAAATCTCCCAAATTTCTATAATCATAACAAAATGGAATTAACACAAATTAGGCTCAAATTTAACCTACCCATAGTCCATATAGGTTAGAAAACCTAAAACCTAACTTAACAACCCATCTTTTCCCTCCAATCATTCCCAAAACAAAAGCCCCTTCTCTCTCTAAACTTCTTCATTCACAACACAACAACCAATTTATTTACTAAAGCAAGAAGAAGATAGTGAGCTTACCTTAAAAAGCTTGATTCTTCTCTTCTTTCCACGATTTTTCTCCTCCTTCTCTAGTTTTTATTTTTATTTTTCTTCTCCTTCTCTTCTCTCTCTCATGTTTTCTTTCTTTTATCTCCTCCTTGGTTGCTCGCGAATTCTCTCCTCTCTTTTTCTAGTTTTAAGGCTCATCCTTAGCTCTTTCTTCCAATTAAGCCCTTCACTCACTTGGTCTTTTCCATTTTGCCCCTCTTTTGTCTTTTATATCTCTAACCTTTTAATCCACTTAACACAAGTCAATTTCTAATCCTTCCCTCACTTTTCTAATTAATGACCTAATCAAAAAAAATAAATAATTAAACAAACAAACAAAATAAAAACAAATAACTAGACAATGAATAAGAATTTAGAGAAAAAAAAAACAGGATCCAACAAATATAGTGAAATCACCAATTTCATAAGAATGAAGAATATAGTGCAATCACCTAGGACAATCCAAGGTTCTTTGATGGCTTTTGTAAGCTCCTCTATATATTCCCATAATTTCTTCCTCTGGAAGGCATGATTTTTTTGCATATACATAAATGATTTGGAGTCTTTCCTATACTGTGATTGAGAATAGCTACAGAACTATAAACTGGTTTAATTGTTTGGTGCTCAGAATTAGGATTGTTTGTGACCCGTAGGCTATTATGATCCTTCCAAGTTCATTAGAAGCATGATTAGAGATAGTGCTCCAATGGCTTCCTAAGAAACTTAGGTCTTTATTACTTTGATTTTTGTTTCCAGCAAGCCTATTATAAAAGGAACTTTCTCCTTAATGAACTCTTTCAATGTTTTTTTTTTTTTTTGTTTCTTCGGGCAGTTCAAGCCCTGAATATTCTAAGGCATGATCATGACATAGAAATGCCTAATAGGCTCTTATTTTTCTGTTTTCCACTTGATCTTCTTCTCGTGGGCAAGTGACATAACCACACAATGCCTGCTACAGTCAATAGCTTTTAATCATCGCTCACAATAGAAATAAAGAGATAATGGTAAATTTTGGCGGTAGCTATGGGTAATTTTTGCCTGTGTGCGTTGACAGTAATTTATTTTCCTTTGGCTTGACTAATTCCTAGTTCAGGGATGTTCGAAGAATTCATCACAAATTTGTCTTATTAACTTGTTTATAGACGGCTTTGATCGAGAAGAAAAGATAACGATAACAAGGAGAAAAGACCTATCAACTTACACATCCATTATTCCACGGGATTTGTACCAATATGGTTTTGGATTGATGTGGTAGCTAGTAGTGATCTAAAATTTAACTGTCAAACCCGAATTAACATTCAAGACCAAGCCTCGTAAACACATACATCAGAAATTATCATATTCCTTTTGGAGCACTTTAAATGAGAAACCAATGCTATATGGTCTTTTTCTTTTTGAGAAAAATGACGTTATAAAGGTTACAATTTTGTCTGATAGATTGGTACACATGAACTAGTCTGCTCGCATGTAATTAGCTATAATTATACCGCCATATTTGGTGACTGGAAGAATTGTTGCCACCTTGTTAGTCTAGCGACGAATCCTACGACACCTCCAGCTCGTTTTGAATTCTGGGTTTTCTCCTCCCTGTTTTTCTTTTTATCACACTACTTTTTCAACATTTGAACTTCTCAGAAACCGACATAAAATAAGTTACTACGAAACAATCAGAACAAACATATATTAGTTTGATTTGTTTTTATTTAATAATAAATTTATTTCAACGGACTTAATGCGTAAGTTTGAATTTTATACTTCCGTCAAATGAAACCCCACCTACAAAATGGCAAATGCGTCATGCCCAATACTCTAAACGCCGTTCTTGTCCGAGTCCAATGGCCTGAAAAATACTCTATTGACCTTGGCAGTACACCTGTCAGTAACCTTTAATCGCTTCAGGAAGAAAGGCAGCGTCACTGATCGCATCCTACTACAACCCACCGTCGCCTAACACGCTCTAATCATCCTAAAACCCGACAACAGATACCAAACAAAACAAAAATGAGACATGTACCTTTTCATCTTCCGTAACAAAAAAATGGCTTCTTTGATGTTCCTCTTCTCTCTGCTGTCAATCCTGCAAGTATCCACTTGCGACCAAGTCTGCGGGGCTCCGAATCCGTGCACTTTATTCGGACCTGAAGTCCGCTTCCCTTTCGGATTCGATTCCAGTCGATGCACCTACCCTGGTTTCAAACTATCCTGCAACTATAGTATTTTCCAGTCAGTCCTCACTCTGCCTCAGGCCGGAAACTTTATAGTGGACTCCATCGATTACGTTTCTCAGACCGTATGCATCAGAGACCCAAATGGATATTTTCCAAAAATGTCCCTCCGGTCGTCGTTTAATTTGAGTGGGTCACCTTTTGTTTTAGACTACTATAGTAGCTTCGCTTTTCTTAACTGTTCATCGGCCACAGTCCCAGCTTGGTCGAGGCCCGTTCGTTGTCTTAGTCGCCGGAACTACACCGTTGTGGCTGTAGACAAAGAAAGGATAGACTCACTGTCGCCGTTGCCCTGTCCTGAAATAGAGGATGTTTCGATTCCTGGTCCTTGTGGACGTTGGTCCGACTGCAGTACGAGGTTGAAATGGAAGATACCAGACTGTCGATCGTGTGGAGAGAGCGGTGGGAGTTGTAGTTTCAAAAGTTTGAGAGGTCTAGCTGTGGGATGTTCCTATCCAAAAAACAAAGGTACCTCCTTCATGCCCGTTATCTCGATTCAATTTTGTGCTATTAATAGGAAATTCAATTAGTGAATTGTGCATGATAAAGACTTTAATTAAATGAAGTTGTTGCACGAGTCATAGCAAACATAGAAGGGTAACTAGAATCTATAATATAATTCAATGATCAAGCGTAAAGTCGAACCGTTAAACTCAGAAAATGAACCATTAGAACCAGAAAGCTGGGAGGACGAAGATGAACAGGGATTCATCGAGGTCAACTTATTGCTGATTGAGAAGCAATTTAGTGGGCCTTGGGTGACGTTACTTACGATGCGGGCATCGTTTCTTTCAAAAAACGAGCAAGTACATTGCTCTATCAGAAAACCGCCACGTGGCATATTAATTAGAAGTAGGGTCCATCAGGACTTTTCTTTCCCTATGTTGCAAACTATTGGCAAGGTTAATTAAAAAAAAAAGATCAGGTTCGAATCTCGGCAACAGAAGAAGTGGGTCGTCTTGTTAAAAAGTTGGTTGAGATCAGACCGTGATTTACCCTTTTACTACTTTGTCGGGCCGGAGCGTCAGGCGAGTGATTCCACCTTTTTTTGGGACAGAGAATACCAAACTACTCATTTTTCCTAGTCACCTTCAACCTGGCCAGAAATTCAGAACAAATTCTTGCATGATAGCTGATGTTTGTTTGCTAGTTAGTTCAAAAGGGGCATTATATATACTGTTCCCATCACTCGTTTTAATTTGAAATTGTAGAATATAATGATTTATAACGAGGACAAATGACTATTTCACTATTATTCTATGTAGGTTACAATCTTCTGCAAATATTGGTTATGCTGATTGATCTTGACATGGTCTGTTAGTGCTCATGTAGGTCTTCCAAGGAGTGTGAAGTACGGCATAACACTAGGTCTTGGAATACCAGCAATCATGTGCGCCGTTGGTATTGTTTCTTGCTTATTCAGCAAAGTCAAAGCTTACAGAAATCGGCAACGTTCCAACTTTGAACTTGCAACTTCAGTCATGCCACAGCGCTCCATCTCAATCAGTGGTTTAGACGAACTAACCATAGAATCTTACCCCAAAACTATGCTTGGCGAAAGTCGACGATTGCCAAAGCCTACCGATAACACGTGTGCTATATGTTTATCAGAATATCAACCCAAAGAGGCACTAAGGACTATACCAGAGTGCAATCACTACTTCCATGTCGATTGCATAGATGAATGGCTTAGAGTAAACGGGACATGCCCGTTGTGTCGAAATTCACCAGAAAGTTCAGATGATGTCACTCCTTCCTCCTCTGTATCTTCGTCTAATTATACTTATGTATCAGCACAGTAGGACCAAGTCACATTTTGATGATGGTTGGCTTTCGTGTATTCTTTCCGGGTGGGCATTGACATAGAGAATTACTTCTTGTTAATTAGCCCAAGTGTATATGTCATTATGAGTGGTCACACCTGAATGTTGGTTGCTACGGTTTCTGTACTTCTTACAAGTTACAATATACCATATTACTTGTTCAGACAGTAATAAATTAAAAAAAGGATAAGGGTATATTGAGATTTGAACTCCTACGAACTATGAGGTGTAGATGTAAATTTAAACTTTAACATTTGAATCAATATTTTAATAATAAAATTTACCCAAGATCATCTATGACACAATTGACTCAACATTTTCAAATCCTAAGATTCACGCTGTAAAGAAAATAGAGAATTATGAACCTTGATCTATGTTCAATATGTGTAATCCTTTTTTGATCGTAAACACCTTTTTTATGCAAAAGTTTTATCCACTCTCGACTGCTTCCTTTTCTTTGTTCTTTATCAATGGTTCAAGAACATACGTTTCTTTGATATCTGTTAACATTACTTAATTGAAGGGAGAAGGAAGAGTTTATTAATTAACCTTAATGATTCTAATTTTATCGTCTATGACACAATCGATTCAATATTTTCAAATCCTAAGATTCACGCTATAAAGAAAAAAGAGAAATATGAACCTTGATCTATGCTCAATATGTGTATTTCTTATTGTAAACATTTTTTCTATGCAAAAACCTTATCCACTCTCGTTTTCTTCCTTTTCTTCGTTCTTTGTCAATAGTTCAAGAACATACGTTTCTTTGATATCTATTAACATTACTTGACCGAAGGGAGAGGGAAGAATTTTAGTAATTAACCCTAATGATTCTAATTTTCTTTACAAGCCCAATAACAATTATTTTCGGCCCACTTCGTATTAGAATGAAATAAAATACTAGGTCACACTTTATGATTATTAAATTAATATAATAATCTCCCACTTAGCCCATGTTACGATTTGATGACCCAATAACACAAGTGTTTACCATATATTGAATCTATCAAGCCATCGAACTTGAATTAATTGAAATAATGAGATCATGGTAGTCACAAGTCATCTAATGACATGATTTCTTCCATGTATCATACAATCATCTCAACTCAAAATAACTGTAATTGAGAAATACAATAATTCTCAACTATAATGTTTTCTTAAAAACATAATTCCTCATCACAATAAAACAATGTGTGTACACAACATAATGTGACAACTAACAAATAAGAAAAAACATAATTTTAATTGAATTCATAAGTGTCAAAATAATAATAGCAAATGCCTAAATATACGTACATACATAACATGATCTCATGTTAATAAGGACTTATCTATGATGCTCAAACATGGCCAGTAAATGTTTTAGGCGGTAATGCTTTAGTTAACGAATTTGCTATCGTTAGATCAATTCTAATATGCTCAATTACTACTTCACGTTTTTACACTTGTTCTTTGATTGACAAGTATTTTAAATCCATGTGTTCAACACCCTTAGAATACTTGTCATTTTTAGAGAAGAAGACAACTATGAAATTATCACAATAAATTCTTAGCAGTGTAATTATACTGTCGACAACACCTAACCCTAAGATAAAGTTCCTCAATCACAATGCTTGAATAGTGGCCTTAAAGCATGCCACAAATTCAGCATCCATAGTGGAAGTAACAATGATAAACTGCTTTCCACTCTTCAAAAAATTGCCCCTCCTGCTAGTTGAAATATATAACAAAAGGTAAATTTCAGTTTGGATATTAATAATTGATCACT
>JANJEY010000236.1:53271560-53282221 GCA_024703695.1 Erythroxylum cataractarum
TGCATGAGCATGCAAATACATCTCTAAGCTCTCATTAATCACTCACATTTACCATTCTAACCTTCCCACAGGTAATGAGATGTTACATCTGTTCTCTTTTTATATATCTAAATTTTTCTGCTCTTCTCTACTTTAATTCTTCAACCGATCCCTTTTCCACTTCATACAACCTATAATCTATCTATCTAAGTCAAATTAACAAAACTTTTCCCCATTTCAATAAACTAGAAATGAAAAGATTTGATATTCAAATCTTTTCATTTTCTCTCTATCGATCTCCACAAATTGAGGATGTAAATATCAATTTTGAGTTTTTTTTAAATATTATATTTATGCTATTTGCTCTTTTGATGTTTATCTTTCTTGTATTTGATAAAAGGTTTAAAGACAAGATTCTTGGGAAGTATTAGGAGTGTTAACATTTTTTAAATAATGTTATAACTAACTTTGGAACTTCTTTATACACACACACACACACACACACACATATAAATAAAGGTTTTGGACATATCCATACAAGTAAATTTAAAATGCTATCTTGGGATGATTTGAGTAGATCCTCCAAATTTTGGTGCATTAATAAAGACTAGAAAGGTGAAAATAGGCAATGGTTAAAGGGTAGTTTTGTTAAATCTCTAGGGACTACAATAATACACTTATTCTCATACACCATATTCTATCTATTTCTCACCCTATAATTATTATAATATTATGTTGTCATATATCTTATTACAATGTTTGTCACATTCTGTCAACCAATTTCATTCTTTGGTGGAATACAAACTTGGTATGTCAATTTTGATTTGCCATCATGTTTACAACTTAAATTGCATCTAGCAATGTAGTAACTTACTTATAATTGTATATCTATATGATCAAAATTTGGATGACTTGTCGAAAATGTTCCAGTCAATACAAAGAAGGAATGAAGACTTTCATGAAATTTTTAAAAGGCCAAAAGAGTTTAGAATGTGGAATTTATTGTCAATGCATAGATTGCTTAAATTTTAACAATCAAAGTTAAGATGTGGTATAAAATTATTTGTTAATCTAAGGCCGATATGTGTTTAAATTTTGATTCGTTTGATCTACACTTAGTGATTAATGCTTTAGAAATGGTTAAGATACTCACTTTGACTCATTTGTGATTTTAGGTACAATTCAAAAGCAAAGAAGTCAAAGTGAGTTGAAAGCATGATATATGGGCCATTTTTCAAAGATAATTTTCACTTGTCTTCATGGAAGAAGAAGAAGAAAAATTAAAAGATTAGAGGAAGATAAGAAAAATGGAACACAAAAAAAGAAGAATCCTAGAAAGCAATGTATATACATATTTTTACTATGCAGCATCAATTTAATGGAGCAGAAAATGAAAACAAATTAAGCATGAAACGGTAGCAATTGGTGAGGGGAAAAAGGGCTAAAACAACGTTGCACATGTAAGGTAAATGTCTGTATATACAGGTGTTGTGCATTTCTATGTTCAATGCCAAAATGCATGGTCTGCATTTGACTCAAAACCCACAGTAAAAGAAGAGGAATGTGAATAGTAGCATGGACATGTAGTTTATTTTCACATTAGTGAATAGTAGAGGGCGCGTGAAATATAATAGAGGTAGAGGCGCTGTGTCTTCTTCTTTGTTTTTTTCACCACCGAAGCATGGAGAAGATGGCTCATACTTGGAGCATAAAAATGGAGATGGAAGGCTAGCTTCCTGATGCCCATTTAATAGGAATATCAACACCAAGTCACGATAAAGTTATTTTATCATTTTAAGGTTGTAATTTATTTTCATATTATTGTGTTATTGGTGTTGATTTGGTTGTATTTTGGGATGAATGATCTTAATACGTTACTTTGATTATTTTATTTCGAACCTATAGTTAAAACATTGAATGTAATCTGTAATCATTACCTTTGATGTTTGTGCGTATCATCTAATGATTTAATATTGTTAGGAATAACATAACTTAGGTTAGATAACCTAAATGTGTGAAGTTATTATTTATATTGATCATTTTTCACTTCGTAATATGACTGCCAATTTAAACCTAGAGATCATATCCTAGGTTTTTTGGATAGTTATGTTTAATTAATGATCATTTCTTGATTAAACAAAACGTAAAGGAAAACTAAGATTAGGAGAGTATTCTATTAGTCTCATATCGATAATCTGAAGAGAGTTGCAAAGACATTAGGATGATGAAATATTCTTGATCGTGTTTAGGCCTAAATTGAACCTAGAAGCGGACCTTACATATATTCAATAATTTAATCATTTTCAATTGCTTATTTTAATTTGTTTCAGATAGTTTACTTTTACTTCAATTTCTAAATTGCTAAAAATCCAAAAGCTCCCTTTTATATTTTCCTTGTATCAATTAACTTTGGTTACAGAAATTAACAAAACATTCCCAGTGGATTCGATCTCGACTCGCCTTAACTACAAATTTTAGTCTACAGAGTCAAGTAAATTTTGCAATGTACTCGACACGCACTTTCAAATTTTGGCGCTGTTGTGTGGCATTGTGGTAGTTTAATTTTCATATTTGATTTTAGTTGGTGTTTTGTGAATATATTTATTTATAATCATTCTTTTTGTTACTTTTTAATTTTTAATTGTTCCAAAATTTACTTTCTCAAACCATCAACATCTGGTACATATAGCAGCCTATGCTATACATCCTGGTAATACCAACATGTACAATACTCTGAAACAACAATTTTGGTGGCCAGGGATAAAGTAGCAAGTGGCTGAGTATGTTACCAGGTGTTTGACATGCCAAAAAGTTAAAGCAAAACATCAAACACTAGTTGGAAAATTGTAGTCATTACCTATTTCAAAGTGAAAATAGGAGAGCATTATAATGGATTTTATTATGGGTTGCCGAGAACTCTGAGGCAGCGTGATGCCATATAGGTCATTATTGACATATTAACAAAATCAGCCCATTTCTTACCTTTTAGAGTGAATAACACACTAGATCAGTTAGCTCAGAGATATGTAAATGAGATAGTAAGGTTACATGGGGTCCCATTGTTGTATCAGATCAAGATCCCAGATTTACTTTTAAATTTTGGGGCAACCTACAGGCAGCATTGGATGCAAAGTTAAATTTTAATACATCGTTTCATCCTTAGATAGACAGAAAGAGTGAGAGGACTATTCAGATTGTTGAGGATATGCTTAGGGCTTGTGTTTTGGAGTTTCAAGGAGTATAGGATGAGTATGTAACTCTCATTGAATTTACATATAATAATGATTATCATAGTAGTATTGGTATGGCTCCATATGAGGCGTTATATGGCAGAAGATGTTGAGTAACTTTGTATTGGGATGAAGAATGCCTAAGGATTATTGAAGACTCAGAGTTGATTCAAGATACCATTGATAATGTAAAATTGATCTGCAGTACGATTAAGGCAGCTTAAGACAAGTAAAAAAGTTATGCAGATACAGAGCCTCAATACTGACGAGACATTTAGAGCAAATGTTCATTGCTTAAATTCGTATTATGAGGGTTTCCAAACGGTTGATTTGGAGGTGTTGATGCTAGAGGATGTGATTAGAGTCACTTGATGCATGCAACTGGAGGTGGAGCCAATGATGTTAAACAAAGGCGCTACTTGAGAGGCAACCCAAGGGGAGTTAATTTATGTCTTTAACATTTTCACATTTGCTATTTTTTTGTTAACTACCCCATTTCTTGCATTTGAATTTACAATGAGGATAATGTAAGTTTTAAGTGTGGGGGTGGGGTACATTAGTTTTTAATTGTAGCTCATGTGACTTCTTAAGCGGTTTTCAAAATCAAATGAACAAAATAATTTTTTTTATTTTCTATTGCTTTTAAGATTATTTAGTCATGTTAGAGCGTGAATTGATTAGTAAATTAGAGCATGAATTGATTAGTAAAATCCATACCAAAATTTGGCTTGTACTTTTGCTCCTGTGGTTTACTTTTGAGTCGTATTAGACTAACACATCTATATTAGTCTCACTGTTTTGTTTGTTATGTGTGACTTTTATGACATATACATCTTTACTTTGCGTTGATTTTCTATTTGAGACCACATTTTTATCACATGCATTTTTATGAAAATGATTAGGCATTCTTTGTTTATTACAAGCTACATTAACCAAATACCTATCCAATTATATGAATTTTCCTTTGCTAACCCCCATTAGCTTTATTATCCTTTTCTTTTGTATAAACCATATTACACGCACCTAATCAAATGCCCTACCCAAGTCTTAAAGCTAGTGGAGCATTTATTAATTATTGATGAACATGATTGAACAAAAGCCTAAGTGTGGGGGTAGGCAACTATGTGGGTTAGTTATATTTGCTAAAATTCCATGTTATGAATACTATGTTGATGTAGCTTCTATCATTTCTACTTTTGAAAAAAAAAGAAAAAAAAGTAGAAAAATTGAGTTTGAATAAAAGTATCAAGGAGGAAATACCATTATTGTGAAATTTGTTAATAGTTTATCCTCCTTAAGTTGTATTGATTTGGTGTTTGAAAATATTGCATTTGAGGCAGATGTGGTTTTAGATGGAGCGCTTTTTTTGTTATGTTCATGTGGATTAAGGTGTGAGAGCCGAATTGAGTTATGAAACATAATTGTTGCATTCTTCATAGTTGACGATACCCAGTTTTGAATGAATGATAACTTGTGCACTTGATATCTCAATGAGTATTACTTTTGCTTCACTAACTTGATGGGTTTTTATGCTACATTTACCAAAATATACCTCATCTTACCTTTGCCTACATGACAACCCTAACAAATTCCTGCGATTCATGATTATGTATGTGATTTTTAGTGGCGGAGAAATGAAATGATATGCAAAATTGTGGATTGTTGTGATCATGAATCATGTTTGAGTGTATCAAAGGAAATATCTTGTTTAAACTCCTTTTATCCAAGTCTACCTCTAGATTACTCAATTTTTAAGGGTAGTGAATATTGATTGATCATGAGTAAAAGCATTGAACGTTGAGTTTTTGTTTAGGCTTTAAAAGTCATTTATCTTTACTTATGGCTATCTATTCTTAGGGAGCACGGAAAATGAATAAAAGTTTTGGTTTGTGATTTGATTTTGCTGATTTGCCCGAGGAAAATCAAAGGCTAAGTGATATATGTTTAAATTTTGACAACAAATTAAACATGAAACGACAGCAGTTGGTTAGGGGAAAAGGGCCAAAATGACATTGCGCATGCAGGGTAGATGTCTACATTAAACATAGACAACGTTTATGTTAGTTAAATACAGGTGTTGTGTGTTAAATGCACAACAAGACTGTGTTCCAAATGCATATGTGTTCAATTCCAAAGCTTATGGCTTGCATTTTACTCAAAACATATAGTAAAAGAAGAGGCATGTGAACAGTAGCATGGATCTAAGGTTTATTTGCCACATTAGTAAATAGTTTAGAGGAGCGTGAAATATAACAAAGGTGGAGGCACTAAGTTTTCTTCTTCGTTTTTTTCACCATCGAAGCATGGAGAAGATGTTTCACGCTTGGAGCACAAAAATATAGATGGAAAGCTAGCTTTTCGATGCCTGTTCAACGGGAATATCGACACCAAGTCACAGTTAAACTACTTTTATCATTTTAAGGTTGTAATTTCTTTTTGGATTATTGTGTTTTTGGTGGTCATTTGATTGGATTTTGAGATGAATGATCTTAATACGTTATTTTGATTGTTTTATTTCAAACCTTTTGCTAAAACATTGAATGTAATCTATAATTGTTACTTTTGATGTTTGTGAGTAGCATCTAATGATCCTATATCGTTAGGAACAACATAACTTAGGTTAGATAACCTGAACATGTGAGGTTACTGCTTATATTGATCATTTTTCACTTTGTAATGCGGATGCCAAATTAAACCTAGAGACCTTATCCTCGGTTATTCAGTAGTTAGGTTTAATTAATGATCGTTTCTTGATTAAACAAAACCTAAGAAAAAACCGAGATTAGGAGAGTATTCTATTAGTCTCAAGTCGATAATTCAAAGAGAGTTGTAAAGACATTAGGATGATGAAATATGCTTGATCATGTTTAGGCCGAGATTGAACCTAGAATCGAACCTTACGTATATTCAATAGTTTAATCTTTTTTATTGTTTGTTTTAAATTTTTTAATAGTTTACTTTTACTTCAATTTCTAAATTGCTAAAAATTAAAAAAAACCTTTTACATTTTCCTTGCATCAATTAACTTTGGTTACAAAAATTAACTGAACATTCCCTATGAATTTGATCCTTACTCACCCCAACTACAAATTTTAGTGTGTAGAGTCAGGTAAATTTTACAATGTAGTTTATACACACTATCAAAGGCATAGATAAATTATATACTCGATGGTTAATGTTTTAAAGCAATTAATGCTAAAAGTCTTGATACAGGTGATGATGGTGATAATAATAATGATATAGATAATAGTGATAATAATGACAATGTAGATGATGGAATTAAAGAAATGTTATAGGATATGGGGAATTATATAAAGACTATGGATGCTAATATTTAATCTAATGTATTTGGTAGAATTACAGAAGATAATTTTGATAAGTTATTGAAAATAACACAAGAAGAATTATATCTGAGGTGCCTTAATTTCTCACAAATATCTTTTATTTTGATATTGTTACACTTAAAATGTTGATTGAGTTGTTCAATGATGCATTACTGATTGGTCACAAATTGCCCAAATCTTACTATGAGTAAAAAAGTTGTTAAAAGACCGTAGATTAGGATATAAATCAATACATGCTTGTTAGTATGATTGTCTTATTTATGGTACATTAAGATGGCAAGTGGATGATAAAAAAGGAAAATATATACCCCATACAATCTTGAGATACTTTTCTATTAAACCACAACTATAAAGGCTTTTTATGTTAATAAAAATATCCATAGATATGAGTTGGCATAAAAAGAAACATATTGAGGATAACATTATGCATTGTCCATCGAACCCAAAGGCATGGAAAGACTTTAATAGGAAGTTTCCATGGTTTACAAAGGATTGTCGTTATGTTCGACTTGGGTTAGCCTCAGATGGATTTAATCCATTTAGTAATATGAGTAATTCTTAAAGTATATGGCCAATAATTCTTATGCCATACAATTTACCCCTATAGAAGTGTGTGAAGGAGCCTTTTTTCTTATTGTCTTTACCTATTCCAAAACCTACTACTCGTAGTAATGATATCAATGTATACATGCAAACCATACTTGGAACACAGGCATAGGTGGTACAAAAGCAAATTATTTAATGTCAAAGTAAAATATAGCGAAGCTACTTTACACTTTATAGGTGATGATATGCTTGATCAATTATCACATTTGCAAGAGTTTATACTTAGCAAGCACCTAAGTAATAGAAAGTGAAAGTAAATTTTTTTGAACTTAATTGGAATTTTAAAAAATCATAATTTCAATTTACATTTTGAAAGGATTTTCTATTGAGGCATAATCCTAATGCTATGCATATTAAAAACATATTTTTTGTGAATATTTTACGTACTTTGATGGAGATTGATGGTAAATCGAAAGACATAATTAAAAGTAGATTACACTAGAAAAACATGAATTTAGGAAAACATTTGCATTTAAAAAGGAGAGATGATGGGTCATACATGATTCCACATGCATGTTACACTATGTCAGAAAAGAAGAAACAAACTTTTTTTCAATTTTTGATAGGTATGCCTCTAATATAGCCCGTTGTGTTAATTCTAGCATAGGAAAAGTTTTCAGGTTAAAAATCCATAATTATTATGGCTTCTATAATGATTACTTCCTGTTAGAATACGTGGTTGTTTGTTTATATTATAAGAAACAAAAAGTATGAGAAATTGAAAAAAAATAAAAGAGAACTTTGATTCATTGTAAGCTTGAACTCGTTTTCTCGCCATCATTATTTGACGTTATGGTGCATTTGGCAATTCAATTATCATACGAGGCATAACTTTATGGACCAGTTCAATATTGATGGATGTTCCCAATCGAAAGGTAATTTGTACTTACTTCTACATTTTTTCTTCCGGTATTATTTAGTAACAATTGCCTATCTTTTATACTTTTTTTCAAGTTTTTAGGCATTTTTAAGCACTATGTGCTTAATAAAGCTCAACTTAAAGGCTCTATTATAGAGGATTTTGTATAGAATGAATGCTTGAATTTTTTTTCCTATATACTTACATGACGTGGACACAAAATTTAATAAAGAAGAGCATAACTTCAATTTTGATTAAGATGGTGACTTATCAATTTTCTCCTACAAAGTAAGGTTAATTAGAATAGGAAAATATGTGGAGTTAACTAAAGAAAAACTTAAAATTGGCCATTGATACATTTGGAACAATTGTGAGGAAGTCGATTTACATATGGAGTATATGTATTACTTCTCATAAGTTATTTCATATTAAAATTTAGTATTTAACCTAGATTTTCTTACATCAATTAACTTTTTAAATAGAGAGCTCAAAGGTGAGATTAGAAGCAATCGTGTAGTTAATGTTGAATAAAGGCATAAGATAAACTTCCCATCATGGTTTAGAACACAAGTTATCCATGTAATAGTATGAAAAAATAAATATAGGAGGTAAGTTTACAACGTTAAATTTTAGTTATATTTTTTTACAGATGAAACAGTTACATAACTATAAATTCCCAAAAACATCAACAATATTATATGCTTTAGCATACAGACCTTACATGTGTGAGCAAAAATCTATAGGTTGCATTGTTAATTGAGTTAGATTTCATATAAAAGAGCATGGCAATCATCTTAGAAACAAAAAATTGGGGTTGTTGTTAAGGGACAACATAAGGATGATTTAGTTAACTTTTATTATGTTATCTCATAAATAATTGAGTTACATTACTTCAAGGATAAAAAATTTGTTCTATTTAAGTATAGATGGTTTAATCTTGGTGACAAAAGGATTAACATAAAAGTGAATGGAAATCTTACTATTATCAATGTTAGTAGCATATGATATGAAAATGAACCATTTATGCTTACAAGTTATCTTAATGATAAAGTTATGTAGAAGTTTCAACACCAAAATCTTTTTGATGTATATGAAAGGAAAAATGGTCCAATGGGTAAAGATGGTGATGAAGTATATTAAAAGATTGAATCGTAGTTGAATAATGTATCACTAGACATTATTCATGTGTGTTATCATGCATAGTTGAATAATTCTATAATTTGCTTTTATTATACATATTGAGAACATATTTTGTTAAATTAGAAGCATTAAAGTGATAAAGGCACTTAGATTCAACAATTGTTTAAGCCTATTTTTTTAAAATATGTATCCCTTAGGAGTAACCAATTTTAAGCCTTAGCCTTTTTCATTGATTAGAACCCTATTATTAACCTTTATCCTATTTTTCTTGAAACCTTATTGATTAATTTAAACCCTGAAGGGTATTTACATTATTTGATTATTTGAAACTTGAAATTTTTTAAAGGTCCAATACTTCTTTAATTTTGTCAAATTATGAATGCTTGAATAAAAAATAAAAAATGCATTTCCAATATAAAAATTTGTAAAGTACCAATGGAGTTAAAACGCAAAGACCTATATATTGTGAAGTAATAAGTTTCTTGTAATGTTTCCTTTGTAAATTTCTTTCAAATTTATCACACTTTTATTATCCCAATCGTACCTTACCTAAGTCCGATTAAACACTTGTGAAAACCTTTTGATTTTTGTTTTCAATTTACTTATAAGTTGTGGAGATTTGATAGCATTGCAATCTTATGGTTAAAAGTTCTTCTATATTTTTATTAGAGAGTTCTCATACTTTTCACCCTAAATATATTGAGTGTATTGAGTGATACCTTGGTGAGGATGTAAAGATTTGAGCTTTTGATTTGGAAAATATTATTGATTTGATTACTAGTGATATTGACTTGCGAAGTTAGTTTTATGAGAACTTGATTCTAATTGTATGTTAATTTAATTAATATAATATGATGACATAGAGTATGGATGGATAGGTTGAAATTAATAAGGGATAGATGTTTGTAAGACTAATAAGTTAGATTATGATTTTTTTGAGGACAACCAAAAGCTTAAGTATGAAAATATTTAATAGATGCTTATTTGACTATAATTATACACCTATATTTAATATATTTTGGTTGATATTTTATATTTTTGTTATAAATTTGATACTTTATACACTTTAAGTTCATTTGTAGGTCAAAAAGGCCTTCATGGACACTCGTGTAAATGATCATGTATATCCTAGAAACCCTAAATTTTACTATAAAAGGATATGACCAGAGGCAAAAAGGAGAAAAGCCAAATTTTTAGGAGTTTTAGGTCATAAACAACATTTAGGGGCAACGATTTTGATCAAGAGATGAGGAAAACATTAAGTTAAGATCAAGAAATCCAATACAAAGATACATGCAATCCATATTTGTAAGACGATTCATTAAAAGAAAAAGGGAGATTTATGATTATAATTTCTGTGTTTTCTAGTTTCTCTTCTACATTATTATTATTGATTTCATTTTCTATGAGTAACAAAATCTGTTTAGTGTTAGGCCCCGAATTTTTTTTATGATGTCATTAAGCATGGATTGTGATAATTATGTGTTTATGGCTTAGTTTGAT
>JANJEY010000236.1:53303305-53321159 GCA_024703695.1 Erythroxylum cataractarum
TGATCATCTGACTCATGTCCAGTTCTTAGGGTCTAACAAATCCGATTCTTATTCTATTTTTCTCTCAATTTTGCAATGATCATTAATAATAAAACCCAAAATCATATGTCACATTATCTCATATCAATTGCCAATCAATCCCGGACCCGGAATCCAATTTATCAGTCACTGGGCCAATTTTTCGGTCCGGATCTATTACTCTAAAAATTCTGGAAAAACTCCCATAAATTCACAAAAATTTGCAAATACACAATCCTATACTCATATTCCAGTTTCCATTCTTCTAAATTCAATTTCATCCCAATTCCATATTCAAAACCTAATTTTGTCACAATCCAATTCTCATTTGTAAAATTTTAACCAAATTTCCGATTTCACAATCAAGTCGGGAATTGTCATACATGTATGTACATATATATGTATATGCTTGAGCAAGCAAAACGATAATGCATGTACAATGCAACATTTGCCTGTACCCAATCCTAATCCGATCCAAACTGCCAATATACCCGTCATGCCGGCAACGGGATGTTACAGCAATGGTTGCAGGCCTGGCTAGCTTAAAGTGTATTAATCAAGCTCAGGCTCAGTTAGGGATAATGGCTCAAGCCTAAGCTAGATCAGGTTTTCTTGCCTAAAGCTCGATTGCCTCAAGTTAGGCCTTTTTTAAGTTAAAATTAAATCATTTTGATAAAATAAAAAGAGTGCTTAAAATTTCACAACATAAGTTTTTATCCTAATGCTTATGTTCATTAAAAAAAGTTAGTTAAAGTCGTTTTGATGTTGTATATACTACAAATGCAACTGTACGAAGTTGGATATTTTGTTCCTAAGAACAACTTAGTAGCATTATAAAATATTTTTAACTTTACAGAAAGTGCACTTATTACTCTTCTATCAATAGGCAACTATATTGAGAATCTCTTGGTCTCAACCTATTGAACACCTCAATATACTTGGTTATTGACTCCAACATCTTGAATATTAAATTCCATCTAATGGAACAATTCAAAACCAACAACTTCTTGCATAAAATGAGCAGTTATTGTGCAGTTTTTTCAAAATGTTCAACTCTTTTAAATGTTGCATTCCAATACATTAAGCTATTCTAACTCAACTCTAAATAGCTTGGTGTCGAGGTTTCAGTTAATTAAACAATCCACCAACATAGTTATCAACATTTTACTTGTATTCAGTGTTAATACATCAATAGTCGAATGTATAAAGTCCACTCATTGTCAATATAGTATGTCCTTACAGTGTCAGATGCCCACATATCTAATATGATGGCTACCCATTTATGAATACTCGACAACATCATTAATACTTATTTCTTTTGATCATTGTAAATTTTGAAGATGTCTTTCTTGATCATATTCTGAGTTAGGACCTTGAAAGTTGATTGGATCGAGATGAGCAACGTCCTGAAGTTTTTTCTATCAATAATGGAGAGTGGTTGTTCATCACCAATGACCTTTTTAGCTATCAAAAACTTTGATTTTTTGCTTTCATAACTTAAGGTTGTCATTTCATTCTTCCATCTTATTACATTAGGGGCCAAAAATGTTTAGCCTTATAATACAATCTTCTTTCCATTACATGACTCTATGTGTCTCTTATAATGAGAGAATCTACGTTTAGAATTCCCAGTCAACATATTGTGACAATACTTGCATCCCTTTTCTACTGTGTCCCTTGATCTAGTTTTATTGAAGTGATTATAAACATGACTTCTAGGTGAACTTACTCCTTCAACTTGAATCGTTTCTTCACTTGGTACTAGATCGGACCTCTATCCAGTATTGTATTAGAACTCGCCACTAAAGGAATATGTTCATCCATTTGAAACAATCAACATATATGTGCATTAAAACATCATTAAATTAATTCCTTAAGATACTTAAATACATTAAAACATCATTACTCGTGCAACATGCATAACCTTATATCCAAATTGACTAATTTGAAATAATAAAGAATAGTACTTAGTGTTGATTCAAGTACATCAAGAAGTCTAATAAACAAAACAAATTGGTTCCCATAAATTAGTATAACATAAACCACACACTGAAGCTTAACATAAAACTTTACATAATTAAATTGTGTTTAGTTACATGGAGCAAGTAATCAGTAGAACACTATAGCAACAAACCTATCTTTTAAATTCCTTTTAGCATAGTAATGATGAAAGCACAAGAACATTGGATAAATTGTCAAATAGCCTCGTCAAAGCCTCTTTTAAACTTCCTTTCTGAATAACTACATTCTCCTCAATTTTTGAGAAGTTACATTCTTGTTTGCAAACTCTAAACTAATGAATCAAGTGTTTAATAATTGGATATGATTATATTCTGGATGAAAAAAAATTCGAGGTTAAAAGCGATTAAAACAACGATAAATGATCCACTTTACCAATTCCATTCCGCATCTTAAAAGGATTCTTACTACTTTTAAGTATTGAAGTCAAATTAGAGCAATAATTGCCATGATAAGAATAGGAATATTATAAATTGAAAAAAATATACTTTATGGAAGATCAGTTGATGACTTAAGTAAAAGTTCCTTATTTTCTCACTGCAATTTCAAATAGCTTGTTTTATACTGGTTTTCTTTAAAATTCCAGTCAATATCAAGTTCATTTGTATCTTTTTACAATGAGAATAACAAGATTTTCTCAAATTTCAAATGTTGAAATCAACTATATTATTATGACCGTTAAAACCAACAAGAACAGTACTGTAAAAGTTGGACAGCCTTGTTTGATTAGTATCGAACAAGTTAGACATCTTTGTCTGATCTATCTCCCATGAGAAGACTATGTCCTCCATACTGGAAGGAGTAACAGCAAAGAAATTGATGCAAAATAATTGATTCTTCCAAAATCATTTAAAATAAATAGCAAGGCACGTTGCTATAAACATGAGCTTTAAAATGTTTTGTACACTATCCTTATGCAGCCCCTATTTATTACTGTCTTAGTCTCACTTCTAGTCCACAAACACAAGACATTAAAATTGGCGTTCCAAGCAAATTTCCGGCAGACATCATAAGTAAAGAAGTAATTGATGTGTAAGAAATAGAAGGTTTTTGTACCATATAGAGTGCAGCAGAGGCAAGTGGAGCAGCTGACCTGTAGAGTAGAGACTGGAAGTGAGGGTCGAGGAAGGAAGGAAGGTCCGAGCAGTGATAGATGCAGAGGGAGGGCGAGGAACATCTTCAGCTAGCTCTAGCTGCCAGTACTGCAATGTAGATTGATTAATCTATAGTGCCGTAGAAGAGAAGAGAATAAGGAACCTAGGAACAGAGACAAAAGAGGCTCACAAATTTGCGAGGATAATCCCAGCTTATGCTACTTAGCTTGTACCTAATGTTTCACTTGAGAAAAAGAGGGTCTTTTGTCTATAAAACATCTGACCAGTATTGGATTCCATTTATGATAACTTGACACATTTCTCTGGACTAGGGGAGGATTTTTTTTCCAGGATTAGACATAGAGTGGTCTTTAACTACCTTGGGAGCTAGCTGCATACTACTTCGAAGGCGAGGGATAACGGGAACGAGCGAGGATCATTCATACATGAAGGTTGGAAGCAACACGATTAGCGTAGCAAATGAAAATTGGGAAATATACTTAAAAGTACTATCTGCGATTTGAGTTCGATCATTCATTACAACAATAAAACGCTTTCATGTTTATAAACATTAGGGGGTAAAATTAATCACGCGGTATTTGGTATTAACAGTATGAAAACACATGATGATGTCTGCAACTGCAAATAGAGTATGTACAAACAAATAATAGGAAAAAGGGCCGTGCTTGGAAGGAGATCATTTGATTTAGTCAAATCCTTTTTTATGGCTTGCTTGCACCCTTGTACATATTGTCGATAACATTCTGCAGTCAAAGCATACCGTAAGTCAGAAGAAAGGGAAGGCTGCAAGAATAGATATGAGACGGATTGCTACAAATAAAAGCTACCTGATAGTATTTGAGAAACTGTGGTCTTTTCTTCTTATAGGTTGGAGTAAGAAGATCACGTTCTATATCGAAAGGTCGGGGATCAAGGTGAACAGCCTTTATAAACTCGAAGCCTTTCAACTGCCAAAAACAACAGTTACGATTGAATAAGTAACCATATTAGTTTTAAAGTCAAAAGCACTGCAAAGAATTCACCTTCTTCTCTTTTCCAATCTTTGCAAGCTCTCCTACTACGTATTGCTTGGCCTTTGGATTTTCACATAGTGATTTAAAGTCCCCACTCACACCGTTTTCCTGAGCCCAGTGTTCAAGTGCTTGCTGGTTAGGGTTAACAACAGCAACTAGGAATGATTCGAAGCTGTTACCATAAACCCATATCTGAAATATAAAATAGTTTTTATGTGTTAGACAACATAGAAATTGGATCAGTACTTTGAAAGACCGCTAAGCATTTTATCAACAAGGAAGCATGTAAAATGAATACAACAAAATCAAAGACCAAGTAATAGGCAGCAAAATATTGTCAAACCAGCACTGATAATACTAAATGTTCTCCAAAGACGTACCGAATCAATATCAGATACAAGACCATAAATATTCTCCAGGTTCTCAACCGCAACATATTCCCCTTGTGAAAGTTTAAATATGTTCTTCTTACGATCTACAATTTTCATGCTTCCATCTGGTTGCCATTCCCCAATATCCCCTGGAGCGAAAATCAGATTTTACACGGTGAGTTAAAATAAACCAACAATAGAAAGTTAATTATCCACCAAGAATAGTATGGTAAAAACCTGTATGAAACCACCCATCAATGAGGACCTCTTTTGTGAGGTCCTCACGTTTGTAGTAACCTGAGAACAGGGTATTTCCTCTTATACAAATTTCTCCACGTGGTATGCTTGCACGGGCATCATAGTTCATCTCAGGAACAGATTCTAGGCAAATATCCACATTTGGTAAAGGTGGGCCCACAGTGCCAAGCATTGAGATCTCATTTGGTAGAGAGACAAAAGTGCCAGCGCAGGTTTCTGTCAGACCTGCAACACCAAAAGTATAATTTTCTTTTCTTAGCCCTGATAGCAGCAAAACGTGAGTGAGTCGATGACAAAAGGAAAAGTGAAAATTAAGATGCTGCATTGCAGAGTTTATTTGCACTGCATACCATATCCCTGCAGTACATGAGCACAAGAAACCACCCTTAAGAAAGCTTCAACATGGGTAGCAAGAGGTGCTGCTCCAGATAGGATAAGCCGTACATTTCCTCCTAACCCCTGCCTTACCTGAGGATGGCATAAAACTAATGAGATCTCAAAATATAAGCACAATTTCATCACCCCCAATAATATGTTATAACAAGTTCTGCCAAAGGGAAAGAATGAAAATTACCTTGTTAAAGACAACTTTGTCTGAGAGTGGAGATGCATCAAAATGTGTATTTCCTTTCTTCATATAATTAAATTTGCTGCCAAATTATTATAAAGTTAGAATTTGGTGTCAGTCAAAACATGGAAAATTAATAACAGCAAATGGAGAAACAACCAGATAACCACTTAGTTAGATAAAATAAAACTGATTTTAAACTGTATCAGTCAAGTAAAAAGAATTCTCGTATGTAAGCAAGAGATGTGCAGTTTAATAAATTTGATTGTAATGAATAAGAATACAAAGAAGATAGTATTGTTTTGTTTTTACTTTCATGATTTTGTGCAGGATTAGATAAGAACATTTAACATACCTCGAAGGAAGAGAGCAAAAATGAACATTGTTATACATCATTTTACCTAAATGTCTTTGACTATAAAATTCAACTTACTAGGAGTACGCCACATTGAATAATGTCTTCTTTAACAAACCCCCTGCAGCAATCTTCTGGGTCAAACCTGTTAATGCACAAAGCATGAAAACAGATCCATCTCACGATATGGAGTAATTGATGAGAGTAAAATAACATAGAAAACTATTTTCATCGCATTCTGCAGTTGACAAGGTTACAATAAACGAAGGATCACAAAGTGTAATTCTTTAGCATCGTCATTCCTTGGCAGATCTGTGCCAAGTTGGGTCTTGTATAAGTCTCTAACCTAGTATTCATGCCTCAGAGAAGCACTCCAACCATAAATAGCATCATGACTAGTGAATCAAACACAAGAACATGAGTAATGCTGCCTCATTCATCAGGAGATAGTAAAGGATACATTCACTTTTTTCCAACTGGACATTGAGTGTTTAAGTACTCATCCAAGGAGGCACAATAGTACTATCTTAAGGTTTACTTCCATCAATATGTACAAAAGAATAACAATCATAATCAAGATAGCATCGTGGTCAGGAGTTTTACCTGAATATATTCTATCTAACACACGTGGCACAGCACAGAAAATAGTTGGTTTTAGCTCCCCAATATCTTCAAGAAGAAGTTTTACATCCTGAAAACATGTAATATTTAGTAATCTAACCCTATTGCGAAAGCATGGTAACCATCCATTCACACTTAACATAAAATCAACCTCAGTGATGGTTACCATATAAATGGTTTTTGAGTGTTATGATGCTTACCCCTCGCCAAAAGCCTATGGAGGCACCTTGTGATATAAAGAATTCCTCAATTACTCGATCAAAGATATGAGCAAGAGGTAGATATGACAGATAGACATCCTCAGTGGTCAGCTATAAAATTGATAGACAAGGATTTAATTAGACATAACCTCCCATTTTAAAAAATGTAGTATGAGAAGTTAACAATTGCACATTGTTCACAAGCCAGTTCAGGGTCCAAAAATAACTACACTTTTGATTTTATACTCACAAAACCTAGGATATGATGAAGATAATCACCTTTTCATTAACATTTTCTAGCAGTGCCTTCACACCAGATACAATAGTAACAATGCTATCATTTGAGATCATTACTCCCTTGGGATCTCCGGTTGTTCCACTAGTATACATAATTGTACAAATATCACTTTTCTTTTTCAGTGGGAGATCATAGTGTTTATCCTCACCCTGTCACAACATAGAATGGTCATTTAGTTTCATCCAAGGATCAATCAGGAGTAATAACTAAAAAAAAGGTGAAAAACCAAAAACCTAGAGTAATTTTCCTTAAGATAATTATTAAAAGGAAAATAATGAAGCTAGAAAGTTAAGAGCAATTTTCCTTAGTTTAATAATTAAAAGGAAAATAATGAAGCTACTGATATCCAATGGATCAGAAGAACACCTCAACTGTGTCCCAATCTCAATACTGTCTTGTTTAGTTGAGATATTACTAAGATGGAATCCTTTCCAAATGCAGCAGAGAAAAAATAAAAAAAATGAAAAACATGAAACAGAGTTTAAGAGACAGTGCAGGGTATTGACCCAGGGGTTAAGGGACAAAGATTCAAGTCAGATTGACCTTAAGGTTTTGTAATAAATAAAAGGTTGAAAAGAAAAGACATCAAATCATATGAGTGCCAAATTAGCTATCCCTGCCAAATGAAAAAGAAATGAAAAACTAATGAAGATATAACCAAGTGATTACAAGATAAATATTAAAAAAGTGCAAGATTGCAATTAGGTATACATAAAGTTCGTAATCTAACAAATTAGGTTGTTTTGAACACTCTTAATATGAGGGCTGACTTTTGTTTAAATAAATTGTGTTACCTATCTAAGGAGAGCTTCCCCATTTATTAAACGTTAAAGACATTTAGAGACCTTAAAGGCTATAAATGGCAATGTGTAAAAGTTTTCATTCTCAGATGGAAAGATTGGCAGTAACAAGAGGTGTAAAATGGGATCTACCAATCTAGAACTGCAGGGTACAAGATAGGGCTGAACACAAATACTGACAATGAAGAAAACATTTTCTTATTCTAATGGCTATCTCACCACTCTCCCTCTCACTCTCATTCAAACCTACTCTTTGTGGTCTTATACAGGCAAAGTGTTCTCTTCTGGGCTATGCCGTTGGCTTGTTGAAGTACAAAAGCACAAGTTCCTTCCATTTGTCTTCTTATTTTCAATTGGGTTTAGATTTTAGAGAGATGACAATGACAATGACAATGCACGACAACTGAGATGAGGTAGAACAAAACCAATAAGTATGGCTGACAACCACTGAAAGTAGGTTATTGATGTTTGAAAATTGGTAGTATAACAAATTGCGGAATTATGACTTGGGTAGAATTTCATTTCTATAAAGCTTCTTGTTTTGGAGATCACATCAAGCATTCTTTTGAGAACCATAGCTCCTCTATATAGGATATTAACTTTGTGTGAATTTCATGAACAGAAATAGAGAATTGCCTATTGAACTGAGAGGGATTGTCACCCAATTCAACTGTGACTTTCTCAGAAGGGTTTCTGTATGGTAGTTTTCGCCCGTGAATAGACAACGACTCCATATCGATCTTGGGTTTCCAAATTGATATGGATGGACTGGGTCAGGTCTTAGAACACTAACACAAACAAATTGAACTCTTAAACTTCATGATTAGAAATGAAGCACATTACATACACCACAGACAATTACCATTAATATATTTAAGATGATGTTGGAAAAAATGTTCACTAGGTTATGCGATCTACCATGAATGCAACAGTTAGCCTCAAGGAAAGTAGCACAGCAATATACCAGTTTTAAAAAATCTTCCCAAGAGTAAACTTCCAAACCAAACTTCACAATCTCTTCCCTTTGCTCCTGAGTGACCTCCCCAAAGCTCACAATTCCTGCATAATATAGTAACCACAATCACTTTTCATAAAAATTTGACAAGGAAAAGCAAAACCTTAAAAGATCCACTTACTTTTCAAGTATTGTGTTGAGTTGGGAAATGTTTTCAATAGCTGGTTGAGAAAGAGAGAATTTAAGATCACTAAAGGATGCTATTAGCATATAAAAATGAAATCCCTAATCATAAATAAAGACCATAAAGCAATCTCAGCCAGGTCAGATAAATGAAGAGAACTTCAAGAATTCTTCTGAGTTTTTAATTCCAACTCTGGATGATGTTACCCAAATTTGTAGCCAATTTAAAAGAGTTGAAATATCATTAAAATGTGAGTATGAGAGCTATATCCAAATGGGTTTTTTTTTTCTTTGTCGACAGTGTTCAAAAGTAAATGACAACAAAGCATACCTCTGGAATTTTTTTTTCTTCTGAGAAAGCAATTGAGACCTCTGAATGGCATATAATGTACTCCACTGCTCCAGCACCTAATAGACCATGGATTCAAGAGTGTAAAAAGACAATTTGTCAGGATAACAATTTTTAAGTTACAATACAAGAACACAAGTTTAAATTCAAGCTTTGAACATGACACACTAGCAAGTGGTAACAATGTTTCAATAGAAAATTACTCTAAATTCATTGACACTTGAAAAAGAGTCACATGTTTTGAGCTATCAAAGTGAAAGAGAATTATGTACCTAAAGTATCGTACAAAGGTACACAGTAAAGCCCATGGGCATTGCATGCCTGCAACGGTAACAACAAAAGAATAAAAATGCGATATATCTTTGACATTCAGGAGTCACACGAATCTATTTACCCTTCCCCTTTTGCTATCAGCCTCAGTTGAAACACAAAGCACACTAAATTAATAGCTTGGGGAAGTATAAATATAAAAAAAGTATCAGACAATTACACATATAAGCCTATTACTGAGAAAACACTAATCA
Organism: Erythroxylum cataractarum; assembly: GCA_024703695.1. Taxonomy (NCBI): domain Eukaryota; kingdom Viridiplantae; phylum Streptophyta; class Magnoliopsida; order Malpighiales; family Erythroxylaceae; genus Erythroxylum; species Erythroxylum cataractarum. Next base: position 53,312,953 of record JANJEY010000236.1, read on the forward strand.
GCAATTAAGATGTTTCTGTCCCCTAGCCAGACATTTCAAATGGCATCTGAAGCAATGTGCACTCAGACTTCATACCACTGAGAGCTTCCTGAAATGTTAAAAACAGATTCTTTGATGAACGCAGTTTCATCTTAGAACAAAAGGTTTTGGACAACAGGAGTCTCCCAGCAAGTTTTGCTCTTCACAGAAGAGGAAAAGCTTTCCATTGAACTGGACAAAACTAGTAATGCTAATGACAACAGTAATGAGTTACCTCCATGCTAATAATCCACTCTGGGCAGTTGGCACCATAAATGCCACACTTGTCTCCCTACAGATCATCAACAGGCAAAACCAATTAATGCTCAAATTTCATATACGAAGTCCAGATTACCTAACAAGATAAATGATCCTTTACCGGTTCGACACCACAACTGCGGATTGAATTCCCAACTTTAATTACCAAATCATATACTTCTTTGTAGGTTTGCCACTCATATTCATCAGCCTGAAAAACAAATAGCCAACAATCCAAGTTTTAGCAACTAAAAGAGCTGCAATGGCAAGATACACAAATAAGAGGTACAACGAGATTTTTTTAACAAAAATGACTACAAAATAATACCTTCCCATTAACAATCTTTCGGCGACCAAGCATTCGACTGTTGGGATATTTCTCAACACTTGTCCTGTAAGAAGCAAAACGGTTCAAATCAATGTTAAGTGGCTTTGGGGTATTTAAGGGACGCTCTAATTAAAGTGGAAATTTTAGAACGTGAAGGACAACATATTTTACAAATCTAATTAACGTTAGTGTACTAATGGAACAAATGTATAGAGCACAAAGGTAAATTGGTCTTCCATTAAAACTATACATAATTATATATTCCAAGGAGAAACTGAACTAGAATTCCTCAAAAGAACAAACTTTTGCACCAAATAAGGAAATTACTTTATTTTCTAATTAACAGAAAGAACAAGGAGAGTGAATGCTAAAGGTCCCTGCAAATGAGTCAGTAAAAAACAACTAAAAAACACCAAAATATCAGTCAGTAAACTAATCCTGCTTCCAAATCCCTCCAAGATACGTTTACACTTGCAACAGAAGTAAGGACAACAAGAGTTGACTTTTTCTCCAAGCGGGAACCTATCCTCCAAACACCAAAGAAAATATTTTTCCCATAAACCAAACAAAAATGAGAAGAAGAGGATTAGAGAAAACGAACCGGAAAATATCCCAACAAGAATCCATCCCGGGAAGAAGAGGAGCAAATCCATCCTTAGCAAAAACACTCCGATAAACAGGCCCCACCGAAGGCTTCCCATCACCACCTTCCTTGGCCTTTTCCACCTCAACCAAGTACTTCATCTGAGCCATTATTTTTCTCACAGACTATGCTCTCTCTATGTATATGTGTATATGTATGTACGTGACTGTATGTGTCTACAGAGAGACGTGTCTGTATAGAGGTAAAAGTGCGTGTGTGGTGAGGAGAAATAAGAAAATGGCACTCTCAGATCGCCGGGTATGAAAAGAAAAGTATTTAGTTGTATTTAAGATAGTCAGACTATTAGGTGGAGAAAAGGTTATAAAAATAAGTGCGACTCTTCCCTTTGATATTTTATTTTTCTTGTTTGCTTGTGTGTGTTGGAACTGGAAGACAAGTCTTGTTAAGGTGGCGGAGACTTTTCTGACTAACAGCGAGGTAGACCAGAGGACCACCAAACCAAACCAAACCGAACCGAACCCCAAACAACTACTCATTTTTATTTTCTCAAAAGTTCCGGCCAAACTCAGGGTGTCAAGCCCGATCCTTGATTGAATGGCCCATGATCCAACAGGCCGAAACTGGCCGTTCAGCCCAACTCATCTTGTTTTTTTAAAAAATTATAAAACATCATATTTATTATTTCGGCCAAGTCATAAGTTGGCTCGACCAAATTCATGCCCAACCCGTGACCCCATTAGGTCAAACCATTTTAACCCATAAGTTAATCAATTCGGGCTAAAATCAGGCCGGATTGAACCAAAATCGTCCTTAAACTCAATCCTCAAAGAGATGACGTCAAAATTCATAATCTAGAAGTGTCAATGTGTGGTTATTTGGTTTTGTCCTATTAAATAGGGAATTATCCAAAGTCTTATTTTTATGACTTTTTTACTTTGATATTTATCTATTTATCTTTTTTTCTCTAAATATATATTATTTACTACATATTTTTGTGATATCACTAATACCCATTATAAAATATCATCACCTTTTTTATTTACTTTCAAAAATTTTCTTTGGAAATGCTCTCCTAATTTTCATTATAAGAAGGATTTTATCATCACTTTTTTACAAATTATTGCCATTTTACATTGTATAGTTGAAATTGAGTAGTCCATTTTTCACATTATTTTAAATTGAAAGAGAACTCTCATTTTGTACCATTTTTTCATATAAATTTTGATGAATACAATATGATAGACCTCTCATATTTCATAGAAATTTTAATCATAAAAAACAAATCCTTACTATGTGAATTTATTTTAATTAAGGCTGAAAACATCTCCTTAATCCTAGCTACACCTGTCCAAAATTTATTATACTAAAACCAAAAACGTCTTCTTGAATTTTGATCTCAACTATATCAAACTAAATATTTATTATGTTAAGAAATTTTAAATGATAATAATAAGCATTAAATGTTACTTTAACTTTCTTTTAGTTTATGTGCCAACTCTCAAATTATTAAGATATTGATAGTGGATTTTCACCTTTATCAACAAAACCACAAAATGGACCAATAAATACCAATATTAATTTGCAAAAAATTTTAAGCCTATATTTAATTATTTCACAATTAAAACATGGAACTAGGGTATATGAGTTAATCGATTAGAATAACATATGATAATAAGGTGTTATATTGTTAACTACAATCCCTACTTATTTAATTGATGATAATACAATTGCATTTTCTTCTCTCTCCATAGATATCTTAAATTGCAAGTTAATTCTAAGTTCCTGAAATTTGGTTACAAAAAATAAATTAGTACCTAGATGATGAATCCCCTCAAAACTATTATAATATTAACCTTTTATTATACAATTGTTTTATTGACTATTGAACTATGGAAATGCCTATCATATGCTAATAACTCACTTAAGACTACTAACAACTAATCTTGGGTTTATCAACTGAATTACGCAGGTTAGAGTTTCTAAGATTGATTTATCGATTTGCAAATTTCGCTATTACGTTTGACCCTAATCCAAATGATTTATATCCACCTATCTCTAAGTTTGTAATAAACTCTTTTCAATTACGGTAGATCTATTTATACATAGGATTTATCAATCTCTATGTTATGAATTAGATTATGTACTAATAGTCCAGATCTATTAGAACATATATTAAGTACGTAATTGAATCATAATAGATCAATCGAAACAATTGCATTAGAATACAAAATCAAAACATATTATAGCACAAACTATGGTTAATCTCACCTAGATATTAAAGATGTTTAGTTACACATGATAGAAAACAAAATCAAACATAAACAAAAAGAAAAACGAATTAGTTCATAATTCTAAATCTCCCTTCTTTTCTATCAAATCTTCTTGCAAACTATAGGTTTAATGTTGTAAACTATTGGATCTATTAATGATTTCTTCATGATTTTCACATCTCTGGATCAATATTGCCCCTTTTGAATTATCTTTATATCTGGAATTGCCTCTAAAAGTCTCCTCCAATTTGCATCTACTCACGTCCTTTTATAGTAAATTTAGGGTTTCTAGGACATACATAGTCTGAGACATGGACCTGTATCAAATTGTTTATCTCCAAAAACACTTCAAATCATGACTTTACAAGTTTTGAGAGACTTACAAGGCCACATACATGATCGTGTATCCCTAATTGCTTTAAATCTTTGTTTTTTGCCACAATTTCACCCAACTTCCTCTCCTTTTGATCTATAAAGGCAATTATAACTTATAAATGTACTCGTTTATAACAAAATTACAAAACATCAAGCAAAATACATCAAATCTAAGTGAATAAATATAGTCTAATATGCATCTATCAAACACAATCAAACTTGAGCTTTTGTTTGTTCTCAAGCAAATCAAAATCAAAATTATAAATTATAAATTTACAACATCTATCCTTCATTAATCTTAACTTATCCATTTATACTATAAATCATCATATTATGTTATATTAAATTACATACAATTATATTCAAGTTATCCTAAAACTAACTTCCTAAGTCAATATTAATAGTAATCACATAAATAACCTCATTAAAATCTAAAACATAAACCTTTACACCCTACCAACATTTAACATAATACACTCAAGTGTTCAGGGTCAAAAGTATCAAACTCTCATAGGAGAAATCTTATCATAGGCTTGCAATTTTATCACATCTCAACCACTTGTATGTAAACTAGAAACGAAAATTAAAAGTTATTTATAAGGGTTGTAATGAGACTTAGGTATGATATGATTGGGATAATAAAAAGATTATATGGAGGAAATTTACAAATGAGAATATTACATGAAACTTGTTCATAATACACACAGATCCTTTTATCATAACTCATTGGATATTTTTTCCTCTTTTCTTGTTTTATGCTCATTTTTTATCAAAACATTTTGGAGCATTCATCATGTACCATAATTAAAAAGATATTAAACCTATCAAAAGTTCAAGTTTCAAACATTCAGTAATGTAAATAACCTTCAGGGTTTAAAATAATAACAAGGCTCCAATGAAGAATAAGATAAGGTTAATAATTTACTTAAAATCAATGAAAAAGGCTAAGGCTCAACTTGGTTATTCCTAAAGGATAAAATAAGGTAAGGTAATTATCAAAGAAATAGGCTACAATAAATTGTTGAATTTAAGTGCCTTTATCATGTTAATGCTTCTAATTTAACAACCATGGTCTAAATATGCATAATAAAAGTAGGTTCTATAATCATTCAACTATGCACGATAATACTCATGAAAGAATAAAAGGAGCTTAAAAATTTTTCGAATTTTAATTTTAGGCTTAAAAGCTCACAAAAAAGATGAATGAATGTGTGTAACTAATGTGCGATTTCATTCAACTTGATTACTTTGATGATAAATAAAAATATGACTTATAAAGGCAATTTTATTCTAACTATCATCCTTTTCATACTAATTCAAATTAGTATTCAATAATGAAATACAATATTTATCGACCGATTTCAATTAAGTTAAGATATCAATTCATAAATTTTAATAATTAAGATTATAATAAGCTTAAGAAAATCATTAAAATCATTAGCCCCTTTCCTACACTTAAAGTTATACCTTGTCCTCAATATACATAAAAATAAGCATATAGAATAATTAAGAAGATTAAGTGGTTCCAAAGTACAACAATTTTCTGATTCTAATTCATCCAATTTTAGACTAATATCCTTTCAAAGTAGAAAGAAAAGGGGATAAAAAAATAAAATAAAATAAAATAAATAAATATGAAACATGAAAATAAAAATAACATAAAATTTAAAATAAAAAATCCTAATTCATAGGTTTCCTTCCATGTAGCACTTATTTAATGTCGTTAGCTCGATGTTCCTTGTACGTTACTCTCATCCTAGGTCTATGATTAGTGGCTTGCTTCCACCCTTTTCTCTACAAAGAGGTTTCTTAGCCTGTAAGTAGTCACCTGTTGCAAGATAATAGCAGGAGCATAATTTATCAAATTAATAAATCTTATCAACTGCATTAATGTTCTTTTTAATGTCAAACTATTAATAAAATGAGGGATAATGAAACTCCCTGAATCTTTTGTTGACCAAGCAGTTTGTCTTGGAGGAAGTAGGACCCTCCGTACTTAAGGTGGCTACTAATAATTCAGTAGTAGTTTCCTTATTGGGTTCCTCCACTAGTTCTTCCTCAACCACCTTTGTCCATTATTCTTCTTTCTTTACTTAGATAAATTTTTTTTGCTCATCTTCTTCTTCAATTATCATTTTCCACTCCTCTACTTTCTCTTCTTAGATGGAGACTTCCTCTTTTTTTATGCCTGCTGCCTCAGTCATATTTTTGTCCTCCTCTACAACAACAGCAGTTACCTCCTCACCGTCTTGGAATGCCACTTCATCTATAAACCCAACCTTCGTCTTTTCTTCACTCTGCTGCTTTAATAAGCTCAAAAAGTATTGTGTTATGCTCAAGATGTTCAGTTGAAGAAAATTTTTCTTCAAATTCACATAGGCTAACTTTAAGTTTGGCAAGTCATTCTATTATTTTATTTGCAATGCTTTGTTCTTCTTCTTCTTCTTCTTCTTCTTCTTCTTCTTCTTCTTCTTCTTCTTCTTATAGTTCGTTTCCACTCTTAAGGGTGGTTTTCATTCCATGTTCTTTAGGATTTGTTTCAGTAGGAATAAGTAGATTTCCTTGCATCTTGTCAGATATTATCTTCTCCAACTAATCAATCTAATTCATCATATTTTGTATATGAGCCTATGTTTCCTAATGCCTCATGATTGATTCTTGAATAAAACTAGCCATCATATCTTTCAAAGTTGGCTCCTTATTGGAGGTTCTTGGTACTATAAATATTCAACTAGAGCTTAATCATTCCATACATAAGCATAAGAGTTGCTCCACTCTAAATTACAACCATTTTCGTATGTTGCACCTTAAGTTTGGTTGTACATGCTTGGTTGCTCTCACATATAGGTTGGCGTCCGACATTTGTGATTGTAATGGTTACTCCCACAAAAGTGACAACATGGCATGGATACCAATTGAGCCTCTAAAAATATGTGAGGAAACCTTTCTCTACCATATGGTGATGTTATATACTGTGAAGACACATCATAGCTCCCATAAGAGTATTATTGTCTACTCCATCCTTCCATTGTGAGTTGTGGTGATGATGATAAACTTTAATCCTTAAAATAAACCACAAACACACTGTTAATATAAAGAAATTCAAAAGATAAATAAATGAATAAGCTAAGAATACAAAATGATGCAATAAAAATAAAATAAAAAATAATGACTAGAGTAATAGCATCCTGGTGTTCCTAATATCACTGTCCCTTACAACAATGTCAAAAATTTGATTGGTTATTTCTATACCAATATTAATTTTATTACAAGTGCACAACATAGTTAACAGCTACCCCACAAAACCACAACCTAGTTCTCCAAATTCACATTAATCTAACAAACAATCCAAAAATAACATCAACTATAGCTAACAAGATATAGCCAAACTATTGCTTTTTTCATAATTAAATTATATGCATGCACATACGCTACTTAATCAAGTAACAAACAGCCTACACTTTTAGATGATAACTTAAGTAAAATCTTAGTTAAACTCAATTATAGGGAAAGAAGAAGCTTGGAGTGGATGAGTAATTGATTGGTTATTCCTTTACTAATATTGAATTGTTGTAAGTGCACAGTGTAGTTGTAGCTAGCACAGGCAAGTGCGTTCTATCCCACGAAGACTATAAGTTTTAGTAATTACCCTTTTTCTATTATCTAGCCTAAGAATTAGAATTTATATTTTAATTAAAATTAAAGATAAAAATAACTAACTTAAGAATCACTAACTATGATCTCAGGATAAGTAAAATACGAAGAAAACTCCTTATCAAATAGTAGTGTCTAAATGATGAATCCTCCTTTTATCAAGCAATCATATTATTGAATATTGGACTGCGAAAATTCCTATCTTATGTTCATAACTCTTTTGAAACTATTAACAACTAATCCATTAGTTAATTAGCATAAATCTTTCTAGTTAAAATCCTTAAGATTGATTTATCGATTTATGAATTTCCTTATTATGTTTGACCTTAATTTAGAGGACTTATGTCTACCTATCTCTAGGTTTGCAATCAATTCCTTTCAATTATAGTAGATCTATTCAAACAAAAGGACTTCATAATCTCAATCATATGAAATCAAATCCTACACTAATATTCTAGATATATTAGATTAAGCATAAAGAACATAATTGAATCGAAATAATCAATCAACATATTTATGTTGAATAAAATATTAAAAGATGCTTTTATCCCAAAATAGGGTTCATCACATCTAGACACTAAACACGTTTAGTTACTTATAATAGAAAATGAAATCAAATATAAACATGTATGAAAAATAATAGAAAAAAAGAGTTTTTAATTCTAAATCTCCCTTTTTTTTCTCATATTGGAAATTTTTG
>JANJEY010000236.1:53357698-53377003 GCA_024703695.1 Erythroxylum cataractarum
TTTCTTTAACTTCAAGTCCCGATGCAGAAGAAATGTAATTAAACGGTTGAGTTTGCCTTGCATGGAAAGGATGTGACGTGAAAAAAAAAAAAAAAAACCTTACATTCGTGAACCATAAATGTTTGCTTACGAGAGACTCGAATTATCTATTTCTTTTGGTTCTACTCTTTGGGACGTGATCGTTTGTCTAATATTATGGTATCTTATTCTGTTTTATAAATTTCAATTATTTATTTATGTGAGTCTTGCGTTCATTTATGTGAGACCCGTGTAAGATCCACATAAATAAATTGTTGAGATTCATGGGACAGAATAAAACTTTATAAAATTGGACAGACGATCCGGACTCGCTTCGAGACAGAATCTTCTGTCCAATATTATGATGTTTTATTCTGTTCCATAAATTTGAGTCATTCATTTATACGAATCCTGCATTTATTTATGTGAGTTTATTTATGTGAAACCTACTTAAAACTCACATAAATAAATGACTGATATTCGTAAAACAAAATAAGACATCATAAAATTAAATAGAAGATCCAAACTCTTGAGCTTCGCGGTGCAAGAGTGTGGCCTCGACATGTGTAAACAATGCATGTCGAAGTTTTACAAGGACTTGGCAAAATGTACGAGAATAGAACAGTCTGCATCAGAAAACGACATATTTGCTTAAGGAAGGCAATCAGAGTGCCGACAGCTTGGCCTTACTTACAGTGCAAGCCCGTCTGGGCATCTACTACCTTCAACAGCCTCCGATGTTTGTCTGGGCCTCCATGCGCCGTGACCACCACGGCTTTTTGTACTACAAATACTACGATATTTAGGCATTTTACGTAATTTGTTTCCATTTCCTTGTAAAAATAAAAAAGAAAACAACATATTTTGTCAAATTTCCCAGCACGCATCAACTCTTAATTGACAGAAAATTCACAAATAAGGGAAGCAATAGGCGAAGGAAGAAAGGATAATATATAGTAAGTTTACACTATATTTAAAATTCTAATTGTTTTTGAAATGACCTACTTAATGAAATGTGGACGCCACGTTTTGTAATCCCAGCAGTCCACGTAGGTTATTATTTCGAATTCATCGGTTAACTCCGTCGTTTCTCGACACAGGTGGCGTCAGTAAAACGACTTCAATTTCCGGACCTTGACTTAAACCCTTTCTTATTTCCAAGTTTCGGTTACTTTATAAGGCTTGTTACACAACTTACGCTCAACGGGTTCTGGGTGGGTTTTCTTCGGTTCCTCGCCTTAAGTGTTTTGATCTGGAAAGGGATTGTAAATGACGGAAAACAGAAAGAGAATACAATGACTTCAGATAGCAGCGAAGCAAGCAAAGGCGTCCGTGTAAAGAGAAGGAAACCGAGAAAACATGGTCAGAGAAGAGTAAACAGGAAGCAAAAGAACTACGTTTGTACAATCAGCACTAGGTTTCTCGTAAGAAGCTGCTCAGGACGTCATACAAAAACGAAACTTAAGAAAAGAAGCATCGGAGATTTCGTCAAACCTTTATCAGAGGAAAAGAAAGCGGAAGGAAAAGACAAATGGATTGAGGATCAGGGTGAAGAGGCTTGTGACGAACCAATAAAAGAAGAGACGTCTAATTCATTATCAGGGTGTCCTTCGGACTCTTCAGATGACAACGGGCAAATTGCTGTTGAACCTCCGTGGATAAATGTACTTTATGGGGGAGAAGACGATGAGGACTGGAATCGGACAAGCGCATGTCATGGAATCATCTCGGTGATGGGACGTCAGAGAACAATGGAGGATGCGGTTACAGTGGCGCCAGGCCTATTTAAGATTGGTGAGCACGAAATATATGATTTTTATGCCGTTTATGACGGGCATGGAGATGCAAGGGTGGTGAACGCATGCAGAGAAAGAATGCACCAGCTTCTGGTGGAGGAGGTGGAGAAAAGTGAGCCAAGTAGTAGTAATGGTGGGCAGGGATTGAGGTATTGGGAGAAGGTGATGGGAAGTTGTTTTGGGAAGATGGATGAGGAGGTGAATGGTGATGGTTGTGAGGGAGAGGTGGAGCTCGGGAAAGCTGGATGGACAGTGCGGACGGTTGGATCGGCTGCAATGGTTGTTCTTGTGAGGAAAAGGGAGGTTGTAGTGGCGCATTGCGGGAATTGTAGGGCGGTGTTGTGTCGGGACGGCATGGCTGTGCCTTTGTCTCGTGATCATAAGGTTATGTGCCCCTGTCTTTTTTTGTCTTTTACTTCCTAAGAGGTCTCTCGTATGCATCAAATTCCTTGCTTCTGTCCTGCGTAAAACACAAGGTTACATGTTGTGGGTCAAAAAAGGGCTAGGCCCTTATGTGAATAGGAGCCCAAACGTAAACTCCGTACACATTTCGAACCATATCCAATCCAAGCTTTGCACAATTAGCTAAACCAAGTAGATAAATTTGGTCACTTTACCTAGAAAACGTTCGTGGCATTATCTACACTACAACTTTCTTTAATTTTTAATGTCCCCTTTTCCTAAGATGATGTGAATATCTGTTGACATATGTTAATATCCCCCTCAAACTCAAGGTGGCAGTAAAGATGATAATTTGAGTTTTGAGAAAAGATTTTGAAAACATCGAAGCAAATGTGATTTGGTAAAAAAAATCAGTAATTTGTGCTTGAGATTAGATTGGGACAAGTTGTAAAGTACTGTGAAGTATATGACAACATACAAGATGACAATCGATCAATATATGTTTAATTCGTTCATGAAAAACATCATTGTGAGCAATCTGTATGGCAATATGATTATCACAAAGAGATGGACTACTGAAGAAAAGGTGACAATGATATCTAGAAGTAGCCATTTTAACCATAAAAGTTTAGAGGTATTGTCAACTAGGGCATGGTATTCTGATTCAGTGCTTGAGCGAGAGACAATTGTTTACTTCTTGCTATGCCAAGAAATGACAGATGTGCCAATAAAGAAATAGTACCCAGTGGTAGATCGACCATTAGTTGCTCCAGCCTAGTTGGCATCTAAGGATGCATATAAATCTAATGAAGTAAATGACTGAAGTGAAATACATGAAACAAAGTTTCTCAAATGCATTGACGTATATGAAGAGCAGTAGAAAAGTGAGTGGTACGCAGACATGAACGGACTAATAATGTGAATTGCATGAGCGATATTTGGACAAGTGACAATAAGATATATAAGACTACCAACTGGCTGTCGATAAAGTATAACATTATTCAAAGGAGTTAGTAGTAGAGATATGATCATTAGAGTCGTGTGGAGTGTTAGCAGTCTTAGTGTCAATGAGACTAGTACGAGAGATAAGATCAATAGTATACTTGACTTGTGATAAGTAGTAGCCTGTATCATCATAAGATATTTCAATGCCTAAAAAGTAGCACAGTGGACCTAAATCTTTCATTTCAAATTGTTGATGAAGACAGAATTTAAGAGTAGCGATCCCCTGAGTGTCAACATTAGTTATTATCATGTCATCAACATATAGAATGAGAAGAGTGCACCTTTGACCTATTTTCTGGATAAACAAAGCATGATCGTAAAAATTGGAACTAAAGTCAAGATGGTAGATGGTGGAACTAAATTTAGAAAACTATGATCGAGGAGCTTGTTTAAGGTCATATAAGGCTTTGCGAACATGACAAACTTTATTAGGTGGAGAAGCATACCTAGGTGGAAATTACATATATACTTCTTCATGAAGATCACTATTAAGAAAGACATTCTTGACATCCATCTAGAATAATTCCCAATGCTTGCTTGTTACTAAGGCAATAAGATTACGACTGAAGTTAGGCAAGCTACAGGAGCAAAGACCTCCTCATAAACAACTCCTTATTTTTTAGTAAACCTCTTTACAATCAATCATGCTTTGTATCTTTCGACTAATCTATGAGCTCGAGTCTTAATTTTATAGACCTATTTATAGCCAATAAGTCTCAAGTGTATAATTCTTCCACCATTGCTTTTTGCTATAAGGGGTTAGAGTTGGCTTCGCGATAGGTGCGAGATTTATATAGAGAAACAATAGTCAAATAAACATGGAATTTTTTAAGATGAATAGATGGTTGACTTACGATCGACAGAGGGGATGTGGAGACTAAATAGATTCTCATGAATGAATAGAAGCGGAAGAGTTATTTGGTGAGGATAGAGGATCTGCAGCTAGAGAAGACATAATATAATCGGGTGTCGGTTGTGTTAAGTTGTTAAAGCTGTAAGATAAACTTACAAAAGAAATATCAGGAAACAAAACTATAGTAGGATAAAAAAAAATTGTGTGAGGGTTTGCTAACTCAAAAAATTGATATTGTTGAGAATATTTTATGTTCCCAAAAAATGATATATCGAGAGATTCAAAGTCTTAGAGATAGTGGATCCCAACATCTATATCCTATGTGCTCTATCTCATACCCTAGAAAACAACATAAACGTGCTCTAATTACAAGTTTGGTGTCCTCATGAGATTGTAATAAAACAAAGCATGCAAACTAAAAACTTTGAGAGACTGATAATTAGGAGCATGATTGAATAAGTGCTCATGTGGAGAGATATTGCCTATGATAGGAGAGACAATGTGACTGATAGTATAGGCAACAACAAAGGATGCTTCCCTCCAAGGGGTTCTGGACAAAAAGATTTTATAAGAAGGGTTCAATAGTATCAAGAATATGTCTACGTTTACGTTCAACCCGACTATTTTATTAAGATGTGGTTAGTCAAGATCCCTACATGATGGTACCTTGTTGGTTAAGAAAATTGATAAAATTTATATCTTTGTATTCTATTGCGTTATCAATTCGAAATACTTCAATCTTGCAAGAGAACTGAGTGTGAACCATATTAACAAAATGAGAGTAATGGAGAATAGTTAAGATCTATAGCGTATTAGATAAATCTATATATAGTGAGAAAAATCATTGACAAAGATCACACAATAGTTTATACTACCTATAATTTCATAAGGTTCAAGACCTTAAATTTTAGAATGAATTGGATCAAAAGGTGTTAAGAGATAGAATCATTGAGAGAAAATGGTAAAGCATGATTTTTAGAGAGTTGACAAGGGACATAATTAAAATTTTTAGTCTTAACCTGACCTAGGTTACTGGTAGAGATTAAAGACCCCAATCTAGAGGTAGAAAGATGAACCAAACGAGAGTTCCATATAGGTGACAACACCAACTACAAGTTTTGATGGGCCATTTAGTAAAGTAAGCTCAAATAGTCATCCAACCTTATGCTCTTTCCTAAGGATTGTTGTTTGTGGATCCTGCACAATACAACTATGACTCAAAAAGGATTGGTTAACACCAAATTCACTTAATTGTCCAACAAAAAAATGTTTAATGAGAATTTTTGAACAAGAAAAGTTTTAGGTAAATGTAATATGGATGTGTGAACAAGACCTAAATGTTGGACATGCATAGTAGAATTATCGGTAGTATGAACAACCTATGAAATAGATGATATTGTTAAAAATTCAAGAATAGAAAAATCAAAAGTCATATAATTGCAACCGGTAGAATTAAGATACCAAGAGTTTTGAGGTAACTGATGTGACAAATAAGGCAGACAAGGAGACTGTATCAGAATCTAGTTGATGTTATTGAAGAAGGACATGTAGATCCTTTAATGAGAAGCTGGGACAGTTGCTTTCTGTTGACCCCTCAGTGGCAGCAACAATAGTGGAAGTAGGCTTTGGAAGAATTACCTTGTCTAGAGTTTTGTTTGAACCTTTTTCTACATTCAGAGATATAATGTCTAGGCTTTTTACAATAGCTGCACGATCCTTTATAAAACTTCTTACCAAAGTTGTGAGAAGTTTGAGACGAAGTATAAGTTGAAAGGACAATATTAGTAAATGGAACAAATTTTTCAATGCGAAGCATATTAAAGTGACTTTCCTCTAAGATGAGCTCGATAATAATAGTGTAGAGATTGGGCAGAATTCTTCTATGAAGAAAAGAACTGTGAATTAGTTTAAATTTATCCTTGAGAGTCATAAGCAAATGCCATATATGTTGACAATCACGGAGATTTGAGTAGAGCGAAGCATCATCAAGATTAGGCCAAATAGGATTGCCAAGTGCTAGTTGTTCCCAAAGTTCTTGTAATTCAGACACATAATTTTGTTTTGTCAGTCTAGGTTATTGTTGCATGCGATGAAGTCCCTTATACAATTGAAATCAGTGGACATCATCCGATATGGAGTAACAATTTTTCAGGAAATTTCATACCTCATAAGTTGTGTCAAACTACCGAAAGTTAAATTTGATGACTTTGAAACATGTATTTCGAAAATATGTTAAGATTTGATAGTTCATTCTAGCTCCTACCACTCTTCGTTTGATGAATACGTCAACGTTTTCATCTTTCTTTTGAGTAGGTTTAGGTATTTCTTCGATAACAATACGCCATAGGAATCTCCCCTGAAGAAAATTACGCATTTTCTCAACCTAAAGATCATAGTGGGAGCCATCAAAGATGATATTATAGGACTGGAAATCTATTGGGAAAGTTTAAAGGTATCTATCGTAAAAGAAGATAATAAAATAAGAGAAAACTTACTTATAGAGACGAAAATTTGTTATTCGAACCTCAAATTTGGATTTAGAACATCGAAAAATCTTAGGAATCGATCTAGCTTAAAGAGAACCTAAATTAAAATGTACTGAACTAGGTAGTCAAAATGTTAGCCAACCACTTTTTAAACTGAACAAAACCGAACTGAACAAAGGAAGAGGCGACACGTGGACAAATAAGGAAACGACAAGTGCGAAGATGACATGGCAACAACTGTAATGATGTCTTAGTGACAGCCGACGACCTTTCAAATCACTAGAATTCTGGGTTATGTGGCAGATGACATGGTGATGATGTGGCAGATTACGTGGCATTGACATGTTTCTCCTTTCTTGTATCTGTTTGCCTTTGAATGAAAGGTTGTCATTTAAGTCATCTTCTTCCTCCAAAAAGCCTGCAATTGAGGTTTCTAAAACTAGTGGCTATAAGCGGCGTGTTTGGTTGCGTAGAGAAGCTTCTGGATGTAAATTTTATATCATTGTGATTTACTCTAAAAGAGGAAGAATTTGGTATATGGCAAATTATTTTTGGAGCAAATTTAGGAACTCAGAATACAAAAGTAGAATGCTTGAAAGAAATAATAGAGAAGGCTTCAAAATTTTGATTTCTTTTATTACAAAGAAGACTATGATACTATGTAGTCTCTATATTTTTGTATGTGAATAAATATAATATACATCCACTTATTTACTTGCTTAGATATCTCTAACTAAAGTGACAAATTACATGATTCTTCGGAGAAAATAAAGGGTAATTATAATGGATAGTTGGCTGAATAAAGATTATGTGAATATCTGAAAGATTATGTGAATATCTTTTAATATACGTTAATAACTTGAATTCTTTCTACAGCTTGACAGGCCTGATGAATGGCAGAGAATCGAAGCAGCAGGCGGACAGGTCATTGACTGGGAAGGAAGTGATGTTTTAGGAATACTTGCTATTTCAAGATCGATAGGTACAAAGGAATACTTAAGTTCCACTTTAGCTACTGGCACTATATAACGCGAAGTTAAGTCTGCAATTACTCTGTTTTATACATTAGAAAGAAATGAATATGTAGGGAATATCTCTTGCAGGTGATCTCTCGTTGAAGCCATTAGTTATCTCTCATCCGGAAGTTACTGTCACCGAGTTAACTGAAATGGACGAGTCTCTTGTTATAGCTACTGATGGCTTGTGGGATGTGGTTTCCAATGAGATGACATGCGAGATTGTCAAAAGGTATTTTAATGGCCAAACCAATAGAACATATGGTGGAGTACCGGGAAATTGCGCTAGCGATGCAGCAGTCTTGCTGGCCGAATTGGCAATGGCTCGAGGGAGTAATGACAATATTAGTGTCATAGTAGTTGATCTAAAGAAGTCCCAGCAGTAACTGATGTCTTGAATCAGCTCTGGAAACGTGACCTACAGACTTGAACCCTATAAGGAAAGTAATTTGAACATAAGCGTGCATTCAAGCAAAGACCATTTTTAACAGAAAATTGAAAGTGTTGCAAAGCCTACAACATCAGAACAAGAAAAGGGCATCCAAAGGTGTTTTCCAAGTACAGTGAAAGGAAAGACTTGTAGAAATCTATGAGAAATGTTTCTTTGCACTTCTCAGTTACTCTCTCTCTATGTATCTTACTCCTGCACACCTGTCTATATAACTAACCAGTGAAGCGGAAGGGAAAGGGGATGAGACCTCTTTTTATCGTCTCTTCACTCCTTTCGTCCTCCATGCTTCATCTTATTTAACCTACTATAACTAGAACCCTAGACACACGCAATCAGCAAGTTGAATATCCAAGAGAAGAGTCCGGAACACCTTTCTGGACCGCATTTTTGGTATAGCTGCACGATTCTTACATTTCAACCCAGAGGCAACGGCTAACTTTTTCTATCATAACGAATTGCCTTTCTTCCGCTTTTATGCAAGATAGTAGTTTGAAACAGAAACATCTGCGGCAGAAGCAGAATGAATGTAGACAAACTCAAGGCTTTTCCCAGAAGGCAAGGAATTGATCCATGTTGGAAAGGAATAAAAACTTCCATATTTTTTCAGCCCCCATAAAGGACCATAAATCTTAGATATTGAGAGCTTAAGATCCTTCAGAGTCTTGTTAGACTTGTTAGTAACAGCGGTAGAATATCTGTAGTAAGTTCTTCCGTTAGAATTCCATGAAGTTGTCACCCTCTGCTCAATGGAAACAGGAATAGAAGCCCAAGCTGTCGAGGAAGTTCAAGAGTTAGACCCAGATTACATATGAACTAGAAGAGAAAAAATCAAGTGCATGATGCTTGTTCAAATATTGAACAACTAATCTATCGTGGCATGAGAGCGCAAATAATTTTAATTTGCAAGAAGTATAAATAAACTTAAATCCTTTAAAAAAAGAAGACTAGTAGTCTACCTGGAGCTGGAGTCACTTTGGGAGTCGATACTGGTTTTTGTTGGGTAGGAGCTGGGACCGCAACTGTAAAGTACACCATATTCATCATCAACACGAGCAATAGAAAAAGAATTTCAAATTTAGTGAGTGTGATTGACCCATTTAGCCTATACCTGGAAGAAGCTGATTGTATCCACCATAACCACCGTGTAGTCGTGCCAAAATGCCAAGAAGAGGAGCATTGTTATATGTGGCAGGCTCGGTCTGTTCGTAGTTATCTCTTTCATCAGCAAAGTCATCATAAGCATCAGGGCCACCAACAAGTGCACCAGTTAAAAGATTGGGATCACTTGCTTTCCTGCTAAACCAAGTGGCATAGCCTCCTCTGCAGCTTATAAATCGGGAATCAACCTTGTACGACACAATTGAGGAAGCTCGGTGGTGAACTTGCTTGGGATAGTTGTTTCCGTACCCCACCATGTAACTTGTAGCCCTTGGATTGTCTCCAAGGATGTAATCCACCTGAGAACCATTAGTTTGGAACATCATGAAACGTTGTAACTTACAATTTTGTTGGCAAACAATTTTCCTTAACGATTTTATGTTTATAAAACTACCTGGAATTGTGCAAAAGAGAGGAGCTCTGAGGGTGCTACATTGCCAGAAGCACAACTGAAGCTCCGACGAGCAGAAGAAAGATAGTCAGAGTAAACTGTGGCCAAGAAAGAAGCACTTGTGACAAACTGCATGTTATTCCACCTCTGACGGAAAATTAGACCGCCGGGAGTCTTCCGAACATTCTGACTACCCTTTCCAAGGCATGAGCACAAGAAGTACTCAGCTTTCTGCTGGTACTTCTGGAAGACAGAGGCATAGCGACCCGCTTGGCCTTGCATCAGGAACTGCAACATGACAATAAAATGACAAATCGTCAACGCAAATTAAGAGATAAGAACAAGACAAAGTAAAACAGGTCACAAACCTTGGCAACCAGAGTTTGGACCCCAGCATACTTAACATCCCAACCAAATTCGGTCATTGCCCAGCCAGTTCCACCCATTGAATCTCCGTTGTTTCCAAGGTAGCTCAAGTAATATTGATTGTTAGTTGCCCGGTACAACCATGCAGCTGCCCAAAGCAACTCATCCTGCAAAATCCCAAAACCAAGCAAACATAAAAAATCTATCTTCTTTTCTTATTAAATCCCAGCTTGTCTTTTTTTTTCCCCCTTACATCGTAGCCACTAACAGATCGGTAGTATTTTTGTGCAACTGTGATGCTACTGTCATATTTGCCTCTGTACTTGTCGGCGAATTCGAATAGCTGAAATCAGTAACAGAGACATCAGTATTGAGTAGGTAGATTAAAAAATAAAGCTAGAGTAAAACGTAACGTCAGGAAACGAGGGAAGCGTGGCGGTCACGTGAGAAAAGAAAGAGTCTAAATTCCGCCAACACGTGGACGGTTGTGATCTGAGGACCAGGACAGACAAAATCTGTAAGGTTTCGACATTCGAGACGGGGGCTACGTGGTCTGTCTTGTCTGCCCCATGATCCATAAAGTGCGCCGAACGACCTTACAAATTAACCCCTAAGTTTAACTGCGTAATTATTATTACTAAGTAAGTTGAAAACATCGAGAAGAACGACATCGCTTCTTCTAAGATATCAACATCCACCAATAATTAATAAATTTTAAGCTTACTGCATCCAGTAAACCAAAAGTTGTTTGTCTGCTTATTCAATGCAGCTGACATGCAATTTATTCTTTACTTAAAGTTTGTAGCGGTACAGTTATAACCATTTTTTCGAAATATTGGAATTACACCATCCAAGCAAAACGGTTTTGTCAGTCAGGCAGTTCACTGGTCCCCCACCCCCTTCTTGAGATGTCAAAGTGCCGCTATTCATCATATTAACACGATTTCTCACCTGACTCGCCATGTTACTTCCCAGTTATAACTTATAACTACAGTAAAGTCATTTCTACTTCCTAATTTACCTGATGTGCGTGGGTGAGAAGCTCATTCGAATAGACGGGGTCAGAGTGGCGGAAAACGATCGAGGCGGCAGCCATTGCAGCAGCCGTTTCACCGGCGAGATCCGACCCGGGATTGCTTGGATCTATCTTGTAAGCGTGCCTGTCGGTGCTCATGTCCTCGGGTCTTTGCCAGCAGTAGTGATCGGTATTGCCATCTCCCACCTGCGTGGGTAAAGAACGTTTTAAGTTAGACAAGTCATAAAACTATTTGTTTCTTTTGGTCTAAAGTTACTGAGCTAACTAAAGCCATTTCCAACGTCTAACGACTTCGGATGATAATGACACAGACGAAAACGAGCAACGACAATTCTCGACATATTCATTAAAATTTGACAAGACTAATTGGTGAAGTTGATTGATTAAAAATAAAATAGCTTTGATGTGAGATGATAATTTCCAGCAATGGGATTAAGATCCAGTTTACGCTTATACTACAACGTGGAGCAGAACAAATTCTTAAATTTCCACAACCAACTGAGGTAAAAAAAAGTGAGAAGACTGAGAAGGAAAAGACCACTGTAATAAAAAAATAGTTTGTTGAAAAGAATAGGAGGTTACCTCTCCGTAAAGAACATAAGGTTCTGGGTGAGCTTTAATAAAGTAGTCAGTACCCCATTTGACGGCTTCCATGGCATGACCAAGTTCACCATTCGCACCCATCTGCTTCCCGTACTCGATTATGCTCCAAGACATCATTGTGACTGTGAATGCCATGGGTAGCCCAAACTTTACATTGTCACCGGCATCATAGTACCCTCCAACCAGGTCCACCTGAAATTTGCAAGCAATTTTAATATTGGTAATTAACGTTGAGCTAACATGCTAAAGAAAAGTCTTTAACAAATTGAAACTTGAACGTACCCCGCTAGCTTTGCCATCATTAAGACCAGAATTAGCTCTCCAAGTAACTCTCTGGTTATGGGGAAGATAACCAGATCTTTGAGCTTCAAAGAAGAGAATGCTTTTACTCAAAGCTTGGCCATAGTCATGGGAAGCAAGAGCAACGGGAAAACAGAGGAGCAGAAGCAGAGTAGCCATTGAAACGAGCCTCATAAACTTCTCCATTGACGCATACAACAGGATAGAGAAAGATACCCGAAGATGCACACTACACTGTGTTATATTCGTTTCACAAAGAGCAGATAGAGAGAGATCTGCCGTGAAGCAGAAAAGGAAAAGTAATTACGAAACTAACGCACAAAGAGTAGTCGAAGGAATGGAGAGACAATGAGCAATGTCGGTCTGGTTTACCAATTAAAACTTGTGATAAACCAAACCAGAAACGAGGGAAGCTTACAAGAGAGAGAGAGACTAAAAATGGTGAGAGACAGAGGAGGGAGTGGGAGGTTGTGGATGAGCCGAAGCCTCTATTTATGGACTCGGATGGGAAGGTGCTAAGAGAGCAGAAATTAGCAGAGCATAATTAATGGAATTATTATTATTATTATTATTATTCTTTTTCTAATATTTTCCATTTTGTACGACTGTGGGAAGACAGTTGAGGAAAGAACAGAGTCATGTGGGTGTGTTTTGGCTCTTTACTGGATGGTCGGCGGGGATTTAATGTACCTGTGGAAGTAAGTAGTTTCATACAGTAGCCCATCTCAGCATAAGGCTGCGAGTTCAGATCTTGGAAAGAAGTTTATTGGAATGGGAAGTTTCATCTTCGGCTTCGGCTCAGCTCAGTGTACAATTTTCGGCTTCGGCTTAGACTGGGTGAAAGGGCTTACCGATGAAAACATAGAACTGAAATTGTGTGCATTTCATTACGCCTGTCTACTTATAATAAAACAACTCACCGACATTTCTCAGTAGAAGCAAATTTCTGATTTCTATATTACCCATCGAAACTATTAAGCGCCTTATGATTTTCCCGGTTAATGTTATTCATATTTTTACTGATAAAATGCCAAAAGCCAAAAGCAAGCAAAGGGACGATGTGCTGTGGTCAAAAAGTGGGGTCCTATGTCAGAGCACGTTGTTCCCAACCAACCGCAATCAACGGTCTACGACGAAAAAAGTATCCTCTTTCTTTATTCTTTAACAGCAGCAGCTTTAGCCTCTAATTAATTCATTTTGCTCGATTTAATTTTAATTTTTATAAAAATAATACAACATATTATCTAATAAAATTTTTCCTTCTCTTTCCTGTTAATTTTCATTTGGCAAATCACCTCTAAAATACCCTTCATCATCTCCGAAAGAAAATGAGAAACGAAATGAAGTGATGAGCTTTTCTAGCTTCGCAGACGAAGATGGTGGTGATGATGCCGGCGACGGAAGAGAAGGATTTTAGAGATATTAATGACCCAGTACATTACATTAGAGATATTAATGAAATATTTAAATTTTTATAATTAATCTTTTAAAAAAAGAAGGGATGAACAATTAAGACTCCGTAACGAATCGATGACCGGTTGGCTCTACGTCCCCCGACGGCTGTCGGTGGTAACCACATATTACATTCACCGGCGATTCCAGGGAAAACTTGACTAAACGATTATCAGATCTTGCCACGTAACATCTAGACCTACAAAAAGGTCACCTATCCCACATGGTTTGGCCTACTGGACATGAATTAGGATCTTTGCGAATCGACATTGGTCCTAGTAGTTAGTACGTATGTGGTCAATAACTATCTCTTCAATTCTGATAACTAACGTTCACTCGAGAAACTATCAAGTTCTAAAATTGGAAATTTTGGTATCTTGACACAGTCTGTTAGACCTGGGGAAAAGGTGTTACAAGTTAGGCAATGGTTGCACTAGTAAAAGATGAAAATGAATAAACAAAAGGAAGATGGGCTTAGGAGTTGAACAAGGTCTGTTCTTTGGGAAAATGAAGCATCCCTAGCTTTCATAAGTGGAGGCCCCTTCTCAATTGGCCAGACCGTAAAAAGGTTCCCCAGAATTAGTGCTCGCTGTCTCTTCTATTCAGATCTTCTAGTTTTGGGCGCCAACTCTTTTTATATTTAGAGCTTTTCCTTCGTGGCCAACTTCAAGTTCAAAGTTTTATGTTCACACCATTTGTTGGTATTCAAAGTTAGAATTTAAATCCCGTAGTTGGTGCCGGTAACAAGTAAGTACAGATTTAGAGGAAATTTGCCTACCCTGGTCTCCAATACTTCTTGGCAACCTAAATTGCCTAACACTGCATGATTTGGTTTTGTCAAAAATTGGGGATTCCATACATGAGGGATGCATGGTCTATGATCTATCCACGAGCAACACAAGCCATTCGTTATTTTTTTTCTTTTACAGCTCCTACATAGTTTTGCCATTTTGGACCTGATTTCTTCATAGTTGACTTGCCTGCCAAATCAGCGACTTGGCTTAGTGCAACGTGACCAAAATAATTCTGCACCGATTCAACCAACTTATTCCAAGTTACCCAACATCAACGAGGATGGGAATATTGGAAATCAGTTACTTATCTACCAAGAGCTTGTCAAGTGCCTTGAGCTGGAAATTAAAGAATGGGATCAACTGACAATAATAGGGAACTATGAAGCGTACAGCTTCGTGAAGCCTGATCATTGAATACACATGTGTAGATTGAGGATGCATGTGTTTACGTGTCATGTAGCGAAGGGTCTCTTTCTTGTACTTTCACAAGGACCGAAACTATGTACAGCTCAAAAAAACCAGGAAATAAGACGCCAACCTTCGACAAGGCATGTGAAACTTGAAAGGAGTAGAGGGAAGGTCTTGGAAGTCTGCTAGATCTTGTGAAAGAGAATGCTATAGGAATATGCAGACCTTATAAGCAATTGTCACGAATCGCCGGTGAAAACCACCTTACCATCCTCTAAATCGTTGGAGAAAAGACCTCTCTCTTCCGACAAGTTGATTACCTCACTATCTAGTGGAATTCTTTGGAAGTAATAAGTTAATTTAAATGTGATAATTCGAGTTCAAAGATTTTAGTAACCAGACAAACGAGGGTAAATAGAAAAATGACACAGCCATAATTGTATATGAATGATCGGGGCCCCACTCTAACATCCATCCAATCCGCATGCAAATGGGTCCAAGCTTTTACATGCAACGCGTGTCACAGAAGCCAACAAATACCAGACCAACAGAAACGTTGGGGTCCGCCATCACACGTGTTAGTAGGATCCTAATTAGAGACACATGACCCTAAGTTGATACTGAACGATATGGGTGTGTCCTTCGTTGGGGAAGGAAGGATGGGAAGGTGAGTGCTTTGATGGTGTGAAAGACCCTTATCATAACCCTCGTCTCTTCCAAGTTCCAACCATACATTAAAACACCCCTTCGAAAGGACTGATGGGACGCGTCAAGTGGGCCTCCGCTTTTGCCCCCACAAATGTACAAAGCCCTTCGGTTCAGATTCAATCATTCGTTTGTTTGCCCTGCCCATGTCATTCAACTTAAGATACCCTTCATTTACTTGTGTGTTGTAAGAACCATGTTAATGAGGTACTAAATATACTTTATTTTTCTCTTTATGGGGGTTGCAGGTTGAAACTGCGTTCAGACGCATTTCCAGATAGACAGAATGCAAAAGCATGGAGGACAAGTTTGCCTCTGAACATCTTGTGGCGTATATATAAATACATTGTTTCAGCAGGCCAATGGGGAAGGATAATTTACATTTAAATGTTTCTCTAATTTCTATGCACGCGTAATTAATCAACATATTAATTTTGGTATACGATGGAAGTTGTTCCAAGAGCAAGTCTGATACGTAAGAGGGCACATGGGGCGAGCCAATCACGGAGAACTTTAGGAAGTGGGATATTGACCTTTTTGCCTCCGAACAGTGACGATCTTCGAGATTTCTTAATGAGTTTGGACCAGCATGTTACCATTATCTTTCGCACTACGATTGTTTCCATTTTATCTTTTCCGGGCCATCGGTTCTTCTATACATCCATCCTCTTAGTAGTAATTTAAATTTTAGTAAAAAGATTACTTTATTTAATAACAATTCGTGCCAACCAAACGGGACCTTAATGTCTCCTGCGTTGAACATTTAGCCCATTATAATAAATACAGATATACAATAAAATCATACTACATTAGTTTGATAATTAGTGACCATATCATCCGTGGGAAAAGGGCAAACGAAGTTGAACTTTGCAATTTGGTGCTGCTGTAATTGCGGTAGCGATGAATCTTATTCTTTGTGCTCTTTTTCGGTTTGGCGGAAATAGCGGACGTCTATTAGTCAATTTTCCGTTGACGACAGGACAAAAGGTATAGATGCCAAAAGTTGTCGTTCATTACATAAACAAAACTCCGGCTCTGTTTTCTCCTGTAAAAATTTTGGTTAGTTCGTATTCGCGGACGAATCTAGCGAGCAGTGACGTTCTTATCAATTAAAAATCTTACTGTTCTTTTCTTTGAAGTAAAAAAGATTGCAAGTCTCAGGACTCAGGAGTAAAGCAAACTCGGTCGGCGCATTCCATAGTATAAGAATTACTAGGTTTGAAACTGTTAAAAGTAGTTATCATTTAAGATACAAAGTAGGAATCACGCCGAACTGTCTTGTAGTTGACTGATGGAAAGAAGTCAAGAACTTCAAATCTCCTCAATTTTTGCAAAAATCAAAATTTTTAATAGAATTACAAATTGTCTGATGTTTTGAAAGAAAAGTTACTAATTAGTTCCCCCAAAGAAAATGATGATTTTCCTGTTAGATATACCATATAATCAATCTATGGTTATAGTTTGTTGATTAGTTGCACTGTTGTTTGTAGTCTAAATTAATTCTTAAATTCCTGCAATCAACAAATGTCACGTAGGAAAGTGGCAATCAATTGTACGAAGAATTCTAGCTCCTCAATTGTTGAAAAATACAAAATTTTGTAATAAAGAAAATAAAAGAAATAATAAAATGAAAGTATTCAATAAGCCGAGCCTTGGATTCTAATTACTTCCACCCTTTTGCATCTACGGTTGATTATTAGCATAAAAATAATAATTTCATTAATTATATAGTCAATGTGATACTAAATATTTATTTTTCCTTAAGATTAGTTAATCAAAAATACATAATTCAATTAAACTTTATTGTTTAACAACTTTATATAAGATCTAAAATTTAACTAAAATATATATTTAAAAAAGAAAGACCATTAAATTGAGATAACAAAAAAAATCTAATGTTGAATTTAATCCGGTTAAAACCTTTTCCTAAGGGTAATAATTTTTAATGTAAGAAACTAAAACTCCTAGTTGTTATAAATGATTAAATGAATTGACCTTTTATGTATTCAGTATTTAACCTAGCAAATGATCATTTCAATTAATAATCTAATTGCGCACTTTAGAAAGCAATAAAAAATAATCACAAAAATAAAGCACAGAAAAGCAATTTAATATATAAATAAATGAAATATTTCTACAATAAGATCCAACTGCCTATCAATCTTTAAGGTTCCAAAAGGGCTTCCACTTTCTTTAACTAAGAATAAAAGACTTAACCAACATTGGCCATTTCTACCACTAGAAACTAAAGAAAGATTACTACAATATCTATTAAAGTAAGGAGAAAATAAGAAGACTTTGGGAAACTG
This sequence comes from Erythroxylum cataractarum, assembly GCA_024703695.1. Taxonomy (NCBI): domain Eukaryota; kingdom Viridiplantae; phylum Streptophyta; class Magnoliopsida; order Malpighiales; family Erythroxylaceae; genus Erythroxylum; species Erythroxylum cataractarum. Next base: position 53,375,248 of record JANJEY010000236.1, read on the forward strand.
GCAAAGGTAGCTGGATGATGGGATGCCTTGCTCCTTCACACCTTAGTTCTATTTATATAACCACTTGACCCTATATCAAAATCTTGTTGTCGTAATTATTTACATCTTGCAAATCATAATTTCATTGATTTTCATTTAGATTTGGTCAACATGAGTATTCCAACAACCTTAAAAATGTTTTTCTTTTACAAATGCAAAGTCTAAAAATCATAACACTTATTGAACACATCTATGCCTAAGATCACCCTAGACTATTTTTCCATATTTCAATAATTTGATCCACATCTAGAAAATAAATTTTTTTAAAGCCTAAATCTCCTTCATTCACTCTTGATTAATGTTGAGATTGCTCTTCATTTAAATTTTCTAATTTTGGATTGAAACCCAATGCTTTTTCTAATCAAATAACATCTTTAACCCTTATCTGACAAAAATAGTCAAACTATTGAGTTTAAATATACTAAAATAAGATTATGGAAGATTTTGAATGATAAAAATAAGGCAAAATTATGACATCAAATTTCCCTACTAGTAATCCTTGCTTGTCCCTATGTAATTGAAAAAATAACAAACCAAGATTAACAAATAGTTTTCACCAAGCCATTTCTCATAAGATTAAACCATGCATGCTCTCTAAAGATTAAACCAACAAAAATTAAGTATCAACAGACAATAAACTTGATTTTCACCAGAAAATATGAACAAAAACAACTAAAGACAATTTCAATCAAAAGTATGCTCAATTCCTTGGTGAATATTCTTATGGTGTTCTCTTATTCACATAGGTATTTAGGTTCAAGCATTTATTATCAAACTCTTGTCATAAGGAATAATATAAGCTTGCATATACACCAAATTTCTCTCACCATAAACATACGAAGGCATAAATCAAAAGGACTTATTAAATGGTTGAAATGGGGTTAGGTTAAAGGTTGGAAAAAGGGAGGATTATACGCTAAAATTAGACATATTATTATGATGTTCAAACAAGGTACAATCCATATTCTTAGCAGACTCAAGGATCACATTAAAATGCTTGACTAGCCAATCGAGATCTGCGATGCATATCCTCTTCCATACCTCTATTGGTATCTTATCTAACCCTACTGCCCTTTCGCTCTTCATCTTCCTCAAAGCTTTTTAATTTATTTCCTTGTGATTCGTTAACACTGAGACTAGTTATGAAAACTCTCAGACTTGTTGAGCTCACCTAAAGATATATTGTCTGCCATGCCTTTATTATATAGGCCATAAATGTACCTCTGCTATCTACTCTTGATGGCATTGCCTCCAAGAGTACTACCCTACTTCATCCTTGATACAACGAACTTGGTTGAAGTCACTCATTTTTTGTGCCCTAACTCTTTCCAACTTAAAATTTCCTTTTCTCCCTTGTTTGTATCCAAATTCTCGTAAGCGTCACTTTTAACCACTGAAATTGTTTTCTTTGCCTCTTTCTTTGCCAATTTGCACCTTTCTCTATTAGCGTCTCTTTCTGCCTTTGTGGTAATTTCCAATAGAGCTTTGTATACTCTCTTTTTAGCCTTCACCTTTCCTTGGACATCTTTAGACTACCACTAAGGTTCTGTCCTGCCACCGTTTGGCCCTTTAAAAACTCCCAAGATTTCTTTAACGATGTCTTGTACCAAGGTTGCTACTTCCTCCCACATCTAATTAGCATCCCCTCTTAATGTCCTTATGGCTCCATTTCTTATTCTATCCTTAAATTTTTCCACCATGTCCTCATCAGATTCCA
>JANJEY010000236.1:53463707-53476422 GCA_024703695.1 Erythroxylum cataractarum
TTTTGGGATTAATTGCTTTTTCTGCATCTTAAACCTCAAGTTCTCTAATTTTTTCGAAATTAATCGATATTTGACTAATATTTTAAATACTGCTCGGTACTATCCGAAAAGGTCAATATAGGCCAATACTACTGGCTGGTACAATAATAATAAATTTTGTACTTTTTAAAACTGGTACAATACCTTTCAATTGGTACCGACGGGCACAGTACAAGATTCGTAATAATGGGTTATAATAATCCAAAATGACTTATATAAGAGCATAGCTAACTAAAAAATTTATTACTTAAAATTAGTAGTTGTAAGCAAGTTTTTCTAATGTGATGACTAACTACCTAACTTAGGGACATATTGTTTCTTTACCATTAAATCATTTGACAAATACAAATTTCATATCGACTTAAATAACAATATAAGGTTTAGGATTTGACTTAATTTGATACATACTATATTAGTATTGGTATCGGATTTAGTTCCAGTATGATACTATGTCAATACTGTTCAATATTGAGTATCATTTTCGCTAATTTTTTAAATTATAATCTAATTTTTATATTTTACAAAATAGTCCCTTAATAATTTTAATAAATAATTTATAATTTTACATCAACTTTATCTTTAAAAATCATAAAAATGGATATTTTAAATAAAAAATATTTATTTATATTAATATTACTTTTTTCATATTTCACATATAAAAATAACCTCAATTAATATGAAAAAATCATTTAATCATCATACAAATATAAAATTAAGGATAACATAAAATATTTAAAATATAACGATTTCATCATATAATAAATAATAATTACATCAAAACATTAAATAAAAAGAATAATAAAGATATATGACTACCCAATTATTATAATTTATAACAAGAGTTCATGCTAAATAAATAATTAACTAGAAGTGAAATCTAAACAAAAATATTTACATTTATATTTATACTGCATCTATAAAATTTAACATATGCATCAAATATAAGTGAAAGTAAAAGAAGAAAAGATATGAAAACTCGAAACTTTATTAATCGAATATCCGCTCAAATCGCATTGACCTTAATTCTTATTTAGCTCAAAATCCTGATCATACAGAAGAGTCTCATCATTATCATCATTGAAATTCATTGCACCAAATGACATGCCAATACTTTCACATCCAATAGTATTTTCCAAGTCACTCTCATTTATCAAATTCAGCTCCTCAGAAACTCAATCCGTCAAAAGATTGATATGATCAAGGCAAATTGATCCATAAAACTATTATATTAAGAGTTCTAATAAACAAATAAAATTAAATTACTAGGAAATTATATTTAACTTAACAATGATAATAACGTACCTTTTTTGAAGTTTTAACTTGTATCGAACAAAGAACAAGTCATTCATTCTTTTATATCCCAATTTATTTCTTTTCTTGAAATGTATGAATTCAAATGTATCTCAATTCCTTTCACATCTTGTTGCACTCACATATTGATTTAGAATTCGAATTGTAAATCTTTACAGTTTTGGACCATTTTCGAATTGATCCCACCAAGCAATTGTAAGACAATAAAAGTAATGTTATAAACAAAATAAAGTGATGATTAATTTTCAACAAGTAACAAAAGTGAATATATATACACACACACTTGGATTAAGCTTGCCTTTTTTATGAATAGCAATGAGCATCCCAAAATCACCAGAAGCATCTTTATAACCTCTATTTGTAAGTTTATGATATCTTACATTATCTCATGGGTAATAATTGTTGTAATAGTTATTAGCATTCCCTATTAACTTTAACTTTCTTTGTAAAATTTGATTTAAAATAGACACTGAGATTCAAAAATTCCTTAGTTGTAAACGGTGGAGAGTAAAGTTGCTTTTTTTTAATCTATCATTGATAACTGCAAAATAAGACGTGTATAAAGAAAACCTAATTTTTATATTAGCCTTGATTACTTCCTTCACCCTTTCCATGACATTATAAAAATAACTCATTATTATCTTTTTATCACTATCAGCTAGACGAAATACTAGCACTCAAGGCTCATAAAATCATATTACAAATTGACACTAAGATCAAAATTCATAATCTTCAAACATAATTTTATAAATCTCAACTACAATATTAAACTTGAAATACTGTGATGCAATCTACTTATCAATTGTAAATATTTGCTTTAACTCTTTCTTCATTAGAACAAAACATTAAAGTGATAAGAAATGAGTTGCAAACTTGGCTATAGTACAGCGACACAAATTCCTACTATTGGTGAAATCCTTCTTTATCAAATTTAGGACCTATGCATAATTATAAATAAACTTGGTCACTTTTTTTATTTTCTATATAGTCTCATCAATGATTGGAAAATATTTAGCATCTCCTATATTTTTCAATATCAGGTCAATTTAATTTGCAACATGAAGAGTCTAATAAAAAGAATTATATTAGCTTTGCAATTTTTTCTAACTGTTTTTAAGCAAAATCATTGTCAATAATAAATTGAACAATATTTTTTTAGCCCAACTTCATCAAATATTTGAAAAAAGGTATCATCATTTTTAACAGGGTTATATGCATCAATATGCTTCAAAACATTATCACCTTAACATAATAAATTGAAAAATTGATAATGGGTATATGTCTTTTATTTGTCCAATCATCATACATGATTGAACATCCATTATTTGCACAAGCTAATTCTTCATTCATCCAAACAACTATTTATTTTATAAACAAAGCTGCTCAAAAATTTACCTCTATAATCATTAATTGAAGGAGTCTTATATCATGGATCGTAAATGACAATGGCATCCACCATAAGTTGGTAATAATAAAACTGGTCGACAGTGAATGATATATCTAAATCATACCACTATCTAATCATTGTTAAGTCCACATTATGAGCCATTTCTTTATATTATAAGGAATTACGAACTGAAGGCTAAACTCCAAAAGTTGTTCATAGTGTAAAAAAGTGACATTTGCTTTTTTCATTTTCTACAATAAAATCAGAAGTTAATTCACACAAAAACAATTTAACAAATTTAAATGTAAAGAGTAGGGAAGAAGAGCAAACACTGTTTTTATAGAGGCTCGGTGCTAAGACCTACGTCCTCTACCTAAGCTCCCACTTAGGATTTGGCAAACCATTTTATTACACACTTTTTAGTTTAGTGTGAACTCTTACAACATCACTTGATTTCCGGCTCAAGTTACCTTTATAATCGATTTGTTTTCCAGCACAAATCTTACCTTACAAGTGACTTTTCACTAATCACTCAAATCATAAGAATAAAGATATAAAGATGAAAGAACAATGCTCAATACAAATTTGAAACAGCTAAGAGCAATATGGAGCAAAATTTGAAACAATAGTGAAATTATTTGGCTTGTTTGACTTAAGTATTTTGATCCCTTGATGCACCACTATTTATCTGGAGCTTTTGAGAGGAATATAGACGTTGTAAATCATTTCTAGCCGTTGCATGAATTCTTATGAACGTTGCTTAATTTTCTCCTTTCCATTTGTGAATGATTCGGATAAATCTTGTCCATCTCTACCAGTTAGTCAACTAGTCAAGCTGTTATAGTCAACTACTATTAACATTTTTCACTCCAGGCTTCAACTTTGCTCTTCGATTAGTCGACTAGTGCCATGATAGTCAACCAGTGTTCCTATTCAATTGATTTGTAGTCGATTTGTAACATATTAGTCGACTTATTTTAACCCCCATCTAATGATCTTTAATTTATTAGTCGACTTATGAAATGCTGGTCGACTTGTTGCTGACTCCAACAGATATATTCAATCAAATCTTCTATAATCTTCATATTTAATGTCTCTAGCATGATGAAGATTATTTCCTTCTTGATTTCACCATGATTTATGTCTTGCTCATTCAAGATTGACGCAGTCTTGATGTATTTGAATCCAAATCACCTGAAATAATTTCTTAAGCAATTCTATACATTTTATTATTATAAAAACATATGTGGAATTTAATTTGTCAACCACCATTGGTCCAACAAACTGCTAAGCAACAAGGTGGCTTAGGAATCTATTCTACAAGCATCATGCAATAAGTTCTAATTTATAAGAAAATATGGAGATTACTTATAGATAAATCCTCTATATGGATTAAATGGATTCATGAACTCTACTTCTCATCTCAGAGCTTTTGGCATATACCAGTTATCAAGTGCTGCTCTTGGGTATTCCATCAGATCCTGAAGAATAGAGACTTAATATACCTGTATATTTATCATCGATTGGGAAAGGGTAACTCTGTCTGGTTTTGGTGCGATAATTGAATTGATTTCAGTCCATTAGTCCAAAGATCTGAACTAACTCATTTCAGACGTCGAATCCCCCTCTATGCCAAAGTCTCAACACTTATTTCAAATAGGCAGTGGGTCGAACACTTCAGAGGGTTCCAGGTATTCTTTAGTCTGCATAACTCTTTGTCACATGGATACAATTGTGTGGAAGCTCCACACTTTAGGTCTTTGCACTAATAAATCCTGCTACAACAATCTTAAAGCTAATCTTCCAACGTTTTCTTTCTTCTCCCTTCTTTGGAAGCAATGTGATGGAGTACCATCACACAAATCCTTGACAGATGTGTCCAACATGGGCTTTGGAGCCCAAGAAGAAGAACCAGTCAAGGAGGATTAAGAGTTAGAAGAAGTTGACCTCAACATTCTCCTACAATACCAAGCTTTATGGAAATCTTTTGGGGGACTCTAAAGCCTTAATCCAGGTTGATGATCTTGAAGCCCAAATGGAGCCCATAGGGGAGAAGGCTCTCGGCCAAAATCTAGTCACTTGTTGTCCTATAACTTAACTTGGTTCATAGAAGTTATAATATTTCAATCTATGGTATGTTTTCAATAAGAGCAATCCATTGCTGATAAGTTTCCTATTTAATGTGTTTAATTCTTATTTAGTATGTTTTAATTGCTATCCTTAATTTTCCACATTAATACATGTATAGTGGACAATTGTGGATTTTTTTTTGTTATGAATGTTTCATTAAGAGTCTATTAGGAGGTGAGAAATCATGTGGTTCTCCACCTTCCTCTTAGCTAAGTTTCCTATTTAAGTCATGTTTTGTTTCCTTTTGAAATGTAGAATTTTATGAATGAAAAATCTTGAGTATTATTCTCAAATTTAAAGTCAATTTGCTCTTGGGTTGTCTATTTACTGAAAATAGAACAAGGTTTATTGGTTTTCCAAAAACTTCCACCTTCCACTCATTTTTTTCATTTTTCTTCTTCATTTTTCGAAACTATATCATTCCTAACTAATTTCACCATCTTGTCTATAACTTTTCACACACACACACATCAAAATACAAAAATTCCTCACCAAAATTGTAGCTAACTTCTTGCTCTACAATTTTACCTTTAGAATCATCCCCAAATTCCTTATAGTTTGCCCAAAAATTACAAAACAATATGCTGCTAATTCCTCATATGAGAAACACAAAACGAGACCAAACTTTCACTTATCATCACTCATCATCTCCAGTGAAATTCCAACCACCAAAACAACCACACGTCATCACAATGTATCAACCCTAAAGTCTCCTTGTTTATGTGGTTAGCTATTAAAAACACATTGAGCACTAAAGATAGATAACATGGGTCCTTGTGTGAGCTCTATCATATGCAAGCTGAAGACCATAATCATTTATTTTTTTTGCTACTTATACTCCACCGCGGTTTGGATTGCTGCATAAACTTGCTCCTTCTTGCTACTTATATGATTGGACTATCACACTTGATTGGATTATTAATGTCTCCAGTTCATATAAGAAGGATAGTTTGATTTTCAAAGCAGCTTTTGATCTAGCGATCTATAATATATGGCGAGAGAGGAACCACAGAATCTATAAGAAGCAGTGTACTAGCCCCTATCAACTCGTAGACTCCATTTCTAATGAGATTCATAGTCTAGTAATTGCTAAGGAAGTAACTCACTGCTTATCCGAAAGTATGAAAGTACTCTGGCTTTTGTAATTTAGTTATAGGTTACGATATAGCTTAAATAGTATTTTTTCTTTGTAAAGAGCTACTTTTGGACTTGTTTTAAGAAGATCTCATTGTAATGTTGTGTATAGTTTTACTATAGTTAATAAAATTTCTTTTAACTTTTAAAAAATTGGTTGCTACAAATTTGAATATGTTTTTGGTCATTCCTCTTTTTTCTATTATTAATCAAAAGATGAAGAATTCTTTGTGAAGATTATTGGTTGATCATACCAGTTTTGTTTAGTGAACTACTTAGTAAATATTTATGAAGGCTTTTAAACACAATGTATTTGTGAATGTCTTAGAATTGTGCCTTAACTAGATGATAGTTTTTGAATATTTTAGAATTTTATCTTAACAAAATTATTACATCTTCTTCTAAATTGGGATTGTAGCTTGATAGATTATTCATGATGTATGAGAAACATTTGGAGCTAAAAATATGCCAACTTTATGTATCTCCTTGAATATTATCTACTACTTTGGAAGATTATGACATAGTTGACTTTAAGATACTGAAGTTAGATATCAAATGGAAAGGTTCTTTATTATGCCATTTATCATGCAATAATTAGGTTTTCTTATCATTCCTAAAGATACTCTTCATCTCAAAGTAGATGTTATCCCTTGGACCCATTAAGTTTGAGTTTTCATTATGTTTGAGTTTCCAATAAGTGTTAGTCATTAGTTTGAGCTTCAAAAGGTCATCTTTTTAAGAATTGGATATATATGCATTTAACCTAATTGATTCTTTAGTTTTTAGATTCTTTAAGCTAGATACATTTTATTAATAACTCTAATAAAAGTTATGCCCAATACACCTTTATCTTTTGGCATATATATATTAGTCTATTTTATCTTTACTATTGAGGCATTGTTTGCTTTTCCTGTTGAAAAAAAGTTCTTGGTATTCTTTCAACTAATTTTTTCAAATTCAAGAGGAGAAATAGATAAGAGTTCTAATATATAAGAAGATTATTTAATACAAAAGCTATCAGTTGTAATCTATTGAAGTTTATTTTAAAATTTTTCTTTACCGAAAGTATACAGATCATATCTTATAATATCAAAAGTTCCATTCCCAAAAGAATTGTGTCAGTCATCTAACAATAAAATAACTAAGAATTAAACTAAAAACAAAAGAATTGATAATTGAATGATAAAAACAAGTAGTAGTGAAATAGTTGATTAATCAATGATGAAAACTTAGGAATTACTTCTATCCTTATTTGTTTTCACTTCACCTTCTTGATTTAATCATATTAAACCCTATATATTAAATAATTAGGATTACCTACTAGTATGTATGTGTTTCCTATGGAAGATAGGAAAGATCCCATGAAATCAAATCCTTAGACATCAAATACTTCCACCTCAATGATGTTAGAATGGGGCATCTCGTCTACCTTCAAAATATTCCCCACTCTTTGGCATATATCACATTGCATCATATACTCACTAGCATCTTCTAAACAATGTTTAGCCCATCGAATCCACTTTTCAATACTCAAGTTACCATCTTATTTGCTCTATAATGCCTTACATAAATAGAATTATGGTAATGTGTTAGTATTTATAACATCTCATCCTCTAAACGTATCTCCTAATTAACCCATTGGCATAAGTTTTATACAATATTGGTTCATCTCGCAAATAGTGAGTGCATTTATATAAGAACCTCATTCTTTTTTTATAAGACAAATTGAAGGGAAGGATACCACCTGCAACATAATTTGCTATATCAGGATACTATGAAACTAATGGTGGTTTATCATCATTAAGGATTCATCAGCGAATCGCTCATTTATTTCTCCATCTTATTACGCATCTCCTCCTTCAAGATTTAATAGGTTATCAGCTACTAAGCCTTTTGCTTCCTTCTCGTATCTAATTTGAAGGGCAAATTCTTAAAGAAGTAGTACCCATCAGATAATTTTTGATTTTGCATCTTTCTTAGAAAAGTGATACCTCAACACTACATTGTCTATATAGATGATCACTTTAGGCCCTAAAAGATAAGAATGAACTTGTCACACATGAATACAACTGCCAGCAACTCCTTCTCAGTAGTGGTGTAATTTAGTTAGGCTCCTAATAAAATCTTGCTTGCATAGTAGATAGCATGCAACTTTTTTCCTTCTGCTACCAGAACATAAGCTCTACAACTTGATCATTAGCATCACACATAACTTTAAACGATAAAGACCAGTTTGATGATGTCAATATGGGTGTTGTAATAAGTACTTTCTTCAACTTATTAAAAGAAATTAAAAATTTTGTTATCAAAAATTAAATGATACATCCTTAACAAATAAATTAGTTAGAGGTCTAAAAAAAGAGAGAAGTTCTTGATAAATCAACGATAAAATCTTGTGTGTCCCAAAAAATGCTTATAGGTCCTTGACATTGTTTGTTGGTGGAAGCTTGTCAATGGCCACCATTTTGGTTATATCCAATTTTATACCTTGACATGATATCTTATGTCCCAAAACCACACCCTCGTGGACCATAAAATGACATTTCTTCTAGTTTAGAACCAAATATGATTCCTTAAATCGTTGAAGAACTCTATCCAAATTTATCGAGGAATAAATAACTATATCCAAATTCATCATCAATAAAGATTTCCATAATATACTCAATCATATCTAAAAACAAAGATATCATGAACTTTTGAAAATTTATGGGTTCATTGCAAAGCCTAAACAATATCCATCTACAAGCAAACGTTCTGTAAGGACATTTGAAAGTGGTTTTCTTTTGGTCTTTGAATAGATAAAAATTTGATTGTATCCTGAATTCATCACGGAAATGCTTGAATGGATGTCTACCAACCCATTCAATCATTTGATCCATAAATGGTAGAGGAAAGTGATCCTTCTTAGTCACCAAGTTGAGCTTCCAATAATCAATGCAATTCATCCAACCTATGACTGAGCAAGTAGAAATTGTCTCACTTTTTTCTCCTTCCATAACCACTAAGCCTCCTTTCTTAGCCACACATTATACCGAACTAACTCATTTACTATCTGAAATAAAATAAATAATAGCTACATCTAGTAACTTCACTACTTTCTTCTTAACTACTTCTTCTATGTGAGGGTTTTGCCTTCTTTGCCTTTTACTCACCGCCTTATAACCTTCATCAACACTAATCCTACGCATCACCATATTAGGAGTTATACCTCTTATTTTAGATATTTGTCATCCCATGCTCTTATTCTCTTCCTAATGGTATCTACCACTCTCTTCTTTTGCTCCACATCTAGTTCGCTTGAAATTATAATGGGTAAAGTATGACCCTCACCTAGAAAGGTATACCTAAGATGAGTGGGCAAGGATTTAACTCGAGAGTGGATGGTTTCTTTGTGGAAGGTGGCATCGGGCTTTTGGTCTTACTAAGATTTCTTGCTTTAATTTATATCCTAACTCATCCTTCTTTAGTTCTCCTTTATCTTCTACCTGCTCAACATTATCTTCTTCTCCATGGCTCTACTTTTTGTCTTTTATACACTCATCTATTTTATCATTCTTCATGTAAGAGTTGCACTCCTTCGAATTCTTCAAGACTTTATTCATATTAAACTAAACTTGTTCATCACTAATTTGAAGAATTAATTTGCCTTTATAGACATCTACCAATGCTCTTCCCATATTCATGAATGGTCTACCAAGAATTAGTAATTTTTTTTGATCCTTTTCAAAATCTAACGTGATAAAATCCATCAAAATAATGAACTTATCCACTTTAACTATCACATCCTTCACCACACAAAATGATTTATTGATTGATTGATCCACCAACTAGATGGGGATCAAACTTGAATTCACATCTCCTCGCCCCAATTTCCTAAAAATCCACAAAGGTATAAGATTAACACTTACAACCAAGTCATTAAAACATTTAGCAAATTCAAAATTACTAACTACCCAATGTATAGTAAAACTCCTTAGATCCTTCAAATTTAAAGTCATGTGGCTTGTAATTATAGAGCTACAACGTTCCATAAAGGAGACCATTTGATTGTCCTCCCAAATCTGCTTATTTGATAGTATGTCCTTAAGAAATTTCGCATACTTGAGAATGTTCTTTAAAGCTCTCACAAAAGATAAGTTGATTTGTAATTTTTTCATCTTCTCTAAAAACTTCGCAAATTTCACATATTGATTTGGAATTTCTACCTTACCTAGAAGTTTGAGAAAAACAAGCCTTGTCGAGTATAACGACGTCAAACAATTGTATTTTTCGGGAGGCATACCCAAAATATGTTTTTTTCATTAATTTTGTCCTTGTTATAAATAGTTTTAATTTACTTGTTTTGGAAAATTATTTTATTAGCTTAAGGGGCAATGAGTCTTAAAGTTCCAAAAAGCTAAATCACATAAGGCAACCCTTAAAATTCCAAAATATTATCATTCGTAAGACGTTATCATGCCTTATACAAGTTAGTAGTCTATTTTATTTGAAAGAAACTTGAAATATTTTTATTTTTATTTATTAAAATAATAATAATAATAATAATAATAATAATAATAATAATAATAATAATAATAATATAAAAATAAAAATAAAAAACACAAAAATTATTATCTAATTTTTAAAAATATTATTCTTATTATTAATTTTTAAAAAAATCAATAACAATAACCCTAATTCTTTCTTTTTTTCTACATTCCGCTCAAGTCTTGTCTCCCAACAGTTGCAAAGGCCCCAGTCAACGAACAAACGTTGAACCATCTTCAACTAGCCACACTTCTCACTAGATGAAAAAATGCCAACACTATTGACTGTGCTGTAGTCATAAACAACCCGACCATCGTAGCGTTCTACAACAACTGTTATACCTCAATTTCTTTTTTATTAGTATTTATTCATTGATTTATTTTATTTATTTTTAGAATTGAGTCATTAAGTTAGTGAGCATAAGTAGCAGTTAGAAATTAGAATGAAAATGTTAGAATTAAATTGGAGTATAGTATGGTATTAATGGACTAAGGAGTAAATAGGCATTAGATTAAATGAGGAGGGGTATAACTGGAAGAACAAGACAAAAATGTGCTCTTGAATTAATGAAAAAGAAGAAAAAGAAGAGAAGTGTGTGTGAGTGTGAGAAGAAGAGAAAACGTGAAAAAAGATAGCAGAAGAGAAGAAAATCGTGAGAGCTAAGAAAGAAGAGAGAAAAACGTGGAAAGAAGAAGAAGGAAGAGGATTTGACTAAGCTAAGGTAATCTTCTTCATCTTTGCTTCTTGCTTTGTTAGAAAAAAAAAAGGAGTTAGAAAGATAATGGAGTTTTGTGTTGGAAATGATCATTTTGACTTTCATGGATTTTTATTGGGACCCGATTTCAGAACCGGACCCCAACCGAAAAAACGAAAAACGGAAGCGAAAAGCGAAATAGAAGAACGGATCCTAAACCCGAACGTAGGCCAAAACAAATGCGAATCACAAATCGGATCAAGATCTCGTGCGGAAAAGAAAAGAAAATCGAAAGTTTAAGGAGCCATAGAAAATCGAAATGACTCGGAATCAGAGAAAACAAAACGTGCGGAACTAATCCAACGACGGAAAATAGAAATCGAAGCACAAAGTGGAAAAAATTTCGACATCCGAACGTGCATCAAAGAAAACTAAATTAGCGTTGGAAGCCCATAAGACACTCGGGGTCTATTCCCATTCGAAATTGGTATAAATTTTTTTCTTTCATTTTATTCATCTTTATTCAAAACCATTCCAATCTCCCATTTGGAATTTATCAAGTCCACAAACTCAAATATTTTATCCTTCACATTCATACATGTCACAATATTCATCTTTTAACCAAAAATTATTTTTCTTTCAACATCTCACACATTGCTATACACAATCAAGCCATAACAAAGAGCACTTCAATATTTCAATTCTTGCAACAAAATTCATCAGATCTCCTGTCCGGAATCCCAACATAATCATACACATTTATATACCTATAACACTTCAATAATTCTCAATCAATCATCAAAATCATCGAACCTCCTGTCCGAAATCCCAACATAATCATACACATTTATATAACTATAACACTTCAATAATTCTCAATCAATCATCATAATCATCGGACCTCCTATCTGGAACTCATATCACATTTAATCACATTCCAAGTCACATTCATATCTTAATTCAATATACAAATTCATAATTCATACACATCATCAAATAAATGCTTACAAATCATTAATGGCATTCTAAGCCATATACAAAACCAATACTAAAATCCAAAATATACAAAACACAAGATACACAAAATTGGACAAATGCCTTGATTTTCTTTCATCTGCTCTCCTGCTCGATACCTGAAGATGGGGATGAAAGGGGGTGAGTTTTACAGCTCGTGGATAACATGTTTATAAATCAAAAAATAAGCAAAAATCATTTTTCAAAATGTTTTCCATTTATAAACATTTCACAGTAGAAAATTTATCAAAAGCTTATTTTTTCACAATTTCTCAATTTCAAAGAATTCATGAGCAATTTCAAAAACATGGATGCATTACACTTAGGATCAAAACAAAAACACATAAACACATTATAATGGTTTGGGTCGGTCCAAAAACAGAACATACTGCACATTCCCGCATAGCGGTCCTGTGCAACCGTGAACAGAACGTACTACACCTTCCCGCATAGCGGTCCGGTGTAGCCGTGAACTTATG
>JANJEY010000236.1:53558738-53571371 GCA_024703695.1 Erythroxylum cataractarum
GGATCCCGATGAGATTGGGATATGTCCCGATGAGATCGCGACATCGATATTGCTGAAACAGGTCTTCGGTGTTTTTTTCATACCGGGACCCGGTAGGACCGACCCCAGTGTGACTGGACCACTTCAGCATATATATATATATATATATATATATATGATCAACGTGGAAGGAGGAGGAGAAGACTTGTCTTTATTATATATATATATATAAGGCTAACGTGGAAAGCTCACCACTTTAGCATTTAATGTCTTTAAATAGTTAAAGACAAATGGAAAATGAAGGATGAAGTGTTGATGGTCGTTGGTTTTAAGAAGAAAGGGTTTTAAAATCAAAAGCTTCTCCTCTCTTCATCATCTTTCTCCAAGCTTCTTCTTCTTCTTCTCCAAGCTTCATCGTCTTCTCCTTGAGCTCTCCGAGAATAAGGTAAGATCTAGCAGTCTTCACTTTATTCTAACTATTCCAGGGTTAAAGGGTTTGTCCCGGTTAGGTTCTCTGATCTCTGCGTGAATACCGTTAGAGATGCTCTCCTTTGGTCGTTATGGTTTGATATCGTTATATATAGACACATAGATCCTGGCTTTCGGGAAGGTCCCAGAAAAAAAAATTTGTTTTTCCGCACCGTGTATATGTGATGTACACACCGGGATTTTCCTACAGTAAAATCAAACCCCTTATTCAGTTATCTTATGTGACAGTGGAAATGCATCAATTGGTCAGATTCTTAAATAACAGTCACTCCAATCAAAGTTGCATTAAACAAGCATATGATTCTTCCATTGTAATGTGAGGTATGGTTTAAAAAAAGCTTCCAATTAGCACCTAAAAATTGTGATCCAAAAGTGTAAGAGGGTCCTTTATTTTAGTTTCAAGAAGGCCAATCAAAATTGGTTTCTTGTTCCTCACCACCTCCTTCATCATTGATTTTTTATGAGGGTCATTCAGTCCTTTTTTGTTCCAAACTAGGATGGATATTGTAGCACCTCCTTACCGTTGGGTACGCACCGGGACACCCGCAGGTCTTTCCGATACATATCCTATGATAAGGGTGAGCTACGTGCGATCACTACATTCACTGCACATGGCATCATATCAATTTTACCAATAAAGCATTAATAGAAAACCACAATAATTTTAAAATCAACTTCTTCCTCATTTCATTCCATCAAAATCAAAAGTTTACACATCTATCTTCCTTTACTGTCTGTACATCAATCCAATAATCTAGTACAAAATGCTATAGGAAAGAGGAAAAAGTAGCAAATCTATCTAAGTCATCCAAAATTCCCAGCTGACCGACCTTTGAGCCATGACTTCTCTTGCCAGACATAATCTACACGGCTGGAAAAGTCCCTCTATAGCTAAGAGTCTACTCTCGGTCCTGAAAAATAACGTTGCAATTTTAGTGAGTT
The DNA here is from genome assembly GCA_024703695.1 of Erythroxylum cataractarum. Taxonomy (NCBI): domain Eukaryota; kingdom Viridiplantae; phylum Streptophyta; class Magnoliopsida; order Malpighiales; family Erythroxylaceae; genus Erythroxylum; species Erythroxylum cataractarum. Next base: position 53,560,149 of record JANJEY010000236.1, read on the forward strand.
TTGCGAACTCAATGAGGTAACCATCATCGATGATTCACTCAATTCATACAACACTTCAATTCATATCACAAATGATATCACAATTTCACATTTAGCATAAGTAACACACTTTCACTTAAGCATAAGAAATTAATTGGAATCTTCAAGCCTATATGTAGATGATGTTCAAGTACTTAATGACATGGAGAGTTTGATAGTGGAAGACAATCAAACCATTAAAGATGAATAATAGCATAACCAATTGGATTCTTTGGCAAACTTTAAAGTTAAAATAATTGAACAATAAGTTCAAACACCTAAACAAAAAGCTTAAGCATTTGAACTAGAGGTTGAAACGCCTAAAAAATAAGCTAAAACCCTTGAATAACAAATCAAAATACAAGGAAAACAAGCTGAAATAACAAGGCACTAAGTTGAAAGAATCGAACAGGTTAATATAACAAAACAGGGGTGGAAAAGATTAAATTGCAACTACTTGGCGTTCTGAAGCTTGATAATTCAAAAGTTGATGATATCATAGGTATTGTTGATGAAGATAGTGTTGCAGTGGCTGATAAAGGAGAAGTAGACTTGAATGAAGATGCACAGTTGGTATAACATAGGAATAAAGGAGAGGTTATGACTGCACTTACAAAGTCAAAATTCAGCAATGATGGTAAGTTATGCATCTAATTGCAAGAAGCAATAATAGGTATGTTCTTGATGCCTATGATGTAGAGAAGCCATGTGGATTAGTTATGAAACCATTTGTAAATATATTGGTCAAGACTTATGATGTTGTCCATATTGCTAAATAGGTCTACTGGTGAGAGTCTTTTTGAGATAGTTTCAAGAGTTCAACCAAGGACGTCTATTGATCTAGTTTCTTTACCACAAACAACAAGAGTTAGTGTTGAAGCTTAAAGTTTTGCGAAACACAATGAGAGACATCTTTGATGAGATATGATGAAAGATAACAACCAGTAATTTGTCTTATAAAGACCTTGTTGATCAACCTCGTTGATCGGTGGAATTTAATGAAAGGGATATGGTGATATTTAGGATTAAAACAAAGTGTTTTCAAAAAGGGAAATATAAGAAACTCTATTCACGAAATGTTGGACCTTATAAGATCATTAAGAAGATAAGTGCTAATACTTATGCATTGGAACTATCAAGTGATATTGGAATAAGTCCTATCTTTAATGTTGCGGGCTTAACTATTTATCAAGGACAAGGTTATGAGCAATCCCCTATGTAGTTATAAGAATTTCAACCATTCCCCATCTTAAAGAGGAGATAGAAGATATTCTAAATGAACAAATTGTAACTATCCAAAATGGAGGACGTCAACAATTTCTTATCAAGTGAAAACGAAAACCTATTTTTTACAGCACTTGGATTTTAGAGTTTGAGTTTCAGAAGTTGAATCCAAATTTATATGAACAATATTTATCACATTCTACATCAAGGACGACTTCAAACAAGCTAGGGAGAATTGATGCAAGAGAACTTAAAGTTTATAAGAGAAATAAAAGAGGAAAAGTTAATCAATCACAAACTTTAATTTGGTGGAATAAAGATTGGAAATTGAATTGACAATAAAGATAAACGCTGAAATCCAAATCCAAATTATATTAGGATTCCTGGTTGGATAGGAAGTAGTAGTATTATATTATTCTTACTTACGTATGTTATCATAGTTGTATAGGGCTTATAGAAGTTCTATTATAATAGGATTTAAATTAAAAATCATTTTCCTACTAGAATAAGGATTATAAAAACTCTATGTATATGTATAGTCAGCCTTTCATTAATAACAAGAATTTTTCTGCAGCTCTTGGGTTTTCAACTAGGTATAATGCTCTCTCTTAAGAGTAATTCTTAAATCCTAGGAGTAATTTCTAGTTTCTTGTTATCTATTATTTGTGTTCTTCACTAAATTCTAATAACCCTAATTCAAATTGCGACACTCTTAAACTTGCATTCTAGCCGTCTCAAACCTATATTTTAGCCATTATTAGACCTGAAATCCTAAACTAAATAATCAGCAATCAAATCTTAAAATTCCAACCATACAAAATCTAAAAATTCTACATTCTTAACCTAAATTCAACCTTAAAACTTGATATTCTAGCAACCTAAAATCAACCATATTAGTTAATAATATTTCTATTTGTCCTACATCAATTATACTTCTAAATTGAAGAGTCCTCCTTTCACTATTAGTGGCAGTTTCATTTTGTAAAAGCTTGTTAATAATGCATGAAGCATAATGGCTTGGTATGCGAAAAAGTTAATACGATAGTAACGCTCAATCCCAAAACCAAATCTCCATTATAAAATATAAATAAGCAATTATTCTATGAATTCTATACAAGAGTGACTGCTAAGGTGCAAGGAAAATGAAATGAACTAATGCATGCGGTATAGCACGGTGCAATCAAAATAAAGAAAAGAGAATCTAAGGACATGGAGGAATTCTAAGCTGGCCTCTGGCCTCTTAAATGTGTCCTCAAGAGTATTTCCCTGAGATAATCGTACCGACTGCGGTGGTAATCAATCCATAAGCACAGTTGTCTAATGACTTCCCGCTTCTCCTCACCCAGATCTAGGATACCTTCATCCTTCTCTTTTACCATCTTCTCAAATAACTTGAGTTTTGCCTCCAGTTGTTTGATATCTCTGGCCAAGTTCTCCTTTTCTCCCCCTTCCCTCCTTAACTTAAGCTCCAATTCCTCAACATTTTCTGTTAATGCTGATTCCCTGTCTTTTGCATCCCATAGTTGCATTTTCAACTCTTCTGCTTCTTTCCTTAACTGCTCCTTGTGGTTATTTATCTTCAGGACACAATTCTTTGCAATCTGAATCTCATTTGATATTTCTAAAATGCGGTGCTTGTATCTACTACTATCTTCTTCATACCTCAACGTCAAAGTTTCCATTCCCATGGAAGTACTGCTTAATATTTCTGTGATATCGGCGACCATCATCTGATAAGCTTCACTATTTGCAGCAATGATCCCCGACAGTGTAGAAATTCTTTGTTCCAGAACTTTTTGCTCTTGCTGATACTTGCCTTCTATCTTTCTGAAACTCTCTTCATTTTCAGTAAGCAATTGCTCTGTTACCCTGAGCTTCTGGTTTGAAAGCCGGAGCTTAACTTCAATAGTCCGTACATTATCGACCAAAGTATTCAATTCATCTCCTTTCATATCAAGATCTCTTTTCAGATCCTCAACCGTTTCTTCCAACTCAGCTACAATTTGATCTTTAGAACCAGCATTCTTCTCAAACTCCTCACCCATGTCTATGACCTTCTTTTCTGCGGCTTCAAGATTGGACTTGCACTCCTGAAACCAACCCTCAATTTGTTTATACTCCTCAGTCAACTTCTTGTATGCCTCCTCCTTCTCTAAAAGCATTCTCTGTTGATCCATAACATGGTTCATCAGCTCATTTTTATGATCCTCAATTTGGGTCAAGCTTTCTGAAAATTCTTGTTTCTCTTTTTCGAGCTTCTGTTTCAATTGTTCATTTTCTATCTTCAAACAATCCAATTCCTGCTGCAGACTGTGTACTTGCTCTGTTAGGGAATATATCTGAGATGAAGCTTCATCCTCTCTAGTTTTCTGAACCTCCTGGAGTTGAGAGAACTGGAGCTCTCTCTCAGCCACAGTTGCTTCCAATATCGATGTTTTACCCTGCAGCGTCACTATTTCTTGCCTAAACTTAGCAGTCTCTTCTACCACTATTTTCATCTGCTCTTCGATTTCACTTTTCTGTTTGGAGAGGATCTCAGCCTCCATTGTAAGGTTATTCAGTCGGGTCATCAAACTTTCTCTCTCTTCCAATGCTGTTTGCTGTTCATTTGACTTGTTCCTTATTTCTTCTTTCAAATTGTCTAGCTGAATCAGATAATCTGAAATTTCACGGCTTCTGCTCTCAAGCTGAACTTCTGTTTCAGCTTTCTGGCTATGCAAGGACTCTACCTCCTGCTGCGACAAATTGATCTTGTCCATCAAGCATTTTATCTGGTTTGACGCTTCATTGCTGCTGCTTACCAATTTGTCTTCCAATTCAGCCTTCTGGACACGTAAGGAATCCATGTCCTCTAGTAGAGTATTTAGCTGCGCTTTCAAATTCTCTACTCTAGCCATTGATTCATTCTCATTATCCTCAAGTTTCTTTCTAAGGATACTCAGCTCATCTTCTCTTTCTTTTGAAATGATTTCACATTCTGATATTCGGACCTGTTGTTCTAAAATTTCCCTCCTCAGTTGCTTTGCTTCAGACACTTCCTTCTCAATATGCATGGCCATGTCTCTGTTATGGTTTTGCAATGACTGTATCTCAAGTTCCAGGCCTGTTAACTGCGATTCTAGTTCTTTTATTCGAGCTGAAGAGTGAGCCTCATGTTCCTCATTCACTTTTGCAAGAGATAAAAGCTCTTTCTCTTTCTCACCCATTTTCTCCTTAAGCTCATTCGAACCAGCCACAAGTTCTTTTATTGTGCTCTGTGCCAGCTGGATCTCATTGGTAACTTCTGAAGCTTTCCAGGTTAAGGAATTATTCTCTTCCTCAGCGGCTCTCAGATTGTCAACTAAATCTGAACTTTTCTGCTCGGATGATTCCAGCTGCTGTTTTAAGTTGGAAAGTTCCCCATGAAAAGTTTTAAGTTCTTCCTCCAGAGCTACTTTTTCAACCTTAAGTTGATCAACCAAGACTCTCAAACCCTCGGTAATCTTTTTGTCCTCTTCAGCATTTTTTGCAGCAGTCTGTTTCTCCCTTTCCAAGTTGTCCTTTTCCCTGTGCACATCTTCGAGTCTTTTATCCAGTAAGGAAGCTTCCAAGTTCAGAGATTTGTTCTCCTTTTCTGCAGCAGTTAGATTTTGACTTAGATCTAGAACTTGCTGTTCTGAAGACTCCATTTGCTGCCTCATTACAGAAATCTTCTCTTCAAGGTTTTCTAATTGTTCGATCAAAACCCCCTTTTCATCTTTTAGCTGATTAGTTACAATTTTGAACTCTTCTATGGTTCTCTTCCCCTCTTCAAAGCTCTTTATGGCAGTTTCTTTCTCCACAGTTAACCCGAGTTTCTCCTTATTCACTTCCTCCACTCTCTGGTTCAGTTCTGACTCCATCTTACTTGCAGCATCCAATTTTTGGTGTAGTTCTTCATTCTCAGTGAGAAGCTTTTTATGTTCAGCTTTTAACTTCCCAACTTCGTGCTTCAAATCTAGGGTTATTTCCTCCTCTTCTTCTATCTTGTTTAAAGCTTTTTGATATTCCAAATTTAAAGCTTCCTTTTCCTCAGTTGCAGCTTCCAATTTAAGCTTCAAGTCAGCAACTTCTAAATTCACAGTTTGAAGTTCCTGCATTATGCCATCTGCCATAGTCCGATTTTCATTTTGCAGCTGTCCATTTTTGCTTTCTTTATCCTTTGAAGAATAATCAGGTTCTGCATCTGAGCTAGATGAAGAAGATGTATCTGTTTCTCGTTTGCTATGAAATTTCTTTTTCAGCTGTTGAGAAAGGTGATCGTATTGTTCATAGAGTGTCTGGTAATGAGTATGGAAGTCTTCAATTAGATCAGCAAGTGGTTCCTTCTTGGAGTTCTCTCCTGAGATCCTATCCTTTTCTTCAAGATCTTCCTCCTTGATAAGCTTCAAGATCTTTTTTACTTTCTCCTCAACATCTGCAGAAGAGGAAATACCATGTTAACATTAGAAAAGGAGAGCACCAAAATAATGTGCAGATGATATAATTCCAATTTCCCTCTTACAGTTTTTGTGATATTCCACCATTCTCCAAATGAAATTTATAGATAAAAGTGGTTCATCGCCAGAGGAATTACCTGTTTTAGTTCCTTTAAGTTGCTCTTCCTTTTCCGGATCAATGTGGCTTCCAATAAAAGACTTTACAGACTCTCTCCATCTACGTCTCCTTGGCATTTTTCACTCAGATCTAGGAGTTGATTTTTCTTTGAACCCGTGCCTCACAAAGATATGTTGTCCATCTAGCATCCAAAAATTCAACAGGAAGGGAAATCAGAATTCAACATGTTATCTTCAGGGTTAAGGACATATGCACAAATAAAAATCTTACTGGATTAAAGTCCAGCAACTGAATTGATTTACTAAGGACCATGCAAGACCAAAAAGATTACATGCAGATGTATAGATGATGCTTCTTCACTCTGTAGTAGCAATGATTTATTCAGTGCCAATTTTCAAGCACTAGTCCTTCCTAATTAATGAAACGGGTTTTTCCTAGAACCTTTAAACAACCACAGGCAAGCATTAACGTCAGTCAGTAATTTGATCTTTATGGTGGTGTGGGCAAATCAAGGTTCACAAGTTTCAGATTCAAACAGACTCAGACATCACAGTTTTTTGTTAATTCCATGTTCCAGCTATTAACTTAGGCGTCGCTAAAGGTAAATTAGTGTTAGTAATTTATCTTACCAATGTGCTAGCCTTTGCTGAGGTTTAAAAAGCGTGATTTTCAAATAAGATTAATCAGCAAAATGGTTCAAAAATAAATTATTGTATTTTGCTTCGTCAATATCGCTACTTAAAAAGACTAAGAATAGATATTTACAGGAGGCTAATATGAAAACCGTGTTCAACCAGAGCACGGCAGGCTGGATTATTACAGCAAATACTAATCTGGCGCCACCTCATCACCATATGAAGTAAATTTTGAACTAAAAGAAAACGACACAGGGCTTATATCTTCCACTCTTCATACAATGAGCTGTTCTTAGTATTTTATTTTGATATTTTCTAACACTTCATATAGAAGGTCATAACATGAACAGAAGTATATATATAAAAAGAAGTGATAAAAGTGCAGTATCAATTTATTTGTAACTTCCGTATCAGAAAATATGGGATTTAATATATTTTTTGGGCAGTCATAAATACTCACTTGAAATTAACTGTATATGGCACTTTCCCTTTCAGTTCCCTACTTGCGAAGTTTATCCAAATCCTGGGAACTCCGACGGTGAACCTAACAGCAGAGTCTCGCAAATATGTCAATCTGTTTTCTAACACTGGTTTGTTCAAAAATTACGATGAAGAATTCCAAAAGTAAGAAACCACACAGTTTAGATTCGTATAAACTGAAGAGACTGATCACAACTGCGAGTCAAAAGATTCAATCTCATGTTCTTGACAAAAAGCTTTCATCACTTGTACCAACTTGTGCTGCTATTCACAGAATAGATCTTCTTATATAACTAAAGTAATAATACAGAACAAACGAGAAAGCAACTCAATCAAAAACACCTGAAAATTCAACCAGTCTACATGAAACAGGGAAGAAACCAAAAAGAAGAAGAAAATCACATGCTCGAGTTGATATCAATCAACAAATATTCTCCGCTTCTAAACGATCAACTAATCCAGAACTGAGTTAGTTGAATTTACAGCTGAAGTAGAGCAGCATAAACTAAAAAGATTGAGAAAGAAGAAAATTGGAATTGAACTCAATAAACAAAACTGCTAGCTACTAATAACTTGATAACCAGAAATTACCTTTAAGAGAGAGTATGTAAAGAGGAAAAGAGAGGCCCTGTTTGGATTGGAGCAACGCAACATAGCTCAAAACAAAGCCACCATTTTTGTAGCTTTCATTGGTGTGGGGAACTGGAATATGGAATCTTTTTCAGTTTCACATTTCATTTCTTTTTGCATAGAGTTGCAGTTGCCCCTTCTCTTTTAGAATTATTTACCTGGATGCCACTTCCCTCATTATATCGTGAGAAGGAAAATAATTGTTGAAAGAAAGAGCGGGAGAGATGAGGAAATGATGGGGCCCAATGATGTAAGAGTTGTGGTCCCACCAACTTCGGTGTGCATGACATGTTTGCTTTCGTTTGGCGTTCTTGCTTGCCCAGTTTGGTTCCTGAAGATGTAGCAGGAGCCTTTAATTTTTAAGTAATAGTAATTAAAATTCTTAAAAAGTAAGAATAAAATATATTAATTTTTATTTTATTTTATCATAAATTAAATCGTCCTTAACATTATAATTGACAGAAACCAATCTTAGGATAAGTTAACATATATGTGAAAGACAATAATACACATTTAATCGAAAATTAATAAATAAATAAGTGAAATGTATAGGTTCTGATGTGTATTATATACATTTTTTATTTTTATTTCTAAATTAAATGCTAATGTATATTATTATAGAAGAAAAATAGAATTGTTATTGAAAAATACTCTGTTTTTGCTTACCGATCTCAAAGATACAAAGGCTATTAATATAGCCTACAGCTAATACAAAACTAGAAAAAGATAATGATAAACTTCCACAAAGATAATGATAAAATTCCATAAAATCTGTTAACCTACGGCTAATACAAAATTAGGAAAAGATAATGATAAACTTCCACAAAATCTGCAACTCTTGATAACACTTTACTATTGATATGTTGCTGTGAATGTGCTGTCAAATAGGAGAAGCTTCCGTTATCTATTGGACGACCATTTACATATGAAGTTGTTACTCTTTAGAAGTCCTTGAAACCAACTATATCCCTTTACTAGATAATCTTCCTTATCTCTCCATAAAACGTGGAACACGAACACCTTATGACTCCTAATACTCATCATGTAGGTTCGCTTATATTTGTGATTAATTATTAGTCATGTAATTTTTGATTTATCAATGAGTCCTACTCACTTACGTGATAAATCATGCAAGTAAAGTTAAACATAGAGTAAGTGACATGCTAGTTTTATAATAAATTAAAACTTTTAGTATTTTATCACTAATTTTGGTAGTTCTAATTAGTAACACCATCCTTGTATTTAAGTCTTACCTATTACACATATTTAATTATCATCAAATAAATACAGTTTTCCAATCCTCCTACCTCTACCCCCATGTATTCGATATTCATACTTCAATTTTAATCTCCTATACAATTTTTATTCAAATACTAAATCAATCAAAATCAATTATATTATGGGATAAAATACATTTTTACTCTAAATTAATCTAGTATAAAATAAAAATTAAAAATATTTCAAATATTAATAGATGAAATTTACCATATGATGGTCTAGTAGCGTGACATCTCCCAAATGTCTCTATTTTTAGAGGTCATGGGATTATGGATACATAATTTAACCAATAAAAAGATCATATGAAACTTTCTAATTATAACTTTTTTAAATTAAATTATCAAATTATCAAATTGTTCATTTGTACTTATTTAAATCTTAACAATCTTGAGTTATTTATTTACTAATTTCGGTCTTGATATTAGAAAAAATTTGAGCAGAAAGACTAGCTTTCTTTTGCCATTTTAATTTCTTTTTGTCCATGATAGCGATGTATTGTACTTCGTACTTGTAGCAAAGAAAAAGAGAAGCTTAAAGCAATTTGTATATAGTTCTTTATGAGTAAGAAAAGATTTACTGTGAAGGATTCTCTAAAAAATTTAAGTGATGAGAAGTTATTATCGATCTTTCTAAATTAACTATTACTTATAGAAGCAAAGGTAATTATGAAAGATGAGAAATTATTGTTGATCTTTCTAAGTTAACTGTTATTTATAAAATTAAAGGTAATTATGAAAAAGTTAAGTGTTGAGAAGTTATTATCAGCCTTAAGGTTCCCTTTGGAATTGACTATTATTCCTAGAAGTGAAGGTAATTGCAATTCTTTTGTAAGTAATAAAGTGAGCAACTATAAAATATTCAATGATATAATTAAATCTAAGATAATCCTTTCGGAGAAATTATCATATTTGTCTAAAAACCAACAAAATTTGTTGGCAAAGTGAAGTTGGGCTAGTGGTTCAATTCTTAACCATAAGCTAGTTGGACTAATGAATTCAACATGATACATTTAAGAAACAAGCATTAGATAAGAAGGTGGATTTTGTAAAAAATATGGGTTGATCCTCTGTTTGGTCTAATTTTAGTATCTTTAAATTCATATAATATTGGTTAAGTTGCATTTGATCGAGCCTACCAAAGTTGGTCAATTTGTAATTAGAAATTAAGTTATGATGATGTTAAATATGAAGTAAGGTTTTGGAAAAAAAAAAGTTAATTATATGTTCTATATTAAGATCAAATCCTCCTTCTACTATGATGAATGTGTTTATCAAATAAGTGTGGGGGTAAACATGGATTGAAAAGGTGCTCTTATTACAAAGTGGTATGTTTTTAGTAAAGTTTGTTGGTGAAACTACTAAGAATATACAAATATCCATTATTTTGATATAAAACATGTTATTCTCAAGACTTGAACTACATACCTATAAAAGGCTCAAAAATAAGTTGTAAGAGTGCCAATTGGTGTAACATCCAATTCTAAATTTGACTAGAAAATTTCTTCTCTAAACAAGTTAGTAAGCCTGACAAGGGCTCTAATATTAACTAACCACATGACTTTAAATGAAATAAAAGTTGACTTTGCTAAAATCTTAATAGAGATAAAGATTAATGGAAAAAGTTTTCCTTCGAATGTAAGGAGGGTAGGTTATCAACCAACTTGATAAATACAAGTGAAGGCTTTTCCAATGCCTCAAATGTAAAAGATATGGTTACAAAGATGAAGAATGTATGCAAATTGAAATGAAGAACAATTGAAGGCCAAAAACTTCTAATGTTGATAAAAATCCTATGACATGTGCTTTGCCATATTTTGATCTTTTGGCTAGTCGTGTAAGCGGGTGGCAAAGATATTTTGCCAAATAAGGAAGAGTAGGCTACTTCTTATTAAAAATAGTAAGTTTAATTAATGTAAACCTTAGACTGAATCTCGTTACCCAAATCACAAAGAATAAGAACCTTATAAATGTTTTCAAATCAAGTAAGAAGTTTAAATCTAAACAAAATTGCTAACAAGAACCAAAATTATAAGGATTTTGATCACCACAAGTTGCCTTAATAAGATCAAATTATGTTTTAACGTAGCATATGATTGCTGTCTCTATTGGTAAAGACAGATGACAAAACAAAAAAATCAGGTGCCTTACAGTGTTTGGTTGCTATCCTAATTGATTTTTGTTCTGTTCCCAGATGACAAAGACATAAATTTTTTGTTCCTTTCAAAATCGATGGACAAAATTTCTTGTTTCTGTCTTTGAAACAAAACGCATAAGCAACTTCCAAAATTGTCCCTCCTCTTTCATAAGCAATTATTATTATTATTATTATTATTATTATTATTATTATTATTATTATTATTATTATTATTATTATTATTATTATT
>JANJEY010000236.1:53571471-53582013 GCA_024703695.1 Erythroxylum cataractarum
TAATAATTAAGATAAGACTAGGTAGTTATTTTCTGTTTTCTATATATTACATGTAATATCAATTGTAACAGACACGATTCATCATTTAAAAAATAACAGTTGTTTACAAAATTATTATGGTATCAGAGCACAAAGCTTGAATTGCAATTCTCACGATCCTATCATGGTTATCGATAACTCTTCTTCTTCTACTATTGATGTTAACACTTCCTCCACAAATCTGGTTGTTTTCAATCCTGGATTTACAGGAGACTCCAAATTATGTGGTTCAAATTATCCAACGTGGCGCACACAAATGCTAGCCCTTCTTATTGGATACAACCTTGAAAGATTTGTTGATGGTTCTTGTGTATGTCCCACGGAAGACACACAAGAATATCGGTTTTGGATTAGGCAAGACAAATTTATTTTGTCTGCTTTGTTAAACTCAATAGCACCATCAATGGTGTCTTTAATTGGAGGCGCAACAACAGCCAGAGAAGCATGGGAAATTCTGGTGAAAACATTTGCAGGAAAATCGAGGGCGCGTCTTCTATCCTTGAAAGAAAGGTTGATGTTCGTTCAAAAAGGGGATGATAATATTTCCTATTATTTGCAGCGAGTAAAATCAATCGCCGATGAAATTGCAATTGTTCATGCTCCTCTTGAAGAAATAGATCTGATTATGTACACTCTCAATGGTCTTTCTTCAGATTCCAAAGAAATTTGTACGGTTCTCCGAGCGCGAGAAAATCCAATTCAATTTGATGAATTATGTGAAAGACTTGTGGAACATGAAAATTATCTACATCAAATGAATAAACATGATTCTGGAGTGGTTGGTGCCTTTGCTGCGTTTGTTAATAATGGAGAAGGAAGTCACTGAATGGCAAGTGGGCAACCAGGGGCACACGCACAGGCTGGACAAGGGCAATCCTGGTCCAATGCGTCGAGTTCCAGGTGTCTACACAGGCCTGGACAGGGGTCGAACGATCAGTTTCAAAGGCAAGGAACACGTAGGAAGGCAGGGTTGTTCTCTGCATCTCAAGGTAATCAAAGACAAGGAGGGCAAGATGCACTGATTTACCAATTTTGCAAGCGTGGTGGTCATACGGAAAAAACATGTTGGCTGATAAATGGTCGACCAAGTTGACTACAAACTAATGGACCATCGGTTAATTATGTGCAGGGAAATATTGGAACCGCACCTATGTCTAATCAATGGGTTCTTGATTCGGGAGCAACACACCACATTACAAATGATCTACATAATTTATCATTTAATGTGTCATATATTGGAAACGAGTAACTTCAAGTTAGATATGGGTACAGGTTACCCATTGCTAATACCGGTAGTATCACTCTACCCTCACGTCTCAAACTGATAACTCTAAATGATGTCTTATATGTACCTAAAATTACACAAAATCTTGCCTCTGTTAAAAAATTGTGTGCCAAAAATCTGATATCAATTGAATTTTTTCCCGACTCATTTCAGGTGAAGGATCTGCAGAACCGATCGGTGCTACTCTCGATGGATTGCCCCAATGATCTGTATAGCTTCCAAATTCCACCTTCCAACTCACAACCCAAAGTGTTTGTAGCACAAACTCCGAAACAGTCCATTTTACATCATGTATTAGGTCATCCCTCTACAAAGACTTTTCAATACTTGCAATCACAAAATACAATTCTGTCTAGTAGTACTATTCCTCTTGTGTGTATTTCTTGTCAATGTGCAAAAGGTTGTAAATTACCTTTTTCAAATCAGCATTTTAATACTACCAGACCACTTGAACTTCTGTTTTATGACGTTTGGGGTCCAGCTCCGATTACCTCTCATGATGGTTTTAAATACTATGTTATTTTTGTCAACCATTTTTCCAGCTATGTCTAGCTTTTTACACTTAAAAATAAGTCTGACATCTCCACTATTTTTCCTTCTTTCAAAACCACTGTTGAAAAATATTTTCAAACACATTTTCAAACTCTTTACACTGATAATGGTGGTGAATAGATTCACCTCCGCAACTATTTTTTCACTCATGGTATTACTCATTTTACTACTCCACCACATACACCCGAACTTAATGGTATGTCAGAACGTCGACATCGCCATATTTTAGAATCTGAGCGAGCCTTACTCCACCAAAATCAGTTACCCTCGACCTTTTGGTACTATGTTGCTCGAACAGTCGTCTATCTTATTAATCGTATGCCAACACCAACACTTAAGATGCGTACATCTTTTGAAACATTGTTTTGTCAAACACCATCTTACAACCATCTTCACTCCTTCGGCAGTTTATGTTTTCCTTGGTTGCGACCTTACACAAGCAATAAATTCCAACAAAGATCTACTCCATGTATTTTTCTCGGGTACTCCCTTTCTCAGTTTGCGTATCAATGTTTTGATCCTACAAACAATAAACTTTATACTTCTCGTCATGTCATTTTCTTTGATGACCAGTTTTCTTATAATACTCTCCTTCCCAAAACGTCACTCCCTCAAAAAAATGGTTCAGATCACCCTGATCATCAACTCTCGCACATTGTTCTTGTTACACCACCCACAAGAGTAGCCCCAAATGGCGATGCCGGCACTTCATCTATCACTGCAACTACCTCCGAACCTACTACAACTCACAATACCCATCCTATGATCACACATTCCAAAAACAATATCCACAAACCTAAACTCTTCACCATATCCAAACATCCTTTACCTTCGCCTGATGAACCTCACACCATTACTCAGGCACTCAAACTACCTCATTGGCATAAGTCTGCATGCTCAGAATTTGATGCTCTCATCCGAAATCATACTTGGACACTTGTTCCTATTACAGAGGCACATAATGTTGTTAATTGTATGTGAATTTTTTGTACCAAACGCAATCCCGATGGATCAATCTCTTGTTACAAATCTTGATTGGTGGCCAAAGGTTACAACCAATTTTCGGGTATTGACTACAAGGAAACTTTTTCTCCAGTTGTCAAACATCAGACGATCAAGATTTTTCTAACCATAGTTCTCACACGACAATGACGCATTCACCAAATGGATGTCAACAATGCTTTTCTTCAAGGCAGTCTTCATGAAACAGTCCACATGCGTCAACCTCCTGGATTTATAGATCCACAATATCCCACTCATGTATGCAAACTCAACAAAGCAATTTATGGTCTAAAACAAGCACCTCGAGCATGGTACCAGGAGTTACGACAACTCCTTCTATCCTATGGTTTCAAATGTCGTCATAGTGACAACTCCTTGTTCATCTACAAACATAACAACACAATCATGTACTTTCTTGTGTATGTTGATGATCTTCTACTCACCGGCAATTCGGATGCTATTTTGGAGAAATTTCTTTCGGCTATATCTACACGTTTTTTATTAAAGAACATGGGTACTCCATCATATTTTTTAGCTCTCGAGATCATTCCCAACTCTAGAGGGTTATTTCTTTCTCAACAAAGGTATATCCATGAATTTCTCACACGCTTTGATATGGTCAAATGTAGCCCGTGCAGCACACCCATCTGCACCACTGTCACGCTATGTCTTTATGATGGTTCGGAAAGTACCAATGAAACAAAGTATTGTAGTATCCTTGGTGCTCTTCAATATCTCACATAGACAAGACCTGACATTAGTTATGCTATCAACAAACTTTTGCAATTCATGCACAAGCCTGCGGCACTCCATTTGCAACAACTCAAACGCATGTTACACTACATCAAACACACCCATGACTATGGTTTACAATTATTTCGGGCCAAAAGTTTGGATCTTCAAGGTTTTACAGATGCTGACTGAGGTGGCGATGCTGAAACTTGTACACCCACAACTGGCTACATTGTTTACTTAGGTGGTAATCCGATTTTATGGAGCCCTAAAAGACAACGTACGGTTGCCCGTTCATCGACGGAGGAAGAATATCGCGCCATTGCAGCAACCACAACAGAACTTATGTAGGTCCAGAATTTACTTCATGAAATGCATATCACGCTTCCAACTACACCAGTTCTCTTCAGTGACAACCTTGGTGCAACGTATGTCTGTTCCAATCCAGCTTTTCACTCTCGTATGAAACACTTATCACTTGATTATCATTTCGTTCGTGAAAGAGTTCAGAACAACGACCTACACGTTCATCATATCTCCACCACGGACCAACCAGCTGACATTCTAACAAAGCCGCTTTCTCAAACCAAGCATGATTTTTTTAGGACCAAGATGAATGTCATGTCTCGGGACATCATCTTTCGGGGGCATATTGGAAAGAATACATGAAGTCTATTTTAGTCTTTCTGTACAAGTCTATATTTGTAATTACTTGTAATAATTAAGATAAGACTAGGTAGTTATTTTATGTTTTCTATATATTACATGTAATATCAATTGTAACAGTCTATATTTGTAATTACTTGTAACAGTGTATTCTTGTTAGGGTAACTTCTATCTCTTTCTCATTGGAGTGTTAGCTTCCTAATGAACTTTGTTGGACATAATAATTTCTCTAACCTAGCATATAGTGTTGTATGCTAGGTTATTTTTGTTTTGAGAAATACCTCTGTATATTTTATAATTCCTCTCTATATAAATTGAGTAAACACAACAATTAAAAGTAGTTTTAATGAATATATTGTCCTTATACGTATAAAATACCTAAGAGCTATAGTTCTAATATATAAGAGCATTTATATCATAATCTAAATAGAAAACAACTTAATAACTTTGAAAAGTTAAATCTTTATATAAATAGAAATTTAATGTTAAATACAAATAAAATACTTGCTCTTACATGACTAACATCTGTCCAGGACTCACACCAACTTTATTTATATTCTAAAACTTTTAGAATGCCAGTAAAGATAATTTTGGTGTCAATTACAAGCTTATTATAGTGCTAATTTGATTTTGTTTCTTAAACCTCTTAATTATAGTGCAAGACTGACATTAGTTATTAACATTTCCAGCATTGATTTTGCTTCCTCATTCTCCAATTTTCTCTAATATTTTTTGTTCATGTGTTAAATATATTTCATCTTTGTTAATATGTAGAATAGTGATCAATCTTGAGAATACATCTTATTCATCTTGAACAAACTCCTTTTTTTACATCTCTATGATTAATCCTTGTAAAACTACTTTGACGCATTTAGTCTTTGATCTTAACATTTGACCTCTAATTCCTTACAAATACTCATAAGAACAGGTGGAAATAGAAGTCAATTAAGACATGTTTTGTTTATAGTCATGATAAGGGGATTCAACTTTTTACTCTACAGCTTAATCTTATTATAAGGATAGAAAGTGGGTAGCTTATTATGTGGGATATTATGAGTTTGAAAAACCAAGGAGTTGTCCTCTTACTATGTAAATAATATAGTTTTGTGGATTTAGTTAAAATTAAACTCACATTTGAAAGCTATATTTAGAATTTATAAGAAGTTTGGCCTTTTTGAGGATTATGCATCAATTTTATCATAGAGACAAAGACATAATTTGGGCCTTGTGGAGAAAAATTTTGTTTAATATGCAAATTGTTGATCATTTAAGTCAATTGGTTCATTATTTTGCTAAAGGTATTTTTTACGATACAACTTTATTATTTGATTGTTATATATGGATTTAAGTTAGCTACTAAAAGGGACTTTTATCTTTTATGATTATACTTAAAGGATTTAACTAACTCTGTTGAGCTTCCTTAGGTAGTGCTTAAAGATTTTAAAAGTGTTTTGAATCTTAATAATAAATAGGTGAGTATCTAGTATTTATGAGAGATGCAAGCACTTTAGGATTGCGTGGACCATTGTAAGCTACATAATCTTAATTAGAAGCAATGTATATATTTATATTAATTAGTAGATTTAGGGCTATAGGATCTTAACAAAAATTGCTAGAGTCTTAATTAATAAAGCTTTGATTATCAGCTTAAATGACTCTGAAGCTTTCTTCTTAGAAGAGGGTGTCTTGGAACACTCTAATCTCATGATTTCTTTGAAGCATAAATTGGTGAAGAGTAATGGTAATTTCAATTTTTGTCGGTATGTGGGTAATGTCAGAAAATTTAGTGTAACTGGTGCAAAGAGTATGGCAATAGAATATATATGATAGTAGGATGTTTAAAATGGTTACAAAGAGAAAACTTTTGCATCTTCGGTTAAAATCTTTAACTAAGGAGACATTTTTTTTATAGTTATAACATGTTGTTGAGGAAATCAAATTCACTTTGCTTAAGTGTAATTCTAGTAAATCCCTTTTAATTTAAACTTATTTAATTTAAATTTACATCAAGCTAAAAAGGATCTATTCATCAAATTTTTTATCATTATCTATTGAGAGCTTTATTAGATAAAAATTGAAAATTGATTGGATCAGATTGGGTGATCAAAAAACTTAATATTTATAAATTTATGCTAAAATAAAGGCATCATAAGAATAAGGTCTTTAGGTTTAGGATGCTAAAGGGAATGTTTTTGTTGGACATCAATTTGGTGGTTGAGCAATTTGTTAAGTTATATCAAACTTTGCTAGCCAAAGGAAAGGAAAGGAACTTCATTAATATGAATGTATATAAAGAGGATTTTGGACTAAATATTGAGCAATAAGTTCTACCTACAACCTTTTACTAAAGAGGAGATTAGACAAGATTTATTATTAATTGATTCTTGCAAAATTCTAAGACTAGATGGATTTAGTAGTGGGTTCTTTATGTTTACTTGGTTTGTTGTCATTAATGAGATTTGTGAATTTGTTTTAGCCTTCTTCCAGACTGATATAATGCTTAGACAAATTAATGCAACTATAAATGCACTTATCCCTAAAGTAGAATCTCTTTTGGTAGTCACTGATTTTAAGCCCATAGCTTGTTGTAACACCATTTACAAGTACATTTTAAAATTTTTTATATAAGAGACTCAAGATGATTATGCTAATAAATAAAAAATAAGGTGCATTTATTAGTGATAGGTTTAAATGCATAATATCTTGATAAGTTAGGATCTTATTCGATTATATACAAGAAAAAAATCAGCTTTATGCATGATAAAAGTGGACTTAAAAAAAGCTTATGACACATTTAGCTGGGAGTTTATCAAAGAGTTGTTGCATACTTTAAAGTCCTTGTGTCACCTTCAATGAGTGGTTAATGGCTTACATTACCTCCATATCTTTTTCTATCTTATTGGATGAAAGTCTTTATATTTTTTTTAAAGCGGTAAGAGGTTTAAGATACATAAATCCCCAATCATCCTTCTTTTTTTCACTTTTAAGGGTTATTTGATAAGATTACTAAAGAAAGCATCTAAAAAAGTAAGAACATGCAATTTAATACCCTTTAAGTTGCAAATGTCCTTCTATTATTTTATAAAACTATTATATAATTGTATAGAATATGATAGATGCTTTTAGTTAATTTTCGAATAACTTAGGTCTCCATGCTAACTTTTAAAAACTCGAGCTTGTATTTGGGAGAAGTTTAGGAGGACTTTAACTCAATCTTTACAAGATATCACTAGTTTTTCTTCGGGCTCCTTAACTCAATCTTTACAAGATATCACTAGTTTTTCTTTGGGCTCCTTCATTATGAGGTATTTATAAGGGCTTTATAGCTCCTAATAGGTGAATAAATATTGATTATTAGAGAATTATTAATATTTTTTTAAGAACAAAATCTAGAGCTCAAGGCATCTTTCCTATGTAGGAAGATGTTAGATCATCAACTCCGTTATTTTCTTTATACTTATTTACTAATTGTCTATTTCATTCTTTCTTAAGATGTTATAAAGAGAATATAGTATCTAAGAAAATAATTCCTTTAGGGAGAAAAACTTTAATTATAGGGCCTGGTGAGTAGGAGGAGTAGCCTTAATAAATCTTATTATGGACTAAGATTCAAAATTACAAAAGTTAAAATTGGACAACAATTGTCCAACACCTAATGGTAATAGCAAAGAAAATTAATACTCATTAGGTGAAGCGGGTAGGAGAGATTTACGTCAAAAAGAAGGATATCAATAACATAGAAGGGACTCTAAATATACCTAGGATCGGAAGAAAATCATGTATTTGAAGGTGGTTTTCCGTTATGGTTTTAAGAAGGGAAGTGGATGCATTCATGATGATAAATGTACCATATTGTCCAATTAAACTTTGTTGCGAGGTGAGGTTGAAAGGTTTAGATTTTCTCTATATATTTGAAAAAAATTAACATACTAAAATACGTTTTTGTGTTTATTTCTTTTCAAAAGAAGGTTAAGATAGACTTGTATAATTTGATACTTGTATGGATTCACTTATAGTTTATTTGTGATGACAAGTTCGCTACTCATTTATTTTTTAAGTGTAACTAACGCTAATTTCTTTTGAAATTTGTAATGATCTAGATTAATTATACTAGAGTCTTACTTTAAAAGCATAAACAGTATGTTTTAATCTCACATTATTAGAACTAGGGTATAATTAAAAAGTAAGTTTAGGAATGTAAGCGTTTTCAAAATAAAAATAAAATAGAAATATTTGATGTTATTGGAAGCATAAAATCTTAATCACAAGTAAAAAAAACTAGGTATTATTCACTTAAGGGGATGGATGTTAAAGAAATTTAATTTTCTTAGCAATTGTAAGCTAGTTTAAGCAATGTTTTAAAGATCAGATTGGACATCGAACCGGCTAAAGGAAATGTTTAAAGGTTTAACTGGTATTAAATTATTATAAAACCGATATACAATAAATAAGAAGTAAAGATTATAACATTAATTAATAATAAAATGATTTGTGATATAAGAGTTTGACAACTTAATTAAACAAGCTTAAAATTTTGTATAATAAAATCAAATCAGTCTAACTTTATTTTATGACCTTTTACTTAATAAGTTACTTGATTATCTCTACTTAGAAGACTAGTCAACTTAACTCAATATTTAGGAACCCATATTAAAATAAATAGTTAAAACATCACACCTAAAACCTTGTTTTCATGTGGCAATTCCCAAACTCACATTGAATCTGTTAACTGGGAAAAAGGTTGATGGAGATATACGGAGCAATTTTTGATGATAGAATATTCTATATACAAAATAAAACAATAGGTGGTACATTGGCTAAAGGAAAACTTATTGTATTACGATTGTAACCTCATATCTTGGATGAAACAATCTTAACGGTTATGCCAAACACGAACACAAAAGCCACATTACAGAAATTATCACCTAATTTTGCAGAGGATTTCTAGCAACACTCAGAAGCTTTTAAATTACTATAAAAATCTGTCATCTTAACAAAACTATCATGGTAGACATCATAGTTAAGCTCTCAAAAGTAGAGAAATAGCCTGCCCTACCGCCCTTGCTTCCATTACCTATATCATCACCCATAGATCATTCATCCTTATTAGAACATTTTTCATCCCAAACTCTTATTCGTTCCCTTGATTCTTTGCAAAATCTATTCAGACCCCAAAGCTCATTATTGATGATCTGGAATGTTGCCTCCTTAGGAATGGAGTTCTCTGGCATCTGAAACCTGGGAAGTGAGGCTCGGACATATCTAAAAGCCAACCCTTTGAAAACTGATCTCGTCGTTCACATAAATGAAAAAAAAAATCTTTAACACTAAGTGTTGCAAATTGCCTAGGCCAAATATTCACCGAATAAAACTTCACAAAACTTAAAGTCTTAGAAATTTACGGACTTGGCATTGAAATTGTATGACAAGAGCAACGACGAAGAAGGATAGATTTGGCTAGCGGAGAGCAACAAGAGGATAAAAGAGAGGAGAGAGGGACGCTAGAGAGCACAAGCCAAAACCCAAAAGAGGAGAGTAGGACCTTAATATTCTTAGTTAATGCAATTTAAAGTAACCACACAATCCAGAATTGTTCACTAATCTAAGTTTGAACCTTTGCCATTGCAGCTCTGAGACACAACCCAAATCCCGGCGGCCACTGCATCGCGAAGAAACCCATCCCGATAGAGACTACAACTTTGAGAGGGAAATTGCATTTTAAACTTAAAACAATAACCTTTACTTAGCCAAAAATGGAAGTGAGATATGTGAAAAGCGATGGAGATAAAAAATAGTTAACTTTTGTGGAATTTTTGGTTGACAATAGTGTTGATTTGTAGTTTAGTTTTCACAAAATACATTTAAGATATTTTGTATCTAAAATTGATGAAAGAGCACTGGATCTCAGCCAATCCTCTTCCCCTTTTTCTCATGAAGGTTATGCTATGCCCCTTCTTCGACCAGTATATAAATAGGCAATTCTTTTTTAGGATTAAATAAGAGGTATGTAAATATTGCTCTCCCTTTTTCTTGGTGCTGTCACTCTCTCTTCCTTCTCCTCAACTTCCTCTTTTTGAGTATGGTTCTTGATTAATCATTTGGGTATTGATACTTTCCTCCAGTTCTTTGATATTTTATTGCTTTCTTATCATTTGGGTATTAGTACTTTTCTATCGATAAAGAGATGATATATTTCGTTAAATTTTAGTTTTAAAATATATTTTATTTTTAAAATTGAGTTATTTTTCTTCATTTATTATTTATTT
>JANJEY010000236.1:53595158-53605327 GCA_024703695.1 Erythroxylum cataractarum
TAATTTTTCATTACCATTGGACAGTTATTCAAGTACTATACAATCAATCAGTCTATCACTCGGAAGATTTCCGGTCCGGACTCTTTCTCCCGAATTTCCAGAAATATTTACTAAGGTTCACTATCAACTGATGATCACTCTAATACAGTCCCGATTCAATCATTCAAACCCAATTATTCCATAGTTCCTAATAAATCATAAATCATATCATTTTCACAATTAAATGCCGAGAATGTCATAAATGCATGTACCTATATGTGCATGTGAAGAGAAACGTCTTTCTCTATAAATAGAGGCCAAAAGAATGCTTAAATCAGTATGTGAAATAAAACCTATTAGCCCGTCCCAATCTACCAAAATAATCTTCCCATCGGTGATGGGATGTTACCGAAAACCTACTTGAGTTCATCAATGTCAGAAGAAAGATTAAATGATTTAGCTTTTTAATGTATAGAGAAGAATATGTTGGACAATATTGATCTTGGTACTATTATTAATGATTTTACATCTAGAAATTTGTGGAGAAATTATTTTTCATGATCATTTATATGCTTGTTAGTGCAATTCTCTTGATGTTTTGCAATAAGATATTCATGTTCAGTTGCTACTACTACTATTGTGCTATTGCTGCTACTATTTAATGATTTTATTATTGTTGACATTTGTAAGATGTTATTAACTATTGTTATAATTATTTAATATTTTTTTCAAGTATGTGGACTAATGGCTCTAGTCACTTCTGTATGGATATTAAATTTTAATAATAAAGTATGCTTTAAAAGTTTTCATATTTACATATTGTCGATTTATCATAGCCTTTTTTTTATACTTTATCCCAGGCCTATAAAACATTAGGAATGACCTTGCTTAAATGGATTGAAATGGATCGATAGGCATCTACTTCAAGTAACATAGTATATACTTATATTTTTGGCCTTTTCTTTTCCAAGAAATATTTAAACATCTTCTTTTCTTTTTAACCTCTCCATTTCTTTTTGAAAATTAAATAATTTCGTTGAAATTGCAATAGAAAAAGATTACACCATATATCACTGTACACTGTTGTAACTATAAGAAATCAAATGCACTTATACTTACTAATGAATTAACAAAGCTTCAATTGTTTCTTTTCTTATTTTTTTTTATCATTGTAACCCCAGAGTTTCTTTTGTTCACCACAAGATCTTTATCTGATTGGTGCACCATCATTGTAAAGGATACAATATATAAACTCCTTACACCCTCTATAGAACCTATAAGTCTTTAATTGATTCTCTATTGATACTTTACATACAAATTGAGCTACATGAAAGTTAGAGACTTTTATGTCTACATATATCATCTCTTCTTTTTAGTGAATATGGGACTTCTTTTACTAAGTTTATTTAACTTCGAACTGTAGTCTCCAATAGGTGGAAATAGTATGATTGAGTTGAGCATGTAGTTCATAAGTTATAGCTGTGGACTTGATAAAAGTAGTGTTTTAAGTATTTTATGGGTTAGCATAAGACTTTAAGCTTGAATATTATGTTTTTGAGGTATCTGGATGTGTTTGGTCGTGTTTCAAGGTCAATATCGAAGAATGGAGAAGTTTCAAAGACATTTAGGCTAAAAAAACAGCCCACGATTGCGACAGAAACACCAGAGTTGGCTCACAATCATGACCCACATGCCACGATCGTGACAGAAGCCCAAGACATGGCCAACGATCATGGCCTGCATGCCCTGATAGTGATAGAATGCTCGAATGTGGCCTACCATCGTGGCCTGTAGGGTCACAGTCATGATCCGCATTGGGCAAACACACAGACACTAAAGAACGTCAAGTTTTGAGAGATTTTTTAGACTTTTTAAACACCAAAAAAACCATAGGGTTGCTTATAATATAAAGGATATTAAAAAAAAAGACAAAGAGGTAGAGGGAGCTTTTGTATTGGCCTTTTTTGAGAAACCTAGAGAGAATTTATTGAGAGATCGAGAAAGAGAAGGAGGAAGAGAAAAGAGGAGAAGAAGCTAACTCGTCTTACTACCCAAATGAAAAGTTTCCCAACGTCGCTACCTCCCATCATTTGTTTAGATCACATTTCTTATTTATTTTTAGTTTTATTATTGTATAAAATTGGAATAATAGTTTGATGATAGGATTTTTGAATGTTGAAGATGTTCTAAACTAACCTTCGAAGTTTTATCTTTGAATTAATGAAATTTGGTTATTTATATGTTTATAGGATTTGTTGTGATTTAATTTTGCAATTGTATAATTCGATAATAAATTTAGAGGGTGAATCGAATGAAAAATGATTAAATTGGGCTAACGAAAGTCAGGTGATTTAATAGCACAAGAATTAAATCAAATCGGTAATTTGTGTGCTAGAGATCTTGCATAGGTTTCCAAAATTTTATTAGAGAACTTTAGAACTATTTAGGGTTTTAAATAAGTTTTTACTTGAGAGATTGTAACTTTCATAATCCAATTAAGGTTTATGATTTAGGTTTAACAGTTATAACTTAAGAGAGAGTAATTAAGTAATTAACCCTAGGATCATCTAGAACCAACCATTTAGTAATTCATAATTAATTAGGTTAGCATTAAGGATAAGTAAAATTCCCTTACTCTTAATTGGTAATTTCCTTATGTTGATTCTTGGGTGTGTGTTACAACTGCTGAATAATTAATATTTTCATATTGGATTCTTAATTTAATTTGAATGATTGAATTAGGTTCTTGTTTTTATTTCTGTGTAATTTAAATTTTTGCAATATTTTTTGGCCTTAGATTTTACGATTAAATTGTACCATTATCGGGGAGATAATTAGTTTAATTCCTTAATTTAAAGTGTTTCAGTTAGGTTTTATTTTATGTTCTTTTTTCTTTCTATTTCTAAAATCGTGCTCTTACATAAACATAAGAGTCATGAGATGTTCAAGTTGTGCAGTTGAAACCTTAAAGTTAGACATTACTCAATTAAAACGATGAATTCGGAAGGCTTGGCATGAAGAAGAAGAAGGAATTGCAAAAGCAACAATAGACGAGGAATTTCAACTAGATTTGGATCACGGAGCAAACCAAGGATGCCAACAAAGAACCCTTATGGATTTCATAAGACTAGGGTTCAATATGGCTAACTAAGGAGTATCTAGGCTCCCCTATAAGCAGCTTCCTCCTAAACATGTTGCAATAGAACATGCAGTTATATAGACTAACGATTGAAGATCTTAATGCATATATAGTGAACTTCCTTAAAATCTATGATACCTTTTGGTAGCATTAAATGTCTGGGGATGCAGTAAGAATTAAGCTCTTTCCTTTTACTTTAAAAGATAAAGTAAAGGCTTGGTATCATTCTCTCAATCCAGCCAATTTCACAACTTGGGATCAACTAGTTCGTGCCTTTTTAGACAAATATTTTCCCTTTAGTAAAACTAAGAAGATTATCAAGGAGATTACTAACTTCTAGCAAAGTAAGGGGGAATTGATCTATGAAGTGTGAGAAAGATACAAGGATTTGCAATGAAAATGCCCACACCACAACTTACCTAAGAAATTCTTGTTGTAAACATTCTATAATGGATTAACCTCACATACGAGAGGCATGATTGATGCACCTTTAAGAGGATCATTGATGAGAAAGATTGTAGATGAAGCAAAAGAGCTGATAAAGGAGATGGTAAGTAATAGCTGCCTATGGACGAACGAGTAGAGTAGATAACCCACTAATTTCTGAGAACAAAAAGGGATTATAGCTATTGTTAAATAATGGAGATGCAAGCTAAAATTGATAACTTAACTCGACAGCTCAGCAACATGAAGGCTTTGTCCTCAACTTCGGTAAAATCCATGCAATTAAAGTGTGAACTCTGTGGACAAATAAACCATATACGATGGATTGTTTCTTGATGAAGGATAGCAATTCAGAGCAAGTTAATTATATGGGAACTCAATATGGACGAGGAGGGGAAAACAATCCTTACTCCAACACATATGACCCCAGGTGGAAGAATCACCTTAACTTCTCGTAGACGAACAACAGTTCAGACCTTAAGGACAACCAGGCTCCCAATAAGATAAACTGAGCTCAATGGAATCCAAGTTGGATAAGATTTTAGATAAAATTGGAGGCATGGCAGCAAGCTTGAGAAAGTTACTAAGAATCACGCCTCTTCAGTACATAACCTAGAGGTTCAAGTAGGTTAAATAGTGGAGCCTATTTTTACTTGGAATGCAGGAACACTTACAAGTAATATTGAATCTAACCCAAAGGAATAGATCATAGCCATTACTCAAACCTAGGAAAAGAAACTCGAATATATGAAAGTGGATGGAGACAAGGGAGAAGGACAAGCAAATATGGAATTCCTTCCTAAATTTTCATACCCTATTCTAGCTTAGCAGAAATCAATTTCAAGTAAGGCGACGAGGAATTCTAAGGAGGTTGAATTAAATAAGGTTGAGGACATAACGGAACATTTACAAATGAGACTTACGATAAAGGAATCAATCTAGAAGAAGGTTAAAGAGCACATAGCAGAAGACAACCCTAATATAGCATAGAAGAAAGACAGCCCATGGAATTTTTAGATTCGTTGTAGTATCAATAGAGTCAACATAGATAGGGCATTTGCAAATATGGGAGCAAGTATCAATATGATGCCTTATACCCTTAGTTAAAAATTGCAAAATTAGAACCCACAAAGATGTTAGTGAAGACAGTAGATAGAACAATTCATCGACCGAAAGGGATTATTAAGGATGTCTAAGTGCAGATTGATATTGTTACCTTTACCACTTACTTCTTTATATTGGATATTAGAGAGGATGTAAAAACCCCTATAGTCCTTGGTCGACCATTCTTGGCTACTGCCTACTCCATAAATATGTTAATTGGGGTGAACTAACTCTCACGTTCAGAGAGCACCAAATAATCTTTACTGTGTCGAAGAAAGATAATAGTTCTCCCTTACTTCCAATTAACATCAAAGAAACCGAACCTCGAGGATAATGGGAAGATATAGAGGACCGTGGGAGTGGGTTTATAAAGAAACGATTGCAAAGGATATAGTGAAGGAAGGTGAAACATAAGGAAGGTGAAACTCAAGGCATGGCAGCTCATGTGCAAATGGTAAGATCGATGACTGAGCTACTATTGCATTATTCATTTGAACCACCTTAAACATAAGAAGAGCATCGAGCTACTGATGTTAAAAGAAGCGTTGCATGGGAGGCAGCCCTTGGATTGTTAATTCCATGATATTTCCTTTAATTTTCAGATAGCTTGAATTTTGTAGTTAGGTTATTTTGTTTCCAAATAAAATCGGGAAGGCATAGGACTTCGACATGAATTAGATGATAGAGGAAGTAAGTAAAAGAGAGGTGAAAGGGCTATGAAGAGTTAAGAAGTGATTTCAAAAAAGTGTAGAATAACAAAAGAAGAAAAAAAATCAAAAATTGGTGGAAGTATTGTAGGCTACAGTTGATCATGTCCTGTGGCATGGTAAAACAATCCACGTAAATTTTAGCTAATTTTTATCATTTTACCCTTCCTTCACTTATATATTCATATCACACTTCATTTTTTCATTCACTTTCATTTTAACTTTATTTCTCTGAGTTAGAATCTTCAAATGCTCTCACTTCTCTCTAACTAAATTCCAAACTTGCAGTCTTTTCCAAACTTCTACTACTTGAAATCCATCATGTCGCTCGTTAAACAGTTAGCAAAGGGTATTCAATCATTAGGAAGAAATCAAGTGTCGGGCTGCAAAGAAAGAGACAAGGAAACTGATTACAGAGCATCTTTCCTAATCTTCTCAAATGAGGAAGGTAACTGTTTTCACTCTCTTCGCAGTAGGTAAATTATGGTTCCCAAGTATTTTCATTTTGAAACTTTAGATAGACTAGAATTGAGAGACAAGGTCGAAAATTTAGCAGAGAGAATTCAATGGGGACACTTTATTTAATTTCAATATCTAGTTTACACAGAACTTACCCTAGAATTCTTTACATCCCTTCAATTTGAATCCAATAAACCTAGCAAATTGTGGTTTAGGTTATGGGGACAACCTTATGAGCTTAATTATAAGACTTTGTATGAAATTTGTGGTTTACCTGAATTGTCTGTAGTGGATCAGCACGATGATTTCTATGTCACCCCTACTTGGATTGAACTAATTAGGTTAGAGAATTTCGATTCTAAGAATGCACACAACATCATCAAGAGTCACGACCATTTGTTGCTTCACAAATTCACGTGTCAAACTATTTTTGACAAAATGAAAACTAATAAGTGTTTGAAGAAGAAACTTTTCATGTTGTGGTGCATGGACCACAACATCCCAATTTGCACAACTACTACACCTTTAATACAATTATTGCTACTCGATGTAAGAGGAGTAATAACTTAGGAATGAGTTACTTGGTTTCAAACATAGTTGATTACTATAGAGTTGAGTGCAATAAATTCACTGTCTACCATCCTGAATTCATAAGCCATCATCATTGATGGTGAGTTGAAATCCTAAAGTCCTATAATATGGAACTTAGGAATATTAGCGCCAAGACACGTCAAGATGAAGACTAGTCAAACAAGTTTGAGTGCTCAACAACAATAAGAAGAGGATTCGACCAACGAGGAGTCCGTGGAGGAAGAAGAAACAGAAGAACCTAGTTGGAATAAAGTGATCGATACAATCTCCACCAACACAAAGGTAATTACAGATACACTTTCAAAGAACTCTAGAAGGATGAAGGAGATGGCTCACACTCAATAACGTCAGGGCCTGGATATTCGCCGTATCCATCATTACTTTGAGGCTCAAGGTGTTCAATTGTCACCTCCAACACCACCCACGCCTCCATCATCATGAGGATTTATTTCTAATCCTTTTCTTTTTAAATTTAGTCTTTATTTTATTTTTTATTTAATTTCATTTATGTTTCTTCTTGCAATGTGTGTTTGTTTGCCTCCTTTTCACATTGAGGACATTGTGTTGTTCAAGCGTGGGGAGTGTTATGTGTTTTGTTTTGAATTTGAATTTTGCACATTATATGATAGTTTGTTAGGTTGCATTTTGTTAATTGTGTGAATGTGTTAATAACTTAGATGGATTGAAATTGATTTAATATTGAACATAGTCTATTAGGTTGTGAAGAGTCATTAGCTCTCGAAATTAGTAAAATGGGTTCTTTGGCTACATATGTAAGTTAATTAGGATTTAGTGTTAGTTTGTCACCCTCTAAATTGTCTCTTTCATTCATAATTTTAGGTCTTTCGACTAAAGTAGCTTTGCTTGTATTTTTTTTTTTATGAAAACAAGTAGCTTAATCAACAAGGTAGTAAACAAAAAAATGCGTTTGTTAAATTAAAATAAATAACTATTCCGCTAGCTTCAGGTTATAAATAGAGCTACTAGCCAGTTAAGAACGTGATGTAACTAAGTAACTAGATCGACACGCACCATAAATGTGTGCCTCTACATCAAAAGGCTATAATGACACTCTAACTAAGTAGCTTAATAAAAACATAACTTAGATGAGGAACTGAATCAACATTCATCATCAATGTTTGCCTCCAACTAAAAGACTAGGTCTAAGTCCATAAAAAATTAAATAAAAAGTAAATAATTTTTTTTTCTAATAAAACCTACCAAACTTATAAACCGATTGACTTTTCATAAAAACGTATTTAGGAGTAGTTACAAAGTTTAAATGACCAAAGAATTATTAATGTGTGTGTATAACTGAAAGGGTGAGTAACTTGACATTTGGGTTTTAATTGATATATATGTTTAATCTAGAGCTCCTCCTAGATGTGGATTTGGATATTAATGACTTGGAATAACTTGAATGACTGTGTTTTAAGTTAAATTTATTTCATGAAGTTGAAGCCATTGTCTCATTATTGCATTGTGTGTTTTGTGATTTTGTTGTTTTGTTTGCTGAGGACAAGCAAATGTTTAAGTGTGGGGATATTGATATGTGTAAATTACATCACATTTTAGGGCTTAGTTTGATATGTGTTTGGGCATTAATTCAATCATTTAGTATGTGTTTAGGTTAGAATTGTGTTAGTTTGTTAATTAATTATATTTTAAGTGTTTTATGTGTTAACACAAGTTTTGGAGCTTAAATATTATGTTTGTGAGATACCTTGATGTGTTTGTTATTATTTCAAGGTCAACATCAAAGAATGGAGAAGTTTTAGAGACATTTGGGTCGAAACAACAACCTACGATTGTGATATAGTAGGCCACGATCGTGACAAAAACACCAGAGTTAGG
Organism: Erythroxylum cataractarum; assembly: GCA_024703695.1. Taxonomy (NCBI): domain Eukaryota; kingdom Viridiplantae; phylum Streptophyta; class Magnoliopsida; order Malpighiales; family Erythroxylaceae; genus Erythroxylum; species Erythroxylum cataractarum. The sequence continues at coordinate 53,603,436 of JANJEY010000236.1, forward strand.
CCATAATCATGGCCCATATGCCACAATCGTGACAGAAGGTTCGGATGTGACCCAAAATTGTGGCCAACGTTAGGCAGATGCACAGATACTCAAGAACATCAAGTTTTGAAGGATTTTTTGGACTTCAGGCTTCAAAAAACTCTAAAGATGCTCATAACATAAAGGATATTTAAAGAACAAGACAACTAGGAAGAGGGAGCTTTTGCATCAACTACTTTTGAGAACCCTAGAGAGAATTCATCAAGAGATCCAAAAAGAGAAGAAGGAAGAAAGAAGAGGAGAAGCAGCTGACATGACGTATTTCCTAGATTAGGAGTTTCCAAACATCACTACCTCCCATCATCCACTCAAACCATATTTCTTGTTTATTTCCAGTTTTATTATTGTGTAGAATTGGAATAAAAATTTGATGGTAACATTTTTGAATGTTGAAGATGTTTTAAACTCACCATTGGAGTTTTATCTTTGAATTAATAAAATTTGGTTGTTTATGTGTTTATGGGATTGGTTGTGATTTAATTTTGCAATTGCATAATTCAATGATAAGCTAAGAGGGTGAATCAAATGAAAAATGATTAAATTGGGCTAACGAGAGTTAGGTAATTTAACAGAACAAGAATTGAATCCAATCGTTAAATTATGCATAGAGAGATCTTGCATAGGTTCTCGATAGTTTTTTATAAAACTTTAAAACTAATTAAGGTTTTGGATAGGTTGTTAATTGAGAGATTGCAACTCCTATAATCTGATTAGGGTTTATGATTTAGGGTTAATGGTTATAACTTGAGAGAGAGTAATCAACCCTGTGATCATCTAAAACCAACCATTTGGTAATTCATGATCAGTTAGGTTAGCATTAAGTATAGGTAAAATTCCCTTTCTCTCAATTGGTAATTTCCTTAGGTTGATTCTTAGGTATGTGTTATAACTGATGAATAATTAATATTCTCGTGTTTGATTCTTAATTTGATTTGATTGGTTAAATTAAGTTCTTGATTTTAGTTTCGTGCAATTTGAATTTTTATATTGTTTTTTGACCTTAGATTTTAGGATTATATTATCCCTCCTCCTAGGATTGACAACTTAGGTATTACGTTAACGAACCATGCATTTATTGATTATCGAGCATTATTTATTAAAACTTACATATATTAAACACCCGATCATAAAACTTCCATGTATATCACAAAATAATAACATGATACCGGATCTCCTTACCTTATACCTGTACTAGCTTTTTAACAACTTGGTGGTTTCACTATTCATTAAAATGGGATAGGAAACAAAGTTAAGATAACTTTTGATCCATGCTTTGAATGTACTAGGTAGTCCTATTATTTAAAGAGAAGAGATGATGAAGCTCTAACTTATAGAGTCAAATGCCTTTTTAAACACAGTTTTAAGTACATAACTTTTTACAGGGACCTTGTAGCAACTTTTGTCACCATATCTCCTATATGATTTCAAGTTGTTTGAAAGAATCTATCATTAAAGCCATAAAAACTAGGTGCCTTGTCTATTGTGAATGAGAAGAGAGTTTATTTGATCTCATCTGATGTTGGATCCCGCTTGTTTCCGGAATCCAACTCTTATACAGAATCATAAAGTGTGTGCGCAGAATTTCTTGTCAAACAAACGTGGGCGAAAACCAAAGAAATCAAAAAGCTTAAGGTCAAAACTTTTAACTCCGACATCCAAAAATGCATACTTTAAAAACGTTGGAAAACTATAAAGACGAGCTACATCATTCCACGTAGACAACTGGGTCTAAACCAATCCAAATTGATATAGTGTTTTTTTTTCTCTTTTTCTCTTTTTTTTCAACTTCATTCAAAGCAACTTCAATTTCCAATTTGAAATTCATCCACACTCAAACCTCAATTCATTTGATT
>JANJEY010000236.1:53678127-53693086 GCA_024703695.1 Erythroxylum cataractarum
TTTAAGTTATTAAACTATCAAGTAACATTAGAACATTATAAATCTAAAGCTTAAATACTTACCTTCAATTTCTTTTCTCACCATTTGTCACTTGCATCAATAGTTTGATTAGTAACATCCCATCCTAGTCCAGTTTTCTTACCTACTTAATTTGTCCAAAGCTGTCAATCCTTTTTTAATCCATCCTATTTATTCTTAAATTGTTTGTATTCATAATTCTTCTTAGTTTCATGAGCAAACTTCGAAACTTTATTTTTCCATCTAATATTGTTAAAGTGACCATTTGGCCGATTTCCAGCTAATGCCTCTTCCACAATAATTTTGATTAGAGTTTCAAGAGTTCTATCATTGCACTTCAGTTTAACCCTTTTTTTCAATTTATCCCCACCTTGAATAACTTGACTTGGATATGACATTTTCTATCAACAACAAAATCCCCACTGCATATAACAATGAACTAAGTAAGTATAAGAAAATATAAAACCATAACCGTAAAAGATCAAGCACGTCATATAAGATTAAGCAATTATAAGAAAATATAAAAGCATAACTAAATGACGTGCTCTCCACTCACATCTCTTGCAATGGTGTGGACATAAGGTAACTATTTTTACTAGCTCTTTCTATCGACCTCTTTACTTTCTAGTTTATTGTTTGAGATTTTCACTACTAATTAATACATGCGACATAGTTAACCAAAGGGGTTTACTATGTTGCATCCAAGCCCTCAACTTTGAATTCAAATATTACTTCAAGAGGATGTTTAACTTTAAGAAAGACAAGGATGGCTACTGGAAATGGGTTACTAGGAACTTAAGCATCAGGTGGATATGGGAGTGTTCCATCCCTTCTTTTTGTCTATTCATTGGATTGGTCAAAACACGTCTATTACAACCAAGTTCATCCCTTCTTTTTTGACTACTAAACACGTTTCTCAAAACACGTCTCTCTGTGTATCTCTCTTCTCTTCTTTCTCTCCTTCTGTGCATCTCTCTTCTGGCTCCTTCTCATTTCTATTAACATAACTATTTGCACTATCATCAAAATATACATGACAAAAAGGTTCCTTAGGAAAGTCTTTGTTAAGCCCATCAGCAAGTGTAGTTTCTAATGGATACATATTAAGTACACAGAGCATGTGTTCTAAAGCCATAAAGCCGAAAGCCATGCATGAAAGTTAAGCTTCTAAAACCAAACCAGAAACCACCACTTCTTCCTCACTCTTTTTGCTTCAAAACTTGGTCCCATTGAAGCAAAAGCTTCAATAGCTACCAAAAATCGAAACTGGTTCTTATCTACGCATCCAAATGGGTCACATCAATTTCTAAAAATCCTTGACCAACTTATGCAAGTGTCTATTAATTTTCAACTTACCAATTCATCGAATGATGATTATGAACTTACCAGGCGTGGGAGATACGCAGGGTCTAGGAAAACAAGATACTGCATTCAATGAAGACAACAGTGGTCCTATTGTCCTAGCCAAAACGTAAAACATGTAAATGTAAAACACGCAGAGCAAAACTATTTTTTGAAGAGTCTATCCTTGGTTAGACCCAAAACTGCAAAGGTTGCTTCTAAACGTTGTAACATGCTGTGAAACCAGTAGACCCACAAGGTGTGAATGGAGGCGGAATATAAACCACGTGGTAAGGAATTGCTAGAGTGCTAAATTTTACTGCTGTTTTCACGTAGGGTTCTGCAAGGGGGTTTAAAGGTTTCGAGCTGGGAGTGTTAGGGTTCATGCTTGGCTAATGTGGCTATGGTGAACAGTTTAGAGGTGAAGATCTATGAACAAGGCAGTATAGAAATGCTAAACAATAAGGGGTTTGTTGAAGTTGTTACACAATGAATTTATGCAGAGAAAAACACGTAAATATAAAACATAAAACGTAGAGCAAAACATGGCACCAAATGTAGCAGAAGGAAGGCCAGAATGAATAAAACACACAGCAGAGGAAAAAATGCATAAGAATAAAACATGCAACAATAGTATTGATTGGATTCGTGATCGGAAGACAACCTAAAATAAATGCAAAAAAATAAAACATGCACCTGTGATTAGTTTGCGAAGCAAGAGATTCCCTTAAGAAGATGGTTGTGTCCTTTGAGGAGTTCCCTTGAGAAGATGAGTATGTCTCTTGAGAAGTCGGTGGGTTTGAAAAAAAAACGTGAAGAGTGAAAACAAAAGACAGAAGTTGAAGGAAGAGAAAACTAAAGACAAAACATTATAAACGTAAATGTCGCAAAAAAAAATCTACCAAAAAAAGCCAAAATAAAGTTTTTTTAAAAAGCTTCAAATTTTCGCTTCTTAAAAATTTGTATTTTAGCTTTTAAAAAAGTTATTTATATTAAAAAAGTGCTTTTGAAATTTACGACCAAATATTCATTTTTTTGAAAAATAGCTTTTGCGGTAAAAAAAGTACTTTTTCAACCTCTAAAAACTGAATTAAATAGGTATTAAATAAAATTAAAGGATTTAAAATATGATTGAAAGGGATTGTTCTTATCTATCGAAGAATTTGAAGTTTAAATAAAAGTATTGTTAAATGAAAATTAATTAATTTAGTTTGGTTTATAAGAAGTTATTAATTTATAAAAATTAACGAATTAATTAATAAATCGATCAATTTTTATTAATAAGAGTTATTAAAGTAAAGTAAACAAAAAAAAAAACATTTAAAACTGAATTGAAAACTTAAAAAATTTAAAACTTTTATGATCAAATCAGTAAAACTGGCCTAGTTTTTTAGTATTAAAATTTCGTAGCCCTGCCGAAGCATGTAATGTGTAAGTTGGGGAACCACAAAGAGCAAGTCACCGGAGTGCCTTTCCCAGGCTGTACTCACTACGATGGACTTACTTGGTCGGTCTGTTGCAACTTAAATAATGTTGCTCCCTAGGATGAGTTTTATATAAAATAAAATTAGGTTTTTTAAAATTTTCGAAAGTCTCATTTTTTTAAATTATGCAATTCATATAAATCAAATCGAGCATTTAATATAATATCAAATTAATGAGGACTGAGGTTACTTTGTGGTTGATTACATTTTATGTACAATAATAGCAGAATTTTAAGACAAGTTCGACGGTCGTATTTCATTAAATAGTGTTTGGTCGGAAAGTGTTGTGTGGTTGATGTATATAAAAGCATGAATTATTTCACATGTGCTATTTATTTTTGGATAAGTGACTCACTTATCCGTGTCCAAAATGAGTCCAATGGTTTTCCAAGGGTTTATTATTAGTTTATTACTATGAGAAGTGAACAATAATGGAAGGAGTTAAAAACTAAACTGAAACGGGTTAATACTTAATAATGTGATTGAATTAATATTGGTGGAAAGTATTTTTGACGAAGAAATATGGGAATTCAAGGCATTCAATTCAGCGGACGTTTGAAAGTGAAACAGAAAGAAAGGACAAATAAAGGTGTAAAATGTAAATTAATTTATCAATTGAAAATTGTGTTTAAAAATTAGAGTCTATAGAACTTATGAAACGAAAAGATATTTGCTTCCATTGCAGGCAAGTCAGCATGTCGGCGTTCCCTCTTCCGAACTGGTCCCTCTAGTTTCAGGACTCTGGATAGCTTCAAGCTCTAGGGTTTTCAAAGCTACCCAGTTCAATTTCCTCTCTTCCCCTTCATCTCTCGTGCTCTCTGCCTCTGGTGCTTAATTCCTCCGTTTCTTGTACGAATTCGTTCGTGGGTACGTTTCTTTTTTAATTCCTCCGTTTTTTTTTTTTTGGGCTGCTGAGAAGATAGAGTATTGATGCCCATTTGAAGTTTCTTAAGAGCTGTTGCTGGGTTTTCTCGTTTTGTTGAAGTTGTGAGTTCTTTTGGGACTTTGATTAACAGTGAAATTGGTGTTCTTTTTATTTGAGGTTTTGGTTTCTGGGTTTTGGTATTTGCTCGTGATATATTTGTTTGAAGTTTTGAATTTTATGGAAGAAGTTTGATGGATTGATTTCCCTTTTTCGTTTTTCATTTGACGGTTTTTGAATTATATAGCTGATGCTATTGATTTTATCTTCCTAGATTACTGAGGTACTTGGCAATTTGACTAGACAAATGCCTTTACATTTCGAGATGGATGAATGAAACAGATTTGTATATATTGATGATATGGATGAAAGAGGGGTAGATGAAATGGGGACACTTGATGTTTCCGAGGGGCCACATCTGCATGGCAAAGAGAATGAGTGCCCCACAAAACCATCTGGAAGCTACATTTTGTTAGAGTCTCGTGAAATAGCCATACCTGGTGAAGATGACTATTGTGAGAGCTCATTCCATGTACTTGCAAACGTCCTGGGGGGTAAGGATATAAATAGGAGTGGCAGTGCTGTGGAGGGATCTGAGCAGCCTTGTACTACCCCTCGCTACATGGATGATGCTGATAACATGGTTGAAGAATTAATGGTGAGAGATTTTGATAGTTCAAATTTGGCTATAGTTGGTACCTCAAATAATAGGGAAAAGATGCAAACTAGGCAGGGCCAGTGGCAACATCATTCTCAACAGGGTCATGGATCAGGAATTGGGAGTTCACGTACCAACAATTTTCACAGGGACAATAGTCAGAATTTGCAAAGTGTATGGGAGGATGTCGGGTATACTCCTTTCCCTGAATTTTTTGATCAGAAAGCATCAAGTGATGACTGCAACCAAGTCATGGAACCGTTTGTAAATACTTCCTATGGACAAGGGTCAGAAAATATGACCTCTCACAGTGGAATGCGAACAAAAATATTTTCAAAATCAGGATTCTCTGAATTTTTTGTAAAGAATACTTTGAAGGGTAAAGGAATCGTTTTGAGAGGCCCACCTCAGGGTGGCATGAAACTTGAATCTAGGGACACGAATAACGGAAAGGCTGCTGCTGGCACATCAGTCTGTTCTAATGCTTCACAAGTCTTGGGTGTAGATACTATGATTCCTTCTTATACTGGTTTTACTGGGCCCATACCTGGTGGCTCTGTACATGATGGAGTGAATTTAAGAGAATGGCTGAATTATGGGCGTCAGAAAGTGACTAAAGTTGAGTGCCTGCGTATCTTTAGACATATTTTGGATCTGGTGGATTGTTCTCACGCTCATGGAGTTGCTTTGCACAACTTACGACTGTCTTCATTCAAGTTATTGTGCTCAAATCAAGTTAAATACATTGATTCAATTGTTGAGAGGGATGCAAGTGAGGTCGCTCGGGTCGAAGATAAAACTTTCTCTAATAATATGGTAAAAAGACAACCACTAGAGCTGGGAATGTTTCCATCTTTGGGTATATGTCCAAAGAAGCAGAAGCTTGATGAGAATATGAACCATACAAGGCAGTGGCCTCAGTTTACTCCAAGATATTGGTTCAAAGTTGGCCCTAAAACTGATGTGAACATTAGTGTTGCCAATACAAAAGACATCAGTAATGAAGCTAATGCATATGATAAATATGCAAATAGAATGGAGGCCACGTCAACCACTGGTCGGTTGTCTAACGTGCAACCGCAGTTGACTTCTGTTAGTGATCAGTTAGAAGACAAGTGGTATGCAAGTCCTGAGGAGCAGACTGAGGGTATCTGCACTATATCATCAAACGTTTACAGTCTGGGTGTGCTCCTGTTTGAGGTGGGAAAATTTGATTCTGTTTCTGTCATGGCTTGTGTGATCTACTTCTGAAAGATATATTTGAGGATTGCTCAAGTTATGGGTTTGACTAGTCCTTAAATAGAAAACCTACATTTCTTTACAACATTATGCAGCTTGTCAATATAATGTGTTGGTTACCTGAAAGATTTTTCTTGAACATGTGTTGTCGAAAGCCTTAATTACTTGTGATATTACTATGGTTACTTGCGATATATAGTCCTAGCTTCCTGAAAATTGTTGTCATCCTCTAGGCACTTAAAGCAAAGGGATTAAATATTGTATTGTTGTTCTTCTCATTATAGCCTTATAACTTGTGATGCCATAAAGATGCTACTATTTCATAGAAAGGCACTGGGATGTGTTCTGTTTTGTCTATCACTTTGGTCCATACAATTAATGATTCATACTTGAAAGATATTCAGATGCTGCATGATTTCATCTTGCTGTATATTTGGAGTCTGCTCAGAATTATTGCAGTTTGTCACCTACTATTGATCTGTACTTGGATTTTTGATGAATGCTTGACTGAAGATTTTCTAGTTCAGCTAGATCTTTCCTTACGTCTGGATCTCTTCTAAAGTATATCTTTTCTAAGATGCTTGAAGATATTTTTCTTCGAAGTTCATCTGTGTTTTTGTGGTATACCTTCTAGTTTTTTATTCAGTTGCATGAGATAAAATCTTTTTTCAGTTTTGATCCTAACATTTAGGTTACGTTAGCTTTAAGTTGATGATTGGACACCATAGAATCTTACTTTTTGATTCTATTTTGCATTTATGTTCTTATATTCTTCCATAGCTAATTTTAGATGATTTTTGTTATGTTCTATACTATATGATCTATCTTTATGGGCCTCATAGGCATTTTATTAGTTAACAACTTAAGTTAGCAAACAATTTATAGCCAGCTAACAATTTAGTTTAGACTTCTTTATGTCCAGTCCTGTTTAACTTCTTGAATTTCAGACCATTTTATTATTTCCTCTTAAGTTAGACAAGCTGTGAAAAGTTCTTGATCTTACCTGTACAAACGTATCAATAAGATAGCCTAATGTATATTTGTTTTCACGGTTCAAGGTATGAAATTCACTTTTGGTATTGTTCAGCATATGCTCTGTTTGGATTAATTAGAACAGGACCTGGGGAGTGGTTATCAAGGTGTTTCTGTTAAGGTATTAAGTGGCAAAATGAAGAAATGGGATTAAGCGTCAAGAGTTGGGTCTGTTTTCTTATTTAGTAGTGGTTGGTTTTGGAAAACCAGGATTAGAAACTTAAAAGTTACTGAACTTTATTCTATTAGTCTTAAGCTAAAAAGAAATCTTCAAATTACCAAACCTGCTAAGGAGATAAAAATGATATTAATTTCTTGTTACTTTTTGAGAGGCAAAAACTGATACGCATCTTTCCACTTATTGGAGTATCAATCATTTGTTCACTGTTAGTTATACTTTTGAGTTTGAATTTATGGTGCTACCTTAATTTCAAATAAGAAAAGGTATCACACTTTATTCTTCAAGCCTTCCTTGTAATCCTTTAGCTATTAGAGATTTGGATTTGTATATGCATATTTGTTTTTGTACTGTAGCATATATATGCATAGTTCTTGTAACTGCTTATAGTCACTGTATTAACCTATTCCTGCAGTGATTTGTTATGCTATGCCAATATTTTGTTACTCCCTGCTTCACACTTTTGGTTGAAGACTCTTGAGTACATATTTTCTGCTTTTATTTAATGGAATTATTCTTTCAGTTGCTTGGTCATTTTGAATCTGAAAGAGCACATGCCGTGGCAATGTTGGAGCTGCGACACAGGATTCTTCCTCCACGTTTTCTTTCAGAGAATCAAACGGAAGCTGGATTTTGTCTGTGGTTACTTCATCCTGAGGCTTCATCACGCCCAACAACAAGGTAACATAGCTTGTTTTGACTTCCATAACATCTCAGGTATCATGTGATATCAGGACTTTAAAAGCCTGACCCAATGATGCAGGGTGTCGAAATTATCTGATAGAAACTGAGTGCAAATCACCATATTTGTTGTGTATTTGATATGACTTAAAATCTGTTTCCCCTGTAGTTGTTTTGCTTCAAAGTTTGACATTTAACTCCTTACTCGTTATGCAATCAAATGTCCTATGTCTGCGTCTGTCCTTTGAGGCTAGATATGCTGTTAATTGGGCTGTGACAAGAGGCTCCAACACCATCTTTATCTGTGTATAAATAGATAATGGATCCTCTCAAGTATCCTTACACATATACACAGATGGAGGGATTGTGAGGGGAAAAAATTTTTGGCTTGAAGAATTGCCATTACAAAGTAGAGGATATTGATCCCTTTTCCCCAACATATCAGCAGTTTACTTTAACTGAGTTTTGGCCCTTCTTCTCTTTGATTTGTTGACCCAATTATTTATATGTGAACCCAACAGTAACAGCAAGTCTGACTCTTTTTATCTGATATAAATGTTTGTTTTTTCTTGGTTTGAATTTTTGTGTAATATTGAAGTTCATTGCTTAAAGGATAGGACTCTTATTCTATTATGTCGATTAGTTACCAATTCTCTGAAGAAGTAGCCTATGCCAATGGGTAGGCATTCTAACCTTTTTCTTTATTCGTGAAAATGTATTTCACTTTTGAATGCATACGGGAATGAGTGATTCTGTAATTATCTTTAATCAACTATTTAAAATACCTCATATGTTATACGCTAGCTTTTGGTTTTATGTGACAGGGAAATCCTGCAATCTGAATTGATTACAGGATTGCAAGAGGTGTCTGCTGAAAAACTTTCATACTCAGTTGACCAAGATGATGCAGAATCAGAGCTTTTAATGCATTTCCTTGTCTCATTGAAAGACCATAAGCAAAAACAGTCTGCTAAGTTAGTGGAAGATATTAGGTCGTTAGATGTAGATATTGAAGAAGTTGAAAGGAGGAGTCATCCAGAAGGCTTGGTTCACTCGTCCAAACATGGTGAGCTAGTGGATGGTATTCAAAGCAGTGCTCACAGAGAATGCTTGAACTTCGAGCCACTTTCGCCAGTTTCATTTAGCTCTAATGCAAATAAAACAAAATTTATGAACAATATTAGTCAGCTTGAAAGTGCTTACTTCTCAATGAGATCCAAAATCCAATCCCCTGAAACTGATGTTACTATTCGTCATGATAGAGATTTACTAAAAGATCGTGAGAACTGCTGTTTAGCACAAATGGCTGAAGAAGGACAAACTCACACTGATCGCGTTGGAGCCTTTTTTGACGGTTTATGCAAGTATGCTAGGTATAGTAAGTTTGAAGTACGTGGGCTACTAAGAACTGGGGATTTCAATAGTTCTGCTAATGTGATTTGTTCCTTAAGTTTTGACCGGGATGCTGACTATTTTGCTGCTGCTGGCGTTTCAAAGAAAATTAAAGTTTTTGAGTTTGATGCACTCTTCAATGATTCTGTTGATATTCATTATCCTGTTATTGAAATGTCAAATAAATCAAAGCTCAGCTGTATTTGCTGGAATAATTATATCAAGAATTATCTGGCTTCAACTGGCTATGATGGTGTGGTGAAGGTGTGTCATCTTTTCTTTTGTTGCTTTCAAGTCTAAAACTTGTCTTTGGATATTAATAGCTCACCAGTGATGGATTTTAATTTCCTGTATCATTTTGAGTTCATTAATTTGGTTTCTGTGTGTACTGATATGACATGTTTTCTGTTGATTGTTAAAGTCCCAATTTATACAGGAATGCAGTCTCTGGTATATTGACATCATCAGTCAAGTTGGAACTTTATGATTTGATTAGATCTTCAAATTATCACTGTCCAAACTCAAATTCAATATGGATCAAATAGTAAATAGCTGCCCCAAAATTGTCTCCTATTTCTACTTTAATATCACAGTTTATAGATACCCAATGTCGAATTTTTTGAAGCATCATCACTTGGAAAAAAAACCGTTTGATATTTTATAGTACGACAAGATCTGAGGACATTGGTTGATTTATCAGATGTTTTTCCACTTTTTACAGCTTGCAGTTAGTATGTAGTCTGTGCTTACTATATTTATGAATGTAGATGCAAGCAATATGGTTTCCTGTCTGGCCTTCCTTAACATATCATCTACGTCCATTTTGTTTCTTTCTTCATGATGCTTCCAATGCATTGCTTGTAAATTCCTCGTTCAATGGATTTCAGTTATGGGATGTCAGTACTGGTCAAGGGGTTTTTCAATATAGTGAGCATGAGAAAAGGGCTTGGTCTGTTGATTTTTCTCAAGTATATCCGACAAAATTAGCTAGTGGCAGTGATGACTGTTCTGTGAAGCTGTGGAATATTAACGAGGTATGTTCTTTCTTTCTCATCCTATGCACGTAAGTTATTTACAACTAAGGAGAGTCAGGGTTTGGGCTATTTATCACCAAAGACAGAAGTTTTCTTGTCTCCTTTTAACTAATTCTTCTTGTTCTGCAGGAAATTATATTACAACTCCCCGTTTCATGATTTCATTGAGTTATAACACATAATACTATTTGTGTATTTGAGGGATATATAAGGTGATATAAGCACGCATCTTCATCCATGTTTGTGACCATGATGTTGTCAAGATAGTTGAGTGTAAATTATAAAAAAGGCATACATTCCACTGAGATTTTCCATACTTGTTTACATGAGTGCTGATCTTTGTCTTAGCACTAGCGGCAATTTGAAACATAATATTCTTATGATGCTTGTTTTGGCAGAAGAACAGTATAGCCACAATAAGGAGCATTGCCAATATTTGCTGCGTTCAGTTCTCTTCTCATTCCACTCATCTACTAGCCTTTGGGTCTGCAGATTATAGAACCTATTGCTATGACCTTCGGAATGTTAGAACACCTTGGTGTGTGCTAACTGGCCATAACAAAACTGTGAGCTATGTGAAATTTGTGGAATCTGACACTCTCGTTACTGCATCAACTGACAACTCACTAAAGCTTTGGAATCTCAATAAAACCCATTCGAGTGGCTTATCCACTAATGATGCTTGCAGCTTAACCCTAAGTGGGCATACTAATGATAAGGTATACTTTTGTGAGTTTAAAGTCAATTTTTTTGTCACAGAATCCTTTAAGGAATTAAACGTTGTCATTATTGTCATTCTGATCTCTGTTTCAATTGTTTTTCTCTTACCTGTTTGTTCTTTTCTGGTTTCATTTTAATTTAGTCTTTGTTACTTCCTCAGAACTTTGTGGGCTTGTCCGTGTCTGATGGCTACATAGCTTGTGGTTCAGAAACAAATGAGGTATGACTTTAACTTCCTAGTGAATTTGTTGGATAATGAATGAAGTGTTCTATTCTTTAATGAATGGGAATTTCATACATGGCACAGAATGTGATATTTCCAAATTCATTAGAGCATTGTATTGTCCTATCTTTACCTCATGATGCGATCTCTTTTCAGGTTTATGCTTACTATAGATCTCTACCTATTCCAATCACTTCACACAAATTTGGTTCAATTGACCCAATTTCTGGTAAAGAGACCGATGATGACAATGGGCAGTTCGTTTCAAGTGTCTGCTGGAGAGGGAAGTCAGACACGGTCATTGCAGCCAATTCAAGTGGGTGCATAAAAGTTCTGCGGATGGTTTAGAGAATATTTATCCTCTTGAATTTATAAAGAATCTGTATTTCCCCGAATCCTGTTCTGCCTTGGCAGCAAGAAGCAAAGTCCTGGTGGGGCTCAATCGAAAGCTGATGCCGCCAAGCTTGTTCACAAAATTCTTTTGGCATGGATCCATTTATCTATGCCTTATGGGATGGAGGGTTTTCAATCAGCTGTATTTCCAATTTGTAGCCAGTAAGGGTATCCTAGTCCAGATCACCAAGCTTGCAAAAGAAAATACTGACAAGGGGATGATTTGCAGATGAAAAATCTTAGAATGTATTAAGAATGGTTGGAGCCAGTTTTTTAAAACAATGATCAAGGACCAGCTTTCTTGGGAAAAGCATGGATAAATATCTTGAAGGTGCCGTGAGTATCTTAATGGTAGTAAGTTGTAGCTGCGGTTATCTTGTCTGACCAGGATCTACATGTGCTACATATAACTGCCATTACAGAATGCACGGTCCTTCTTGATTGTAGACAATTTCTTGACGAGCTGCTGCTTGTACAGCTCAGAAGCGAAGTAGGATGTGCCGAGCAATTACATCAATTCCTTGCTGACTTGTAACTATAGATTTTGTATTTTCGAATGCTAGCAATTGTAAATATTGATAGAAAATTCCATGTATATGTTATATTTGTTTTAATTTTATATTATTTATATTATAATTAATATAGGGTGTTGTTTTTATTATAATGGTCTAGATTATAATATAAATATAATTTTATAAAAGAAGAAACTAGAAATTTTTTTACTTATAATAGTTATTTTCTCCACTTACTATAACCAATTTTCTTCTCTTCATTTTTTCTTTCTACCTTGTGTACATCAACATCTACGAGAAGCCCACCTAAGAGACTTACGAACAAAAAAATGATCCAATGTTTAAGCATAATTCAACAGTATAGAATAGCATTTGTGACATATTGATTTCAATCTCCTTTTTAATTTTCTCTCAAATTCAATCCTTCCTATTGCAATTTCCAGTAGATGTCAACTCCCCCAAGTAAGTTTCTCATTAATATCACTCACCATTGAATGTTAATGGGATAGAAGGTCACAACTAGAAGACGCAAGATGAGGAGAGAATCGACGCTTAGGGTTAGAAAAAGTTAATTTTTTTAATTTAGTCATTAAGTTTTTATAAATTTGCATACACCACCACCTAGTATTAACTAGTATTTTAAATATTGACCGATACCAAATAATACTAGTCCAAAAGGAAATTTGCATTCATTTGAGTAATATTTTGCAATTGGACTGTGTCAGAATGATACAATAATCTATCCTTTGTTGTTATTAACATAACTTCGCGGATTAGGTTTTCAATGATGAGAGAGAAATTAAATAATTATAATTATAATAAAAATGGTTAATGTAAAATAAAAGGACCGACTATATCTCTACGTTTTCTGATGTTCCTCGACTTTAACTCTTATCCAAGTGAAGGGGTCCAAATCAGCACTGCAGAGGGGTGGTGATGATGATAGGCTTCTACAAGTGGACCACGGCGTAACACCCAAAAAACAGTGAAGTGTGAGTTTGGATAAAGTGGGGACCATAGGATTGGGTGCGAGGAGGGTCTAGTTTCGTATTGTGGTGTGCCTTTTGTTCTGGTACAATTCTAACCGTCCAATTTTTGTGAGTTTCATATATTTTTATGAAACGGAATAAGGAGAATAGGTAATTCTAAATGCACACTTGCATTGAGCGAGGTGCTGCCGAAACCATTAACTTGGCTTCACGTGTGTACGGCCATGATTGTTTTGTTTGAAGGCTGGAGAATCACAACGAAGGTCCTCTGGGGTCATTGCTCTGTACACTAATTTGATGGAACGTAAAATAGTTTTGGACTTCCAATTGCCCAACAAAAACACAATCTCTTTACTTTTGTGTGGATATTTTTTGCCGTGTGTCTCCTGTCACTTCGAATAGCAACAAAATCAATATGATTGTTGGAAAATAACAAGTGGTCGGGTCGGTCGTGCTGGGCCCGAATCCAGCCATAACGATCCGAGGGCCGATCGGTCTATTCTTCAAAGATCAGTCTTATACCTATGCCAAGTCCGGGCTCAATTCACGATCTCTTTGGCCCATTCGTAGGTGGAAGTCTCCCATACACACGTAAAGACTTAAACCTAATTATTGCTCCATATATAAGATATAACTCTGCCATAACAGAGGTACGTACTCACAAACCTAATTCTCTCTGCTTACAGCGAACCTACCTTCACCAAAAGACTGACTTGAGCGTCGGCGGGGCCTATCAGGAAACAACCCCCGACATGCCTTCTTTGTTTTGCAGGAACCTCCACATCGAAACTCTCACAAGAAGCAATCGAGTCTATGGATCCAAACGGCAACGTACAATTCTGCCAAAATCCAGCAGAACCAGTTAGTATGTGTGGCATGAAACATACTTAATATATATCTATATATACATACAGTAGAGAGTGGTTAAGCAAGAGAAAGAAGATTGAAATGAATTACTGTAACAAAATTAATAGGATGCCACTAAATGAGTCGGAAGTAAGTGTCATCAAAGCGGAAAATGAGGAAAACATGTTAGCTTATATCTGAAAAGATGTAGAATGTCTTCTTTAATATTTATATACAGTACTCAAACAACCTTTTTTCATAGAAATGTTACAAAGGCATAATGCTGCACCTTTTTTGATAACTCTAAGGCTCTGTTTGTTTTGAGGGTTAATAATGGAATGGAATGGAATGAAACGTAACACACTTCCATCGTTTGTTTGAAGGTTTCATAATGGAATTGAATGGACTGGGATGGAAGCGAAAGGTTTCATGTTACATTCCATTCCATCCTAAACAGTGAAAATAAGAAGCCTCCGATTTGGGGGGTTTAGAATGGAACGTAACCTAATAAATACATACTACCTAATATACCCTCAATAATCTTTCATATTACCATTATTTATCATTGCTAATAACAACCAACACAATGTTGGCAGGAATGTAATATCCATTGTCGCAGGTGAAGAGAGTTTGCAGGGGATCATTGTAGCAATCAAGAAGGGTGTGTGGAAGAGCATCGTTGCTTCAGCTTCAGGTACATATTCTTCTTTCTGGGTTGCAGTTGCTGTGCCACTAAACTTGGTTTAGACTATCGGAAGAAGAGTTTGGATTTTTCTGTATTATGAGATAGTTCCAAGTGACCGTCCATTGTTTTCAAAGTACTTGTCGGTGTAGCAAGAGATTCTTGAACTGGGTTTTTTGGAGTTTATAAGTGATTTTAAAAAAAATCCATAGCTTCCGTCCCTCCTTTTCTTCTGGAATTATGAGTGTTTTGACCTTTCTTGTGAAGTGCTCTTGCTGCGTTCTATATTCGTTTCAGTAGTTAGAGAAGTGATTTGGGTGTTCTATGATTTTGATTTTTAAGGCTGAAAATCAAGAAGTAACTTGGGAATTATACTATTCACTCATGAATCGTGGTCCTCTCTTAACTTGCTTCTCTTTATCTTTGACTCTTTTCCCTTTTAGGACTCAAAGTTTGAGTCTTTATATAGGAGAGAGGTCCTAAGAATCTGCATTGTTATGGAAATAAGTAGCATAAACTCCACTTCGTTTGTCATCTCAATATATATGTATATATATAAACAATTAATAGATGAGGTTTATATTATATATATATAAGCATTTAAGAGATGAGGTT
>JANJEY010000236.1:53695489-53709860 GCA_024703695.1 Erythroxylum cataractarum
AATTAATAATAATAAGCATTTTAATAATAAAAATAATTGATAAAATTAATAATAAGAAGAATTAGAATAGGTAGAAAATTTGGCAAAGATAATTAATAATGATTATTAATAATAATGATGATAAGAATAATAAAATTAATAATAATAATAATAATAATAATAATAATAATAATAATAATAAGGATATTTTGGTCTTTTTGTTAGTTATTCCTTTCCTATTCCAAGTTTATATTTTCAAACCAAACAATGGAATAGAAATTCGTTATCTATTCCATTCCTTGAACCAAACAAAGTAATATCTATTCTATTTCATTCCTCATCTTTTCTATTCCAAAGAATAACTGTTCTATTCCTTATCTATTCCATTCTGTGAACCAAACAGGTCGTAAATATCTTAAAAATTCTGCTAAGCTTGGAATTCGACCCCATGCTCATCATGTCCATAGGCACACATTTTGAAGTCTCCAAATGGCTTCAAAAGGACTTGGAATTGTAAGAACAAATTCAGCCCAATTTTTGCTTCCTCCATGACTTCATTTGGCTCACTTGCAGCTCCTTGAACTTGTTCCATTTCTTGTGACTTTTCTTCAAATCCCATAGCTAGGACATCTTGAATAGCAAGCTTTGATGGCCCTCCATTACATAATCCCAATACACATTCAAAGACAATTGACTAACATGTGGCAGTGATTTGCCAGCTAAAATTAGGTAACAGGCGATTCTATAGCATGGTAGAGTAGTCATACCTAAAGTATAGATAGTCTAAGTTTTCCTGTAAGGTCGAGCATAGTGCACATTTAGAATCAATTATTGAAATTTTAAGTCTATCCTTGGTGTTGAGCCCTTTAGAGGACGTTAACTACATAATGAAAGAGTGGGAAGGAATAAAATGAGAATCTCACATAAGATTTTTGATTTATTATAGGATGTCTGAACGAACAAATTTTTGCATGAGCTAGTAGCGAATTTCATGGATTTGTTAGCTATCCAAATAATGAAATCACCCTTAGATTGATCAGGAGAGTAAGATGGCCAATTAGAAGTGATGTAATCACTTCACCCCAAAGAGAAAGGCTAAATCCAAGAATTATTGGAAATGAGTGCCTTCACTTTAGTATTATCAAGAAAGTTGTATCACATTCCTTAAACTTAGGGTATGCTTGTTTGGGGGGGCATGGGACAAAAGGTATGGGTATGCTTTGAAAACTAACGTTTGTTATCAACCTATCATTATACAGGTAACATTTTCATTCCCCAGTTTTCGGTAATATTCCATTCCTCTGGATTACCAGAGGAATGAGAGTTATTGTTCAAGTTTTTTGGTGCAAAACTTACCCGTGACCCAGCACTGTCTTCACTTTCTTACCTACCTTTCTCTTATATGAGAACTAGAAACAATCCCTACAGCTTCCACTGATTCCTCCTCTGCCTCCGCATCTGGCTACTTCAAACAGTTCCATTGGATCAAGCAGGTTTGATGCTCCACCGAATATGTTGACGGAGCCAGTTTGGGACACGGTGAAGAGAGATCTGTTTAGGATCGTGAGCAATTTGAAGCTCATGGTATTCCCCAACCCGTATCGAGAGCATCTGGGAAAGGCTTTGAGAGATTGGGATCTATGGGGTTCGTTCTTCTTCCTCTATTTCTAGGCCTTATTCTCTCCTAGTATGTTTTCGTAAAAAAGGTTAGTCTTTTTCTTTGTTTTGTGCACTATGGCGTCTTTTCGGCTCTAAAGGTGGTAGTTTAACATGCTTACAGAGCTTTTACATAGTGCAAGCAATCCATGGTCGATATTGCTTTACATCATATGCAAGTGTTTGTACAAACGCCAGAGGGTCAAACTGAAAGTGATATTCTAATCACTGGCAGTTCAAATGGATGTATGAGTTATCATTCAATGGATTTAATATGCTATTGAAGCTATGTACTTATGCTTATGCAACTTTGGATTTTAACGTATAACCAATCATAGGCTATCACATTGGTTCTTGCATTCGACATTACTGCAACATCTATAGCATCTATAGTCTTTACAAGTTATGTTCTGTCAACTTTCCATTACCACGTGCTGCTTTTGAAGCTTGGTACTCTAGTAGTCTTTTTGAAGTTGGAAAAGTTGGAGAGCATTTTAATGATAGTATCAAATTCATTCCCGAATGTGTACGGCCCGGGGATCATATACTAGCGTATGGTGAAGCTCTTGGCCATCTGTGGAAACTTTTTTCTTTACAATTTTCTTCAAGGATATCTTGTATAAAATTTCCTAGGAAGCACTTTCCTCGTCTTACTGGTGATGCTTCTAGATTTCTTGATGTTCTGTATCCTATTATTGTTTTAGATATTTCATCGATTTAGATTTCTTACTAAATGTGCTATCATGTCATTAGCATACGTAGCCATATATTCTTGCAGTTGATTATGTTTGAACAAAATGTGAATGCATTAATGATTGCTTCCTTATTGGATTCTGTTATGAGATTTAGTCTGTATTCTTAAGCAAGTTTTTTTTTTCTCATTTGGAAGTTACTTGGCACTTTGGTGGATGTACCATTGGTCCAATGCACTCAAAACTTTAAATGGGGTAACATATATGCTTTCTTAGGTGTTTGGGTTATGCATCTTTCTACCGCCAAGCAATTTTTATCAGATCATGAAGTTTCTTGTATCCTTCATATGTTTAGAGATTTCAATTTTATGATTGATTGTATGAAAAAATTTCTTTCCTAATACATTCTGTTTTTCTTTTCAATTTTTTTTATTTTTACTTGATTTATTACATTACTATTGCTTTGCATTTGTAGGCCTTTAACTCGAGAAACAGAATCACTACTTTTGGGTTTGGACCAATTGGTGGATCTGTTCATACTTTTAATCTGAAGGAACCATTTGATTTCTCTCAACCTCCTTCTACATAACAAATGGTTAAAGATGTTGTTTCATTGGATTTCATAATTTGGACAGTAGATTGTAAGCCTAATCCTATTCAAGCAATGATTGACAAGTTGCTTCTTCTTGTTTTTTTTCCCCACTTTTCATGGGTATTGGATTGAAGTATATTGCTCTTGAAATTAGTTTGTGGATCTCTATTTTCCTTTTTGTGGGGTGACTCTTGACTCTCGGTCCCTTGTACCACATTGATTAAATATAGATGATGAGTATTATTCAATTCATGAATATAATGAGAAATTGAGATAGTATCAGTGTATTCATCTATTTGTTTCAAATTGTTATAGGAACCAATCGTGGAGCAGTTGTCGTAGATTTGGAAAGACGAGCATTTTCATGGGTATGTAGAAGCAATAGTGATATTTTGGCCCAACATCTTGATTAGTAGGTAATATTTGATCCTTAGATGCATCAGCCTCATATGCCTCCATGAAGCGGTCAAATTCAATCTCTGTTTTTCCTTTTCAGATACTAGCATTTTATTTAATATAGCAAGTGAGCAATGGAATGGTGGATCATTGCAGATTAATCTCTATGATCATCGTAGTGTTACCTTAGTTATTTTGCCAATTGAAAGCTTTTGGTTAAGGTATTGTGCATATGACAGATATTTTACCTCATTTGCATTATCAAAGGAATGTAAATTGTATTAAACTATGTTACTTGATTTTACTATAGCAATGGAATGATGGATATTATGGTTATATTGATGAATTGTACAATATTTTCAATTATTAAAATATATTTTGAGGATATTATGTAACTAATGATATGTTGATGCAAGAAAATACTAGATTATTTTTTTCTTCAAGAGCTATTGAAAATGAAATACCGCAATATACTTGATTTTAATCATTCTGTTGTTATAAATAAGGTGCATAAAATATAATTAATTAAAATATATTTAACATTTGTTATAAAACAAAATTTTAACAAAATTTTATTTCTCAAGATGTTTAACAAACCAACCACCATCAAAGGTAATAGTAATCATTCCTTCATCTTAACCAACCATCATAATTATAATAATTATATCCATTCCCATTCTTCACTATATTCATTTCTATTCCCATTCCCATTACCCTTGGTGAACTAATCCCCCCTTAAAATGTACTGAAAGGTCTAGGATTGTGTAATAGTAGGGCAATTGTCCATATGATTCCTCTTTTTATGAAATATGAAATAACTATAAACCCATTTAGCCCATAGGTTTTCTTTCTCAATACAAAGCTTCACAACATTTTAGCTAACAAAACCCTACTCATTCTCCTGATGGATGTGATCCCTAAACCCCTAAAACTTTTTAGGTAAACATAAAGTACTACAATTGAGTATGCAAGAATTATAAGGTCCACTCCATATAAATGTATATGCTACAAAGAGCAGAGATTATCAATTGCATTCTTCCACTATAAAATAAAAATATGATGCACTAAGCTTGTAATTTCCTTTAAATAGAGCTTACAAAGGTGTACACTAAGCTTTTTTATGGAGATGGGACCCTAAGGTACCTTAAGCTGGGAGATCTTGAGTTTATTACATCTATAATAGTATTTAAAACAAGGTTCCGTAATGATATGAATCAGAGTTATACTAGACAAAATCTCTATAAATATTGCAAATAGGTAAGGTGACAAAGGTTACCCTATCTTAGAACTTGAGTTGCTTTAAAAGTCTTGGTTAGTTCCCCATTTATAGTTAAAGCAAAGGAAACCAAGGTAATGCAAGATTGAATCTAATTCATAAACTTACTGAGGTAAACTAAAGCCATTAGTGTCCCTTTAATGAAGTCCCAGCGTATATAATCAAATGTCTTGGTGAAATCAATCCTCAAGGCACAATTATTGCTAGATTTGTTGTTTTTATAACTGGTGAACAACTATAAATAAATGAGAACGTTGTCGTTGATGAACCACCTATTTATATAAGCACCTAAACCTGGATTGATGATATCTCGGAGATTTTTCTTCAACCTATTAGCCAGGATTTTCAAGATAAGTTTATAGATCACATTGAAACTTATTACGAGTTTATAGTCATTAAGTTATAAGGAGTTTGGAACTTTAGGTATGAAGCATAGATAACTTTTATTCAGCTCTGTGACCATCTTGCCTGACCAAAAAATCTAAGACCATTTTATTTATCATTAGGACAGTGAGTGTTTAAGCTAATTAAAAAAACCTGAAATTAAATTCAATTAGGTCTGGGGACTTATTTAAATAATGAGAATAAAGTGGCTTTAATTTCATCAGGAGTAATGTCTCTGGTAAGTTTAGAGTAGCGGTGGTCCTATATTGAGCCCTCAAGTGAGTTCTTAATTTCTTATGAAAGTGATACCACCCCTTCTATTTGTTCCTAAGTTCTTTTTAAAGTGTTCAAGTGTCAAGGCATTAAGCTTATCTCGACCCCAAACTACATTACCTTTAGGATCCATGAGAGTAGTCAGCTTCTTTATGTTCCTTTTACCTTAACCAACATTATTAAATTATTTATAATTTTTGTATCCTTCAATAAGCCAATAGACTCTAGCTTTTTCTATTTATTGAGAGTTATAAGTCTCCACTAAATCCAAATATCTTCTAAGCTCAATACTCTCTTATAATGTGGTTTGACGGGTCCCTTGCCAAATTCAGCTGACAATGGTTAAGATCATCAAAGGCCTTCTTTTTATCCTCCTACATTGGGTTTGTAGCTTTCCTTAAAATCTTGGTTATCTCAACCTTGATATATTTTAGCTTTTAAGAGAACTGGTAAGTTAAGATCCTAAAACACAAATATTTATCCCCTCTATAACCTTCTAATTGAAATAAAGGTGTTGTAAAGGATACCAAGCTGAGGGTAAATGTTGTAAGCCAATTTAAATTTTCCAAACATCTGTCTAATTTATTTTGAATGAATCAGGGACATGTTTACTTGTTACTCCATGCGAATTAATGACCGATATATCTGAGGTTAGTTAGCCCTAAAGTACTAGTGAGTTGTGCTAACTCATGGCATCTGGGAGCTATGAGTTTTCCAATTCCTTGTACTTTAAAAGGGTTAAGAATGCAATTGTAATCACCTAGGAGAATCTAAGGAGACTAGGAACTAACTCTAATCAGCTCCAAATCTCTCCACAACTAACTCCTTTAGAATTCCCAATTGTTAGTATAAATTATAGTGATGCCTAATAGAGTTTAAGTGCTTCTCAATGGTAACTTCATAATGCAAAAATTGATCAAAGGAGTACAATCTTCTCAAGTATAGAAAATCATGGTCTATAGAGACTATGATTCTGCCATTAAAATGTTACTAATGTTTTTTTTATGGTTGTCCAATGTTTATGTAAAAACCAAAGGCCCTTTTAGAAGTCCTTTATTTTGGTCTTAGGTTGAAAAACATGGCTTCACTAAACCTAAATAGTCTTGGAGAGCCATTTTTTTATTAGGGAAATTTAATCCTCTTATGTTCCAAATAAGAGGATTCATTTAGAGAGGGTGGCTCCTGCTTTCCTCCTCTCTAGACTTAACCTTGATAGTATTTGTTTCAACCTTAGGTGAGTTCTCCCCTAAGTTGGTGGATCTTTAATTTCTTTTATGTAGATTAAAGAGGATTAAGATATGAATTTTATGTTAGAGAAGTGCTCTAAAGGCGATCACCCTCCGCACTTATTGTACAAATCATTTTATGATTAATAAAGGCATTTTTCATTATTTCGATGTTCATATATTTATGGATTTGATGTTGATCTTAAATTAATTTAATAAAGTCCTTGATACAAAACATAGCATGGAGGAAATCATGATGAGATAATGATAATGAGATTCCTATCATATGTAATTATGTTAGTATCTAAAATTTTCCTAGTCATAGGATTAATGAAATGGGATATCATTAATCCGGTTAGACTATCATATGTTGTACTCCTTAACTGGATCAACCAGTAGATCTCATAAGCTGTAGACATGAGTTGTTTAGAGTTACCATGTGGATGCTTACTAAAGGTAGTAAGTACATTGGATTGACCTACTATAAGACAATCATATGGATATTATATTTCAGTGTCAATGATAGTCTCATCATAGCAACGGTGTAAGTACCTTTATCTCAGATACTGATCCTGTGCTTTGACTCTATTCATCGGTGCCTTTTAGGGGTTACTCATAGGGTGGTGATTGGGTACAGCTTGAGGTATTCAGAGGTAATTGAGTAGCCAATAAAGAATTCACCATTCTTGATAGAAGGAGATGATACCCATGACCTCTTATCGGGTTCATTACTCGAGAGTCTCTGGCTAGAGCATATATATGTCATGAAGATAGGTTTCAATGATACATAGAGTAATGAGATCCTCAGGAAAAGATCTAATATCACTTAGACTAAATGTGACATAGTTAGTCTAGTGGCAGTTAACACTTGACCGTACTCTGAACCAAGTGGGGTATAAATGGTGAAAGGACAAATTACATGGAAACATTGCGTATGGAAGGGTTCGTAGTCAAACCACTAACTTTCTGGTCAATTGGGGGTCATGACATGTTGCTAGATACCGCTCTTGACTTGAATTAAGTGTTAATTTAAGTAGCCAACATAACTAGGAACCTAATGGGTCACACACATAGGAGATCCGAAGGATGAGTAAAATGGTCTTGAATGGTGATTCAAAATATGAGAGAGTGTTTCGGGATTTTATTGCAATGTGATCATAGTAGAAAATGTTGCATGGAATGGATTAAGACAAGTGTTGTTGGCTACCAATTTGGTCATTAACTTCCTAAATCTTCTATTAATGCATGCTATTCATGGTCATTAACTTCCCAAAACTTTCATTAATGCATGCTATTCATGGTCATCAACTTCCCAAACTTCCATTAATACCTGCTATTTATGACCATTAACTTCCCATAACTCTCCACTAGTGATGGGGGTTATGGAAGGAAAAATGATGCAGAAAATTAAGATGATTTTCGTGCATCTTATGTAAGACACAAGTGAAAGAAAGGTTCTTTCTTACACACACACTATTTTTCTCTCTAACTTACAAGAGTTCTTGTCTTTGCTAGGATAATGACAGAGTTCTAGCCATCTCCTAATGACATTTCATCCTTCTATCTTCATGTGGACTTTCATAGAGACGGTCTACAGTGATCATTGTGGTTTTTGACAACCCATTGAGGAGACGATTAAAGAATGAAGGAGATTGTCGAAAAGGTATGTAAACATCTTACATTTTTTGTTTTTGTTTTCTATATCTATATATAGTAGTAGATATAGTTTTTGAGGTTTCATTTTATTTTCTGCTACATATATTTGATATATTATGTATGGGATGCCTGATTGGAACCTTACATTGTAATAATTTGTAATTTATTAGTAACAAATTTCAACTTATTTTATGCTAACTTTTTAAAAAAATTTAGGAACAATAGATCATAGTGATTTCATTTAAATGTTTGAGTAGTAGAAATTGCAATCTTCGGTATATATAAAGTTTTCCATAGATATGTATTACCAATTTAATATTGATATACATTGTTCATTATCAGTTGTTGTACTTGAAAGATAGTGCTTACTATTGGTGATAGAGAGTTGATTGCTTTGTAGTTATTATTGCACCTCACTATAGGTTTCTAATATGCATTCTTTAAGATTAAAGAAATGCATTATTTGTCAGTTAAGGAAAAATGTGGTGTTATTTTGAATTCTACTTTCATATTACGAGATCATGTAACATAGATTATAAGGTTACCATTTGTTTAAATCAACCTTTTGATAATTCAAAGTGGATAGCTCAATGTGTAATTGACTATAATAAGAGTACCAGGTTAGTAGAAGTTCAATTACTAATACAAATAAATGAGACATTAGTCTAAAAACTAAAAGTGACGCAATAGAAATTAAGATGATAGTTCTAATTCTCTATGACTTAATTAATTTGTTAAGAAAATTTATCATCAAATTGACATAAACTATAGTTAGGTTTAATAGTAATTGAAATATTATAAACTAGTTTTATTTAGTGGTCTTGAACTTACATCAATTGGTGAACATTTTCATACTTAATTAACTAGTTTACATATTTCTATTTACTTTATTTGACCAAATTTAACATTTTATTTAAATTCATTCAAAAAATAATAGACATAATATAAGCTATAAGGAATAAAATAAGTATGATGATGTTGGAAGGTTACGATGATATTGGAAGGTTTTAATTAAAAAAAAGTGTTTACAAGGTATTTAATTATAGATAATTTTATTCTAAAATATATAACAATATTATTGCTAATTTCCCTTGTCCCGATTAAACCTTATATTTGATCAAGTTGCTAAGATAAACCTTTTTGTTACTCAAACTTAAGAAATTCTTTAAATTTTATTTATATATCTATTTATACTTTTATTATTGATATTTAAAAGATAAAAATGTATTTCGTACTTAAAAATTAAAGTTTAACATATTTATCTTAATAAATGTGTTATTTTATTAAGGTTAATTTTGGTGGTTTGGACAAAGAGCAACATTGTAGCTATTGAATTTTATCTTTTTGTTAGAAAGTGTAAATTCGTTATGGCATAGATAATCACTAGCAACAATATATATAGAAAATATCACTAAACTGAGATTTCATAAGAAATTAATAGTCTTTTCACCTTTACTAGGTAGAGCATAATGACTAAAATTTTGATTCCATTAATTGAGGAATTAGAATAGGGAAAATAGTTGTTTAATGAATAAGTGCACATAACATGGCTAGTTTTTTGCCTCTAAGCTTTTGTAATAGGTTTATTTTATTTGAAATGTTGTGTTAATTAAATTTATTTTCATGCAATGATAGAATCCAAAGTTGAGTTTCAATTTTTGCATAGTGAGACTTTAAAATTTCCCCTACCATGTGTTATAAAAGAGGAGAATCTATAGTGAGGATCATGTAGCCATATATAAAACAAATAAAAGTGATTCGAATGATTGAAGATGTAAGGTTGACAAAGAAGCACTTAGCAACTTTAATGGTTTTAGTTTATTTAATTCTAGTGGCATATTTAACTATGTGGTTAGTGAAGAGATTCACAAATAAGTTAACAGGTTTAGTTATAATGGTGAGCAAGATGTCCCAAAAATAATATTGTAGAAATGTAAATAGTTTCATCATATGATGATTCAAATTAACATAGGAACAATGATGATAGTTCAAATGAAGATGGGAAAAAAAGGCCTAGTTTCCTATAATTTAAAGTAGATACTAATATAATAAGGTTAATTGATTTAAAGGTTGGTATATTATTTGGTTCAATTAATACATTAGATAAGCTTTAATATAATATGTTATTGAGAAGAGTTTTAA
Source organism: Erythroxylum cataractarum (assembly GCA_024703695.1). Taxonomy (NCBI): domain Eukaryota; kingdom Viridiplantae; phylum Streptophyta; class Magnoliopsida; order Malpighiales; family Erythroxylaceae; genus Erythroxylum; species Erythroxylum cataractarum. Next base: position 53,705,762 of record JANJEY010000236.1, read on the forward strand.
TTAATTGTATACGAAGAATGAGAAATTTTGAATAAATTCTTTGAAAAAAAATATAGTACTTCATTATACATTTGAGATTATAAACACAAAAGCATAACATATTAAGAAATTTGCATTAAAGGTATTGATAAGTGAGTAAGGCAATTAATTTGAGTAATTAAGGATCTCATAATTAGTTATATTAAACTACAATGCAGGTTGTTCTTTATAATCAAGTATTTAGGAGGATTATTTGATTTATGTACATATTCTTAAATGTTTATAAAAATGCTCGGCTATTTGTAAGCTTGTCATATATGTTGATCTTTATAAATTCAAGGGCAAGCATAGAGGAAATTGTTATCAGTCGTTGGTTTAAATGCAAATAAGAAACAACCTCTCTACTAATTAGGGGTAAGGTTCTGTACTACTAGACCTTTTAGACCCCACAAATCAGCAGGACTTCTATTGGGTTCTTGTTATTAGTATAGATGCAAACAATAAGATTTTTTTAAATTACATTGGTTGTAGTAAGAATTGAGAATCAAGTATTGTAGAAATGATTTCTTAAATGTTTACAATAAGATATCAAAGGATCATAATTGGATTTTCATTTATCAACAAAATGTAAAATTTTTATTTTGTCTTCTTCTTTGATGTTTCATTTTATACTCTCTTATTAACTTTTGTACATTCTTTTACAGACATTCATTAAGTGTATAACTAGTCTTAAAATGGTTTCTTCATAATAAGGTTTAGAATATGTCTTTAATATTAACAATTGGTGTTGAACATAGATATTGTTTTAGACATATCTATACCTACCTTTAATCAATTTAAGGAAACAAAATCTATAATACATATAGTGTAGAATATGGCATGATCATATGCCTTCAAGGATTTTAATAGGTATATGATTGTTTCATTTTACTTCATATAAATTTGATTAATAAATCGGATGATAGCTTAAGGTATGCTTATCTTTTATTTTTTAACTTAAGTATATAAAATAATTGGACGGTATTGACACAGTGATCCATAATTGGCCAAAAAAATACCAATAAGAAAATAGTGTGGGAAAATTTGTATTGTTAGAACTAAATATGATATATTGTTAAACAACCATTGTGAAAGCTTAAATACATACATAAAGGAGGCTAAAAACACGCCAATTATCATAATTTTAAGATGATTAGAAGAGAAATGATAAAGATATTTGACATGAAAAAGGAGGCGATGGAGAAATATAATGGTTTCATTTGTCAGATGATTTAAAAAACTTGGTGAAGTATAAATAGCTTGTCAATAATTAGTTTCCATATTTTTTAGCAGGAGACTATTTGAAATGAATAATATGAATTTTATAAACTTTTGACAGATATTAAACACCTGGGAAATTTCTTGGAGTTTCACTCTATTACTGAACTTAAGAGGCATGATTTATCTTTGGATCAAACACAAGTTGGGAAATGGGGCTAATACACGGTTTTGGTATGACAATTGGTTTAAATTTAGCCATATTACACAAAGGAATGAAATTCTCCACTTGCGAAACATAATTCCTTTAGGTGCCAAAGTATCCTCATTGATTCAAAATGTAGATTGGTATGGGAGCTTCAAAGGATTCTCCTTTCTTGCAAGATATTTACCTTAGCTCCCTCAATAGAATATAGAAGATATCATTATCTAGGTTCCTAGTCCCAAATGGGTCTTTACAAATTAACAATTTGGAGATGTACCTTGGGGTGAACTCCTCTAGAAGCAATTCCTGAATCCCAAAGCCTCCTTAATTACTTGGCTTGAGATAAAAAATAAAGTTAAAACTAAAAACAAATGGTTTGGCTCATATGATCCCACCTGTGTCTTATGCAAGGTAGCTGAGGAAGAAAAAAACCATTTATATTTTCTATGAAGGTACTCCAAATCAGTGTGGAGTAGAATTTTGCATATGTTATTAAAAGTTACTCACATCTACGAATGGAGTGGGACTCTAGACTGGTTTACCAAGTTTGTCAAACATCAAAAGCATAATGGAATGCTACTCAATACTACCTTCACCACTACAGCTTACTCTTATTAGTAAGAAAGGAAAAGTAAGTTGTATAAATGAGCTAAAGTAGATAAACACCAGCTGGCTGAAAATATCCTTAATTAGGTTAGAGCTATTATGTCAATAACAATGACCTATCAAAAATCCTACTAAACGTGGAGTCTATGGGGTTAAAGCTATTATGGTAGTAAAAAAAGTGCAAAACTCACCCTTAAAATTAAAAACAAATGGAACCTGTAATTTAAGTTTTTGTTATTGTGTTATTAATCATGTTATAAGATGAGACTTATTGTAATATTAAATTAGCTCTTGCTAGATTCAATACAATTTCATTCATTTTAATATATATATATATATATATATATGAGTTTTGATAATATTTATTGATATAGTAGAAAATGATATATGAGTGGGATTCCTTGCCAATATGTTTGTGCTACAATCAAACTTAATGGTGGTATACTAGAAGACTAACTAAACTTCATATATAGAAAAGAAAATTTTTATCAAGATTATGTTGTGTTTCAATACTTTACAAAGATTTAAGACTAATTCCTGATGAAAACTGAACTTTATCCACCACAATGCAAAAGAAGATTAGGAAAAATGAAAAAAAGTAAAGGAGGTAGGAGGTAAGAGAGGAACAAAACCCTTATATAGCTACTTGAAAAGGATTCATCTTTATGTAAAAGGTGTAAGAAATATGGTCATAGTATAAGGATATGTTTAATGAAGAAAGATGCGAATACCCAACAAAGTTAAAGTAACTAGCTGAAACAATAACTATGTTAAAGGCTAAAGAAAAGAAGAATGAACTAATTGAATTGTAAGGTATTTTTGTATACGATGCTAATATGATTAGAAAAGAAGAACCAAATATTTATGTTTTGTTTTTTGTGGCTAACTAATTGGCGTAAAATATGGTTGACGAATACATAGATGAAACCAACATGATTTAACTAATTATGGTTAGCTATTTTTGTATATGGTGTTAGCATGATGTAGTTAATTGTGGCTAGTTATTTATGTATATGATATTAAAATGATCGTTGGTTGATGACTTACTAGCTTTTTAGATAATGAATTCTAGTAATGTTGTCTCTATTATATTATTGTTTTTGTCATTTTAAATAGTGTATCTTTATCCTTTCAAAAGTTAATCCATTATCTTTTATTTTTCAATGGTTTTACTATTTAATTTATGCCAATCAACTATTTTTTACTATGTATCATATCCAAAATGAAACTACAAGAGCTTGTAGTAGGAATTTGATTATACGTATCTTTGATCTTGATTTTAAGTAATAGTTTATAATTTTATTTACTTATCCTAACACTGTTGGAAGCTAATTTGGTGTTAATTAAATAAAAGAAGTGGTACATACTTTCACCTGAATGAATGTATTGGGCTATAATCCATTGTTCATTAAGCATCAAAGGTGCTTACTTGTTTATATAAACCCATCAAAATAATTACTCTAACTCATTTACCTTAATAAACTATCATTTATGGATGTTTAAAATTTCGTAGTAAATTTTTAGTGTTTATACATATAATTGTGTTTAATATGAATAATTGAAATCAAACTTGTATACTTGTAGAGAATTATCTGCGTTTGCTTGTAGATCTCATTTTCTAATAATTATTCAAAACATGATGTTAAAATATGGACCAATTATAGTGTGACACGTGGACTAATTAATTAGTGACAAATGGAATAGATAAATGAGTGACATTAGATATATAAGAGAACACTGTCGTCGAGAGAACACTGGAATCTTTGCCGATCTATGGCCAATCCACGGCCTCTGCCTGATGGACAGCCCCCTCCATCATTTAAGGATGTGATTTCCCGTCCAACTGTCCCCATCGTTGAGAATACTGAATTGAAACAGGGCGGCTCTTACAAAGGGGAACCTGCCCTGCTATATTCTCCAGAGGAATTTACCAAACTTGTCGCTCCGTTCGATATGGCTCTGGTGGGTCAATTTGCTGATATACGCCCTAATATGACCTTCTTGAGAAAAGGGTTTCAAATGATTGACTTCAAAGGTGATGTTTCCCTAGGT
>JANJEY010000236.1:53709960-53730608 GCA_024703695.1 Erythroxylum cataractarum
TTCCTCTTTCGGTTCCTCTTTTAGCATGATTTTCCTCCTTGTTGCTTCCCTCCTAACTTCAGAAAATACTTCCTTAGCTGTAGGCAAAGGAATTCTACTTAGGATTCTTCCACGAACATCATCCAAGTTTTTATTGAGACCAGCCAAAAATTCAAAGACTCTCTCCTTTTCAATCTTTTGGTTGTACATCACTGCATCTTCCTTGCACCTCCATTCTTCATTGGACAGCAGGTCAAGTTCCTGCCACAAAGCTATCATTTCCACCCAATATTTTGTAACTTCTCTATCACCTTGCTTCATTTGCCACAACCTTATTTTTATCTCATAAATCCGTGCTACATCCTCTTCATCAAAGTAAGATTGTCACACTCCATCCTAGATTTCTAGGGCTGTTGACAGAAACATAAAGGTCCTTTTAATAGGTGGTATCATGGCATTGATAAGCCATGATGAAACCATGGAATTATCTATCTTCCATTGTCGTATAGCTTGCATGTCTGTTGAGTTTGGAATATTCCCATTTTCGATGATGACGCTCAGTTTTCCTCTTCCTCCAATGGCGAGTTTCATAGCTTGAGCCCACTCTCGATAGTTTGTTCCATTGAGTTTATCGGACACAATGTTAACTGAACTTCCCTAACTAGAGGTCATTAATGACTGACCTTCAGTTGGGATTGTCGTGGAGGATCCCTCAATATTGGCAGTCATTTCTTGACTTTCTGGGGTTGTCTCCTTGGTTTCACTATCACGTGGCTCTGATACCATGTGAATCAGAAATTATTTGCTCTATATTTCTTTTATTATAGACTGCAGTATATATATACATGCATAGGGTTACATAATAGGATAGAAATTTGTACAGATATGGAAATATAATCCTAGGATCCTATATATCTACAAGATACTGCTATTTAATTTAAATGACCTGATTATGATCAGATCATAATATTATGAGATATGCATATCTTTGACCACAAATATGTAGAGCAACTTGTTTATCACACCATAACTTTGCTGGTATTGAGATTCTAAGACTAATTTCAGTTAAGAACTGATATATTCATATTATCTCACTCACTAATTGTGCTATAGCTTTATATTCAAATTCTACACTAGACCTTGACATAATATTTTGCTTTTTATTGTTCCATGAAACTGAATTTACTCCAACAAAGACATGGTAGCTAGTAATGGATTTTCAGTCAATCCTAGAACTTGCCTTATCTGCATTTAAGAAACAATCGATGTTAGTATGTCCATGATTTTTACACAATATCCCATTGTTTAAGGCCCCCCTTTTAGTATCATAGAATTTGTTCTAGAACAACCCAATGATGACGATTGAGGAAGATATGAATTGAGTTATAATGCTGACAAAATATGCAATATCAGACGAGTTAATGTAAGATAGTTAAACTTTTCAAACAATCTTTTATACTTGGGATTTTCAAATAAGTCTCTATCTTTGGTGAGTTAAATTAGGAAGCATTAGAACACTGCACGGTTTAGTCCCTAATTTTTTAGTCTCAATTGATAGGTCCAGTACATATTTCTTTTGAGATAAGAAAATTGAAGGTTAACTCGTGCAATACTCTAATGCTTCCTAATATACAACTCACCAAAGTTTACATCTTTTTCTTTGTTATATATAGAATTATATATCTTTACATTAAAATTTATTTACAAATTATACAAATCAATAATGTTACAAACATAAAACTATAATCATGTAACAAATAAATAGAGGAAGATAAGTTTTCATATCTATTAAAATCAATGTTTTAAAAACCGGACCGGACATCGAACCGGTCGAAGGAAAGGTTTAAGGTTTAGAGGTTCAACCGGTAGTGAACCGCTATCAAACCGGAATATAATAAATAAGATGAAAATTTTATAAGAATAAATAAAAATAAAATATTTTATTGAAATGAAAAATACACCAATATTTATTATTTATATTATACACAAATGTCAATTAAGATAACTAGAACCTTTTATCGTAAGTAATCTAATGGAATGGAGTGAATGCTCAACAAACTAGGGATATTCTTTTACTTGAGCTACTGAATTTGGGAACTCTTTACGGAAACTACCAACATCACAAGGATGGTAAAGTTGTTTCCTGCTTCATTTTGGCAGAGTAATCCTACTTCCAGTTAACAATCGGTCAATCTAAAGAATTATCTAAAAAAAAGAACAATCCTTTTTTACTTTTTAACCTGTTTTGCTCTCCCCCTCTAACACATGCAAGGGCAACATTCTTCTGAATGAGTCATCTTCCTCAAGATGCAGGTTAAAAGAAGAGGACCGAAACACAACAGCATTAAAAATGTTCTAGGTTTAAATAAAACAAAAGTATGTTTATCAAGTAAGAACCTTTTAATGAAATTGTTGGTCAACAACTGAGAGAAAACAAACCCCAAGTGGACTTTCTTGTTACAGGCACCTATTTTCTAGGGAAAGAAAAAGAGGGCTACATTACACATGTAAGTATAGGGTAGAGTCCTTACCTTACCATACAAAACCAAAAAAAGCAATCAAGTTTGCATGTGTACTCTCGGTGTTAAGAGTCCAAAAACTGTTTTGAGAGAGAAAGGTAACCAAAAACAGCAATGAAGTTTGCATGTGTACTCTGTGTGTTAAAGTCCTAAAACTATTTTGAGCGAGAAAGTTAGAACTTTCGGAGGCTCGCTCTTCGAGCTGCTTGTAATGCTATTGCCATTTAAAATTATCCATCTCCATCTACACAACACATATATCCTCATTCATACAGAAGTTGCTAGCTAAAATTAATGGTTGAATCCGTCCTTGTCATACAAACTAACAAGTAAAACCACTGCTGCTAAACAAAATAACTCAACCCCAGAAGACAATTCCATAGCAGAAACAGATACCATAAGTCATAACAGAAACAAATTGTCAAATACCATAACAGAAACAAACCAAGAGTAGAAAGTAAAAAGATCACAGCCTCTCACCTACGAAAAGCTCTCAGCCACCTTGAGTCAAGAAAAAAGATCACAGAAGCCAACAATAAGGTGACTTTGAATTAATGGAGAAGAAGGCTACAGAAGTATACAACAATGCCAAATAGAGTATATATAACCGAACTATGAAAATCAGAGATTGAAGTGGAATGGAGTTCTAACTATTTCAGAAAACTAACTAATCAATACTAGTGATCCTTATCTCCTTATCTATTAACAACTTAACATATTGATCTACTCATCTACGTACCAAAACTCTATATTTGACTATTTGTGAAACTGTCTAGATTTGTGAAACTTTGTATTTGACTATTTGTTACTAACACGCCACACTCAGTACGTCTACTCCGTCGTTGTCGCTTCTCCAACTCACAGGCATCTATCTCGTTCATTTCCTCCAACTCGTGTTTGGTCAAGTAGGAGACTTTACAACACCTTGAAGGTCACATCTTTCTCTCCTGTTGCCGTGTTCAAATAGAGTCACAATAACCGACATTAACAAGTGGCATACTACATTCTACTTTACAACTTCTGATGATTATTCTACGGGAACAGGTATGTTGCGAGTGAAAATTCAAGAAACCCAGATAGGAACTGGACTTTCCTTTTCATTTTGCTCTCAGATGCTCAAACTAATTTATAGCCAAAAGAAATGTAATGGAATCAAGAGAAAAGCTATGAGGAAGAACCTCCTGGAGAACTTGAATGGAGAGAGGACGCCAGACTGGTCTCTTGCTACCCATCTAGTGGCTTGTTTTGCCTGCATTTTCTCTTGCGTTTTGGCCAGCATTTTTTTCTCTCACTCCTTTGTTTGAACAAAGCACCTCTCAATAAGCTTCAAGATTGACTTGTAGAGAATCAATCAGCCTGCTTTTCCCAGATCTGGAAGATGATGGAAGAGAGAAGCGGCGATGGAAGCACCCGAGAAGAGAGAAGCGGCTCATCTTTGACGGCTAGATCTGGAAGATGACGGAAGAGAGAAGCAGCGATAGAGGCACCCGAGAAGAAAGACCCGAGAAGAGAGAAGCGACTCATCTTCCAGATCTGGAAGATGACGGCCAGATCTAGAAGATGACGGCCAGATCTAGAAGATGACGGAAGAGAGAAGCGACGATGGAGGGACCCGAGAAGAGAGAAGCGGCTCATCTTCCAGATCTGGAAGATGACGGCCAGATCTGGAAGATGACGGAAGAGAGAAGCAGCGATGGGGTACCCGAGAAGAGAGACCAGAGAAGAAAGAAGCGACTAATTGCAAATGTCTTTATTTGATAACAAGAGACGAGAGAAGAAGAGGTTAAATCCGGTTATCAAATAACCGGTTCTCTGATAGACCGGCCGGTTTTTATATTAAAAGGTTATTAATTAAAACCGAACCAAACAAATGGTCGGTTCAGACCATTTTCGGTCGGACCCGCCGGTCCGGTCCTGTTTTAAAACCCTTGGTTTTTACTCGCTCTCTCCAAGTCAAAACTCATGTCCAAAGAAGAGCCCATCATCTAATAAGGTCGGTATGTATAACATACCGTAGTTTTTTTTAAGGCCAAAATCAATGATGCAATTCCGACAACAAATCAGACAGAGGGATCGACTTTTTTCTTTTTTCTTTTTAATTACATACGAAGTGTCCTAGAAGGATCTCAACTATAAGAAAGCACCTTTAAGCCATCCACTTTTAGACTAATTCTCGTTCGAGCCGGGTAGGTCTCTTGCGAGAAGCAAAGCTTTGGCTCCAAATTTTAAATAGTTGCATACATAAGGACGGTTTAAATTCACTTCATTTAAGTCAAAAAAGTCCCTTACTAACTCACTTGCGCCGTGGAATTGATGGGTCATGAAATACATTGGAGTCTGTGTTGTTACACTAAAACACTCTTGGGGTATTCCAAGATTAGCCCTTGTTTGTTTCCAATTGATTTAAACCTTGTACCATAAGAATCTAGGATTGAATTATTTTAATTTAATAAGATCAATAGTTCCACTTGCATCTAAATAATGTTGTCAAGAAGATTATCCCAAATCTAGGATCGAATGATTTAAAGCAAATATCATTTTCGCTAAAAACAAAAAATCCACGTGGATGTACGTTATTTGTGCAAGACTGAGACGGAAGGAAAACAATCACAACTTTGTCAAATTAAGACAGCAGACCGTTTGAAACCTTCTGTTTTAGTCAAATCTGATTCATAAAACAAGAGCCAAAAGCAACAGCCAAATGGGGTTGGCTTGGCTTGCTTTGAAGCCTTGATAGATTAAAAGATCAGAACTCTGATGTGTTCTTGTCCGTAAGTTTTCTGATTTAGTATCAAATGCAAGAACATGACAAGTTGTGCCGTAAATGGAGGCTGCCCCACCGATTACTCTGCTATCGCCCTAGCAATCATTTCCATGATTCTGTACGTTCTCTTATTTCCTTTCCCTCGTTTTCAGCTGTAACTATCATGTGTTTTTGATTCAACCGTGTTTGAGTGATTCCGATAATCAATTGGGTTGTAATCCTTGATAAAAACGGTATCTTTTTTGGTTTTTTGGGGTCGTGTATCCGTTTGATGGTTGCCCTTTTGATGCTTTTTCTAAACGATGTTCCAGTACTGTTTGAATTGGAAATGAATGGTTTGCTTAGTATCTTAAACAGATTATTTAACCTTAGCTGCTTACCATGTTTCTTTGGTTTTCAGGCTTTTGTGGCGGTCAAGCGTTCCGTTCTTGGTTCACAAGATTTCTCGCACTAATGGAAGTGGCTTCTGGATTCCAGTAATACAAGTCTTTGGAAGCTTGAATCTTTTGTTGTCAATTGTGGTATCCTTCCCAGTTCCACTTCCGTCTTCCTTTGTTCCCATTAACCTCACTCACCTGCATTTACGTTGTAGTCATTTTAGGATGCATAGCCACTTATAGAGCTTCTATTTTACTTAAATTTCCCTCCTGCAGATGTCCGTCAATTTTCTGAAATTCAAGAGGAGGCATTGGTGGCAGTCCTGCTATATTTGGGCCGGTCATCCTCTGGTTCCTTTATTTCTTGGACTCAATTCATTTATGGGGTTCTGATAGTTTTATGACCTTTCAGATTGATTGCTTTTGGTTATGCATAGTATTCTTTTTAAAGTTTGTTTGTTGTCGACCATAATTGTTTCTCTGAAGTGCTTTTCCCCTTCAGTATGGGTGGAAGGTCCACTTGGATTTGGTTTGCTGCTGAGCTGTCGCATCACACAGGCTTTCCATCTGTATAACATATTCCTCAAGTAAGAAATGCACACAAAATGGGGATTAGAATTTAAGTGTAAAGCTTGGTCTAGCTTGCCATTTGATGTAAATCTGGCTGCAATCAAGCCAAATCATACTGTGGCTGGAAATCATCTGTAATGCTCAATTTACGCAGAGAACTCTTTTGGGTCCTGTGATTCTTTATTTTGCTACTGACATTGGCATGTTAGCTTATGCATGGCACTTCCTATACTGTTAAACCTGTTACAGAGTTGTGCTCTAATAATTTGGTCTTTGATATTGCAGAAGACACTTAGCGCCAATTAGGTCCTATATATTTCTCCCACTCATTCTCTTGCCATGGATTTCTGGTGCCGCATGTGAGAGTTTCTTCAATTTTCTTAAATTCAGCTCACTGCAATGAAATTGATTTTATTTTGTTTCTGTGTTTTCTTATTAAAGTGCTGCTTCACAAATGTATGCAAAAATGTGTTGTATTTCGCACTTAGCCCTACTGCATTGACATATTACTGTTCTAACATTGTGGATTTCCTTATCATTTTTTAGTTGTCCACATGAAGAAACCGCTGAATTATCGGTGCCACATGGGAGCTCATTGGATCATGCCAACTGTGTTCCTTCATGCTGTGTACATTTCTCTTTTATTTGGATTTACATGGACCATTCGGCACATAGAGTTCAGGTTCAATGAAGTCAAAGACCTTTGGAAGGGAATTCTTGTATCAGCAACATGTATCGGTACATCTTTACTTTTATTAATGGACTTCATAGTTGGTTTTTGTCTAGCCTTATCAATGTCTTTCATCCTTGAATAAGGCAAAGCCCAACAGTTTATCAACCAATCATGCAGCAAGACCCCCAAAATCATCAATACTCTTTTAGAAAAGAATTTAACCAGCTTGGAATTCTTTGATCAAGCTATAGCTAACACAGAGGATTCAGTCCTACGAAACCACTTCAAAAAAGCAAGTGTAATGGGACAGAAGAAGTTTAATGCAAAACATACCAACATTGTGTTCTATGATTTGTGGATGTCTAAGTAAAATGCATGGTCAGAGAAAAATTGTTGTTATCGTGTCCATTGTACTTACCTCTACAATATTGTGAGAGCTGCACAAGAAACCAATTAGTATGTTGTATAGACGTAAATATTTTAAAAGCTAATCAATAAATGGCATATTACCACCTAGTCAATATAATTTGTTACCTGCAATAATTAAAGGTAGGATGCAATTATCGATCCCTTTTCTTGGCCTTAGTTTACCTTTTAACTTGCAGGAGTATGGATTGTTTCTTATGTTCTGAATGAAGTTCACGATGATATCTCATGGCTTCAAGTTGCCTCAAGATTTTTTCTCCTGCTTACTGTATGTACTTACTCTGTATTCTCATGAACAAAGTGAACTTTTCGGTGAATTTTATTCATTTTATGATTTGACTTATTTATATTGCTAACATTACTCAGGTATCCTTCACAGGCAAGTGTTCTTGTACTAGTTTTTTTCTCCATATCAAGTTCACAGCCATTGTTTTCACAAATCAGCTTGAGGAAAAGGGAACATCTAGAATTTGAAACAATGGGTCAGGCCCTGGGCATACCAGATAGTGGACTGCTGTTGCAAAGAGATCCAACTCCAGTTATCGATCCTAATGAGCCACTGGATAAGCTTCTTCTAGACAAAAGATTTCGGCAGTCATTCATGGCATTTGCAGACAGGTATTTCTATCTCTGAACTTTGCTTTATGGACGATTCCTGACAAAATGCTTATGGAGATATCTGAATTGAACAAACAAGGGTAATTCCCAAGGTTTCATATTTCTTTTTTATCAATAATGAGCAAGGCCTTAATTATTCTAATAAAAGACCTTTTGGACATTAAATTTTAAATAGTTACTTCCTGCATTAAAACAATACAACGTTAATAGTTTTTCTTAACTGCAGTTGTTTGGCTGGGGAGAGCATGCATTTCTATAATGAAGTGCATGAGCTTGGCAAAATTCCTGCCGATGATCCTGTAAGACGAATATACATGGCACGGCATATTATTGAAAAATATATAATTCCAGGTTGGGATGCGTACACGGAAGTTTCTTCTAAATCTTGAGAAATAATTTTAGCTTCTAGCGTGTTGAGTCATAGCTTATCAGGTTTTCATCACTTAAAGTTCATCATGAACCTATAATTGTTTCCATAATTTTTTTTACATGTAGGAATCAACTTAGTTGATGTTTTGGGTTGTTGCTTAGGGGAGTCCGATGATAGAGGATCTGATGCATACATGTATATATTCGTGACTAAGACATGCTATGAGTGTGCTATTGCCGTGATAGACTGACCAAGTTCGCATGGACTTAGAATTACGTGGCCTGAAAATTTTACGTGGAATCTTTAGTAGACTATTGCCGAAAGTATTGGATCCTTTTTGATACAATCAACAATCCAGAAAAATCCAATTGTTTCATTGTGTATTTTAAAGTAATATAATTTTAGAACACTGCTTTTGTGTGTTTAAATTTGGAGTTAAAAGTATAATGCTTAGTATTTTCAGAAATAGGGAAGGAAAAGGTTTTGTTCCGGAAACGGGGAAGGACAGACAAATTTTGGATGAGTTCGGTTAGGATTTATTGAAATGTCATGATATTTCTGACTTTCTGTTTCAGAATACACTGAAACGCTAGACCAGAAAGGCACAGAACAGTTAAAGGAGTAACGAAGGCATAACCTTTAAGTTAGAAAGAAAAGCAAAGAGTTTTTCAAACGTGTCTTGGTCCATTCATTAGTTAATATCAAGCAATTCATAAGGGTGGCACATGTCTATCTTTTTACTTGAAAAATCCTTGAATGAATGAGGCGATCTGTTCATTGTTATCTATACAGGTGCAACAATGGAGGTAAACATATCACACCGAACTCGACAGGATATACTGACTACCACCAATTTGGCACATCCTGATCTCTTCCACAATTCAATCAATGAGGTGTTGCAACTAATGAAAATGGTGCGTATTTCTCCTTGGATTCATGTAGTTTAACTATGTTTACAGCAATTAGCAGAGTTTTGCTAAAACATACTGGTTTTACTTTAAAATTTGTTTTATATTAATTAGTTTTACTAGGTTGTTTACAGAAGTTAAGAAGTATACCATTTTTCTTTTTGTCCATGAAGAACTTGGCAAAAGATTACTGGTCATCCATGTTTTTCATCAAGTTCAAAGAAGAAGCAAATGTGAGATCCAGTGGCATAGAGATAGAGCAGATGGCTGGTTGGAACGCCTCACCTAGATTGAGTTCTGTGCATTGCGCTGATGATCCATTTCACCATGAAAATTTGTTCAAGGGATCTGGCAGTGTTACTCATGATTCAGGCAAATAAGGCCAATGATTTTTGCATGAACATGCTAGTTCCCTGTCATTTTCGTTTCAGGTTGATGGTAAGGATATGTTGATTATCAAACCTTAACAAGACGACTTACAAATCCAGAACTTCGTCAAAAGGAGGATTGCTAAGAGGAAATTGACTTAAAGATATAAAGAATTCGAGCTGACGATTAAAGAGAGAATATATGCAACTAAGTGTATGAACAGGAGCATGTTAGTCTCTAACAGCCTGGCTGCTTGTTGCACTTCAAGCTTTGATGTGTTGGCCTGAAGTGAACGTCTCATAGGAGCAGTTCGTCATGGAGGCAGAAGAATGTAGTTTTTTTCATCCTGACTTAGACATGATTGTCTTTATTTGAAACTAGCCTACTAATCAATCCCAGGATCCATCACGGTTTAACTCCAAGAGCTAGTCAAGTCATGTGCAACCAAATCTAGGTCCGTCCTATTATGAATTCTAGTCTCTACAATCTACAATTTGCTAGTTGTGATAGGAACTTTTCCCATATTTGGGGCATTGCATCTCATTGTCCCCGTGAAGGACTCATGAAGTAGAAGTACAATGGTAAAAACAAATTACTTGGTTCACAAACAAAGTTACAGGCTTTCCTTTTTCATCAGAAAAGGACTTTGATCAATTAAAAAATAGGTTTAGTCATTCGTGGTGTTCCAAGAAGTTTACAGTCATAACCGAGAAGACGTGTTAAAAACTGGTTAATCTGGCTACCATTAATCACGTAATCAATATGAACTAAGAATTCAGCAGAATTATTTTATCTTCTCTAGATTAGATCGGAGAATCAATAGTTTTGTTAAATTATACTTATGCCTATAAAACGATAGGATCATTCATTTTTTTAAAGTAAATGATTTTGTTCTACTACTCACAAGTTAAGGAATCGCAAATTCATACTTGATTTGTTATCTTTCCTTTTGCTTTCTTGTCACTATTCAAAATGAAAAAACGTTATGCATATAAATTTATGAAACTGCTTTGACAGTTGAGTAGTTATACATAATGATCAAATATTTATGACAGCTGCATGTGTCCTTCATCTTACATTTACACGTAATGACCAATTAGAATTTTATAGCTCTCCTACTTGTTTAATAACTCAAGCGATCAACATACTACGAAAGCTTTGCTCTATATATAAATATTCGGAAGAGATGGTATCTCGACAAATGAACTGATCTTTGAATAAATTTTGTATGTTCTACCTTAAGTTATATCGAACATCTTTATTCTTCTTTGATCTCATTTTTTTTTCAAGTTGTAATTGCATTTAACTCTTTCACTAAAAGATGGTAGTCACTTTTGAATTTATACATTTCTTGAAATTGGTTTTGTCATTATGTTTGTCATCTTATCGTGTCTAGGCATATTCTTTATATTCACTTCACCTCATATTGCTATATCTTTCAAATAATTATTTTTGGTATCTATATTCATACTTTTGAAATGAAATTTTGGATCTTTTATATAAGTGATTGTTACTTGACTAACACAGTTGATTAATACTATATTAGTTTTAGTTTAGTAACTCCCAAAGAAACCAAAAAGTATCTAAGACAAGTGATTTTTCGTATTATAGTTGAAAATACTATAAATTCAACTTTTGATGTGGATAAGTCAATATAGTTTGTTTTTCACTTTTCTAAAATAGGGCACCATTATTATCAAAAAAAAGTTCAAATGTAAATTTAAGAAAACAAATTCAGAGATAGGTTTTCTCGCATCTCAATCTATTCCCAAAAATGCATCCCTATAACTTTATATATGCAGGTCATTGTCATGATAACATAATATGTAATCAACAATAGCTGTTAAATACTTCAATATTCTTTATATATCTCGGTGAAACGTTTAGATTGTTATATACTACTATATCCAAAATTAAATGGATCAAAGTAAACCGCACAATTAGTGAAAATGTCTCTCTACAATCAATCTCTCATATTGTGTACATTCTATAGCTATATAGGTGTGTCTTAAGCCTTTGTCATCAAACTCTCACTCTATTTTGAGAACTCATTCATTCCAAATAATGTTCCACCTACGAGGAGATCAACCAAGTCTCATATTTGCTTGGAGTTTAAATATTCATTTCCACCTTTATTGCTTTCATCCATTCTTCTTTAGTTAGTAACAGTTTCATTTACATTCCTTTGGTCGTTCTATTTTTTTAGGAGAATTATATGAGTATCCCTTCTATTTTAAAATGACTCCAAGGAATTATTCAATAATTACATTTACATAAACGACATCAAGAAATTATTCCAAATGAAATTTTCACATTTTACCAACTAGATAATATTAACAAATAGGTAAATCTACTTCATTTGAATCACCAAAAAGTCCTTTAGCAAATTAACTTATTTGATTTTTAATAATGTGGCATAGTCAAACATACTACAAAATTGCATCATAATTGAAACTACTAGATGGTGTAAACAAGGAATAACTTGTATTACTAATGTCGTAAGCATTAGTAATACAAGTTATTCCTTGTATTACTGATTAAAAATCGCACTTCTTGGCTATGGACTTTATTTGCAATACTATCAACGATACAGTCATTGTTGCCCTGTGTTTCGATTTCTTTTTTGCACATTTACAGAGAGGCCAACTCAGTGGTAGATTATCGAGCACGTAATGCAACCACTACGCAACAATCAACAACATTCTCTCACCCTTCAATGCCGCGGATGCTTCAAGGATTAATCAGACTAGATCAGCTTGGTTTTCCTTCGGTTCGTGTAAGACCTAGAATAGTAACTACTTAGTTTTCTTTCTCCTTTAAGTTGTTTTTTGTTACCGCTTAAGGTCGGCATTAGAACAAATTATTGTAAGCCACCTTAGCAAAATCTCTCTAGGGAGGTATGGCCGAATACCCTGCTCCCCTATGTATTTTTTCTTCCAAATTCGTAATCAAATGGGCACCGACCCCCAGCAGGATCACGCTGGTTTAATTAAAAAAATGAGTGACATTTGGCATGAGTAATTAATTGACAATTGACAGTAATGATTGAGTGACAAATGAACTTGTAATTAAGTGACATTTGGTAGCTTATGTAAGGGATAAGTGGCTTACATGCATAATGACATATGTTGAAATAATATGGTGACATCTAGCACCTTAGGTGTAACGTTTCTACAGTGTTGTTTCAAGCTAGCTCATTCTTCTTCTCTTCTCATCTCTCACCACCGAAACTTGCTTCTATCTCCCCTTCTTGTGTTTTTCTTGAAGCTATTCTAAATTACCACACCAAATACATGCTTTTACCCTTCACAAAATAGCTAAAGAACCAGCTGATTGTTGATGTTTCGTTATAGTTGAAAGTCATTTAATTCCATTTTGAATGTGTGATTATTCTGCATGTTTGGAGTACTGATTCAGAGTGATTTTTAAGCTGGGATTAGAACTGAACAAGTAAGTAAAAGATTAGTGTTTATGGCTTGTTATAATAGAGAATTGATGATGATGAATTAGGATGAATGCCATACGATGTTAATGATTGATTGTGCTGGAATTTGATAACTGGAATATTTTTACTGAATATGCTTTGATATTTTAGATATATTTTGATTTGTAGATTTCCAAATGAGATTATTCTTGATTTAAATTGAACTAGATACATTTTTCTACAATTTATAAGGAGAAATTGAATTTTAATTTTGTCCTTAAGGATCTTGAAATTTAGCTTGAAATTGAGTTTTGGGTTAGGCTATAGCCCTACCCATGACAGAAATCATGTCCTATTGTTATCGAATGAACTGTAATTATGTAGGCCAAATTAGACAAAGTTGTCTTCCAAAAAAGTGTAGCTTATTCTCTTATTTTTGAATTGGTATAAAGTTTGTAATTTTTGGATATTTAAATTGAGAGATATGAGTTGTACAATTGGAATGCATCATCATGCCCTAGCCAAAATTTCAAATGTACTCAGTCTGTAGTATTTTGAGCATAACTTTAGGAATAATGAATAAAATTGCATGATATTGGTATCATTGTAAACCTAATACATGGAAGAACAATTTTCTAGAAGAAAGTGTTATCAAATTACTTCAATTTCTAGACATATAATCAAGCAAAGTTGACCCAAAAATATGTTTTTAGACAAATCTGAATTGATCAATTGAGTATTTATATATGAATGAGTTCTGTGACAAGAATAATGTTAAGGAACCCGAAATTTTCATGAACATGCATTGTATGTATTCGGTATACATGAATGTGCATAAATGAATTCATAATTATGTGTGACCTTGATTTGTGAGTAACCTAGATGTGTGACCTCAATTTAGAAATGTGTTCTACTCATAATATTTTAATTGAACTTGATTTTTCTATATTGATTAGATAATGATATAATTGTGACATTGATGATTCCAAACAATTGATTGTTTGAGGAGTTTGATATTCAGGACTATATTGGGAGTGTTTGTGATTTGAATATGAATTTGATTGTATTGATTCCAGACACGAAGGTCTTAGGTATTGATTGATGAATGTGATATTGAAGTGTTGTTTGAATGTGAATTTGGACTGACTATGTGTTTACTCAACATGTTTGTTAAATGCAAGACTAAGGTCCGATGATAATTGTGATTTAAATTGTGAATGATTAATTGAATATGATAAATGGGAATGGGATTGTAAATGTGTTTGCATGGGAATAAGATTGAGAATGGGAATGATTGAAATAATGAATGATTGAATATTATTGGGATGCATTTCATACAGAAATGCAAGATAAGATAAAGATAGATGTGACATGAGTAGCTACCGAATATGACCTTAAAGATCTAGAATGTGGTAGAGAGTCAAAGGCTTGATATGTAAAATGAGCCCTGTATCCATAATAGGTAAGGGAAAGTATTAATGAGCCCGGTATCCATATTAGATAAGGGACAATTTAGGCACTCAGTCATGACAACGTAATAATTGAAAGTGGGTCACATGAACATTGCATATACATATTATAAGTGTGATTGACTGATTGAATTGTGATGTGAAGATGTAATTAAATGAGATTGGGATATGTGAAATATATGATATGTGGTATAATTTGTTAAATGGAAAGTTATGAATTATGTGCTTATATGATTTGATAAGTGATATGAATAGGGTGAATCATCGAGAATGGTTACATTACCGAGTTTGCAAAACTCATCAAAATTACAATGTTGATATTACAGGTCCGAGAGAGAACATTAGAGACAAAAAATCGTATATATATTCTTGCACTTTTTCCAAGAAATGGCTTAAAGGTCGGTCAGCTAAGATTGAAAGATTAGTTAGTAGTTTTTGTACAAGTCCTCTTTTGAGCAATGTGTTATGTATAGACTTTTGAAATTGTATATATTCGGATGGTTTTTTAAATCACAATGTATATGTGACTTTTAAGAAATGAAATGAGGAATGTATTTTGGTTATAGAATTGATAATTTTTATATATAATAATTGATGCCATAACTAAGTTGGATATGTGTTTGCTCTAACAAGTCATTATTATAGGTTATGTGCTGGAATGTTCATAGGGTGTTCTAGTATGTAATCTATGGTAGTTGTTATATATAATACCATAAGTATATAACCCAAATTAATAAAGAAACTTTATATTTAAAATTTATTTTAAATTGAATACATCCATAGAATTACCTTCCTAAATTGCACATGGTCCAAAAAGTCCTCACAAGTGTTATTAATCTATAATTATGATAATGCAAGTGATATTCTATCTTGCCATTTGTAAGTGCACTTCAGTCATATCTATCACATGAAAGTATCAATCTTAGGAGGTTTATACATTCAAGCATACCTAAACAAGCTTTTTTAAAAATGTTTTTTGCTATAGTAGGTTAGCATCCTTCTCTAATTTCATTGCTAGTAATTGATAGATTTATTATATTTGTGCCTATAAATTACAACTATTTTATAAGGCAATATGCATTCATCAATCAAATCAAGATTAAGAGTACAATTAGAGCCTATGTCCCAATGAAGTGGAGGGGTTGACTTATAGAAAAAATGCATTTATTTTTCACCAATAAACAAGCTCAGTATAAGGGGATCTTGTCAACTAATTAATTGCCTCCTCTTCTCCTTTGACCCCATCCCCAAACCATTAGTTATCTACATCTTATTCTTTTATTTTGGTCTTAGACACACCATCTTTCTCACTTACATGAATTCTCATTTTTCTAAAATATCTAAACTTTGTCCCACTTTTCATAGATAAAATAGGCCTGCTCCAAAACAAAAATGAGTGGTATTTATTATCAACAACATAATGGAGGCAGTCAATATTGGTCCACATGGATGATTATTTAGTAATTAATTTTCTATGTGGACTCCTATTTCATAAAAAAAGATTTCATTAGCCAAATTAGCAAAATACTAAAAAAAGTAACATTTTGAATTGAGTTGTTTGTCACTTAATTGAAAAATTAAAAGCTTAAACACTAAACTAAAAAATCCAAAAAATTAGGCACTTTAGAATCTATTATCCCTCAAATGTTATCACATCCACATTATAAAATTTGAAAACTGAAAATGTTAAAAGAAAAATAATATTTTTTACTATATTATAGAGCTTACAAATCATAAATGACTACACCCAACAACTTATTAATGATGTCCATGTTAAAAATGTCAAAATAACTATCAAAGTAGTGATTATATTTATTTATTGTCTATTTAATTGATTCTTTATTATCTTTCTCTCTCTCATTTACAAATGAACAATATAAATTGCTTTAAACAACAACTATTTTAGAAAGCATGTAATTAAAATTTTGTTAAGATTCTATGCAAGTAAAATTGTAATTAACCATCAAAGGCATAAGGTCCACAACTTATGTTTTATGTTAAAGGGAAACAAAAGTATAAATAATCTCCAATCAAATCCCCCGCAAGAAAAAATAGTTATTGCAAACTTTGTGTGTATACAAAATGATTGTTATATAATAATTCTATTTCATATTACGGGTTATAACATAATTTACATACGGTTGGAGTTAAGAAATATGAATTTCCATCTTCACAAAAGAAAAGAAACATGGAAGACCATAAACAACTCTTGACATATGATATTCTATTTTATATGAAAAATTTGGTAAATATCTCACTCTCTCAAGTGATTTGAGTCTCAACTCTCACTCTGTACATTTAACCAAAATAAAATTTAAAAACTCAAATTTTTTCTTTCAATTGAATTTAGTAAATTTCCTTTCTTTACCCTTCATTTCCTTTTAATATAAAAATAATACTTAATAACCTAAGCTACTTTCAAAGCCTAAATCTCCCTCCATATCCAAATATCTTTTCTCCTCTCTATTTACTTTTTTTATAGTTCCCAAACCCCTTATAATGGTTACTAAATATCTCAAGGCCTACCTTTTAGATAAACAGTTTTAAGTTATCTTTTAATATGACCTTAATAAGATCATATGGTCTTATATTTTCTAATGTACATGATGTTTTTAGATAGGCGAGTGTAAAGCATACTCTTATCTACCAGTAAGAGTAAAACTATTGATAACTCAAACATTTAGGAGAGAAGGATATTTAGAAGAAGGTTATGAAGGCACATGTAGTATTATTTCTATTTTCCATCACCCTTGACTAAAGGCAATGGTTTGCTTATATGGACAAAGGAGAGGTTACAAACAGACAAGTAAAATAATATGGTTTAATGGATCCACTAATAGATTAACTTATTACAAATAGTACAATAATTTAACTTAGTGGACCCACTGATATTCGTCACTTGTTGTGGGTCCACAAAGACATATAGTTATGCATAATAAAGGGACACACATAATAGCATAATTATACATCATGGAGGCCTATTTATTTTAAGGATAAGTCCTATTCGTTCTTATAAAAGATAGGCCTATATAATGGAGACAATAGTTGACAATTCAATAGACCCACAATTATCAAATTAATGATCAATCAAAGAGAAATCTTTATTGTGAAATTGATTATCTTATATATTGATTCATATTTAATCTAATAAATTAGGAATAGTTTTTTGAATCGAGAAATTACAAATCTATGATTTTTTAATTCAATTAGGGTTAACTGATTAGATCTTGAGAGAGATTAATCAAAACCTTGGGAAATCTAGGATCAAACACATAAATTGAGTCAATAAGTTTAAGGGAATCAAAATAAGGAAAGAATAATTCCTAAGTATTCAATCTTGATAAAACCCTAGTTTTAATTAGCAGCTTAATTTACTGATTAATTATTTATTTGTTTGTTTATTCATTTATTTCAAATGTTAATTTAAATTTAACTCAAACCAATTTTTGAATACCTTAGACAAAGTTATGTTTAAATTATTAGCTTTTGCATATTCCTCGTAGTAACGATAACCTCTTATACTATAAGATACGATCCGTATACTTGAAGGCATGGAAAGTTTTATTAGATATAAAAATTTCTCAACAAGTTTTTGGCACTGCTGCTAGGGTTTTAGCATTAAGACAATTTGAATCTCTTTGATTTAAGGAATTTTCACCATTCTTATGTACTTGCAATTACATGAACACAAGAATTACTTGGAATTCAAGCAAGATAGTAAGAAATAAAAAGATATAAAAAGAAAAATTGAGGAAGAATACAACCACAGAGATCAGCAGAGAACACTTATAGATTTCATAACGTCAAGGTTTAATATAACACAACAAGACATCAATTGACCACCTATGCAAGCAACGCTATTCGATATTAAACCAACATTGTTGAATATGTTATAAACCAATGTACAATTATACAAATTAGCTAATGAAGATCCCAATGCCCATTCTTTCTAGAAATATATCATACCTTTCGATAAAATGGTATGTTAGAAGATGCTACTAGGATAAGTTTCTTTCTCTTTACACTCAGGAATAAGGGGAAATCGTGGTACCATTTACTCAACCCAACAAATGTCACGATATGGTAGTAACTAGTGAGTGATTTTCTAGACAAGTACTTCCTTTTGACAAAGATGAAGACAAAGACATTGATAAAGGAGATTGCCAATTTCCAAAAAAATGATGGGGAGTCACCATACAAAGCGTGGTAGCGATACAAGGATTTCATAGGAGATGTCCTCACCAAAACCTACCGAATGAATTTCTATCACAAACTTTCTATAATGGAGTTAATCAACCCACTAAGTATACCATAGATGCAGCTTCTAGAGGATCCCTTGTATGGAAAATATTTGAGGAAACATAAGAGTTACTAGAGAAGATGACAAATAATAGTCGTCTTTTGACATTAAATAAAAGTAGATAGTAATCAACTTTCTGAAATCAGTAGGGATTCATTATTGTCCATTTAGTGACAACATTATAGGTTAAGATCGCTAATTTAACAAAACAATGAAACAGTCTGAAAGCCTCCTTATCCTCTCCAATTAAAGCAACTCACCATATATACAAATTATGCAAACAAGATAATAATATTACTACTGATTGCTCCTTGATGCAAAACAATAATACGGAACAATTTGACTATATGTGCACACAATTTGGTCGAGGAGGAGGTAATAACATGTACTTAAACATATACAATCTTAGGTGGAGGAATCATCTAAAATTTTCTAGGTTTAACAATGCAATCACTTAATTGGAAATTAAGGTCCACCTAGATTTCAATAAAACAAGTCTAGTGACAATGATTCAAAATTGAAAAAAAATCATGGATACAATAATACGCATGGATGAGGCCTAAAGGAGGCTAGAAGGGAAGTTTGAGTAAGTATATAAGAGTCATACCTCTTCTATTCACAAACTGGTGGGCCAACTTGCAAATTCATTGTCGACAAGAAGTATGGAGAGTCTCCTAAGCAACACTGAAGCAAATCCAAAGGAGCAACTCAAGGCGATCACACTTAAGGGTGAGAATGAGCTTGAAAAAATAGTAGTTCAATAAGATGAAACCCACCCTGTTGAGGACCAGGAAAAGGGTAAGCACCCTTCTTATGTTAGTCCTCTACCATACCCACTTAAGATTCCATTCCCCTAAAGATTACAGAAGAACAAATTCGACAATCTCTTAGAAAAACTGAAGAATTTGCAAATTAACTTATCTTTTATGAAGGAATTGGAACATATGCCCAAGTATGCAAAGTTCTTGAAAGATATATTTTCAAACAAGCAAATTTAGGAAGATAATAAAATGGTAGCACTAGCTGAAAGCTATAGTTCCATTATCACTAGTTACATATTCAAAGTAGAAGGATCTAAGGAGCTTTACAATACCTTATGCAGTTGGTGAGTTAGAGTTTGTAAAGGGTTTTTACAATTTAGGTCAAGTATAAATCTTATATGATTGACCTATTTCTTGAGTTGGTCAATTATATAATATTGTAAGTGCACGACGTAGTTATAGTTGTACCAGTAAATACAGGTCAATCCCAAGAGGACATAGTGATTAACTTTTTCCTATTATTAAGCCTATAGATTAATTTTGGATTTTAATAAAGAAAATAAAAACTAAAGCTAGTAAAATAAAATAAGCAATAATATTGAACAAAGAATTAAGATTTCACTTAGAAAATTACTGATATCAAATAATAAGTATCTAGGTTAGAATCCCCTTAAACCCTTAACAAATTGATCTTTTATTACTGATTTATTATATCATAGAGAATCCTATGGTATGCTAATAATTGACCTTGATTCTACTAAGAACTAATTTTAAGCTTTTCAACCAAATTTCTTAGGTTAGAGTTTATAGGATTGTTTTATCAATTTATGTATCGCTTTATTAGATTTGACCCTAATCTGAAAGATTTATGTCATCCTATCTCTACGACTGCAATCAACTCCTTCCAATTGTGGTAGAACTATTCAAACTTAAGATTTCTCAATCTCTAAGTATGAAGTCAGATTTGTAAGTACAAGTTGACTTGTACTACTGATAAGTCGACTTGTTCTTGAAAAGTACCGATAAGTCGACTTGTACATTGGGTAAGTCGACTTATTCAAGGTCGGTACTGTTTATTTGTGCCCTAAAGGCAATCCCCTTTAGCGCGTTTTATTCACAGT
>JANJEY010000236.1:53732393-53744609 GCA_024703695.1 Erythroxylum cataractarum
TTCACACTTAGTTTTGAACTGTGATAGCCAAAGCTCGTTTTCAAGAGGATTTTATCACTTGTTTTAGTATTTTCTTTCTTTTTTTTCTACATGCTTTTTAGTGTAGTTAATGTTTTCAAACAAAACCCCCTTTTCCTTACTGATTTCACTTGCATTTTATGACATATAGGGTAGCTTAGGTCCATTGCATTAGGTTCCGATTAAGTGAGACGACCTGAGGTTGCATCCTATACTGCAGTCTTGGAATTTATTATTTTTGATCGGTTTTCAAGGATCGATCGTAAGGTCGAATCGACAAAGCCGCGATCACTCTATTTTTTGTGTTAGTGTGAAGTACTAAATTTTGATCTATTGTGGGTGATTTTGAATTGTTGTAGGAGTTGAATGAAGTGAAAGTGAAAAGTTATGTGTCTGTTGATAGTATGAGAGTTGGAACTTTACAGTAGAGTGACACAGTGGAAATGAAGGTTCAGATTTATGATGATTGATGTATAGGATTGTTCTGTATTATTTGCAAGTTATGGTGAGTATAGGAATGCATGATTTATAAGTTACAAGGATTTAAGTTGGAAAAAGGGTTGTGTTTAGTTTAGAGAAATTCGGTGAAGAAGAAGAAGAGAGGGAGAAAAATTCTACAAAAAGATGCAGAAAATGATGTCCTGTGGCAAGAGGGAAGTCACCCTCATGCATAAGAACGATAGTGACATTGCATGGGTGAGTTAAAAGTCACCCTCGTGCATAAGCACAATGGTGAAATTGCATGGGTGAGTGAAAAGTCACCCTCGTGCTTAAGCACAACGGTGACTTTGCCCGAAGTGACTCACCTTGAGCACCTTTGCTTCATTTGGCCATAACTTTGTCATCTGACCTCCAAATGACTTGATTCTTAAACCAATAGGTTCATAAAACATTGATATTCATCTCAAACAAAAATCTTATCCATCTGAAATTATTTGGGAGAGATATAGTGAAAATTGTGGGACAGGTCTTACTGATGTTGTTCTCAAATAATCCAATATTTTTGTCCTTATCTGTCACACCCGTGACTCTTCTCTCTCACATTCTCTCACATCCGTGAGTCACTCACACCTGTGAATTTTCTCCCTCATTCCCGTGAGTGTTAATGGCTGGACAATGTTTAATTGTCACATCATGATACAATGTTCTTTAATAGTATATGCACCAGAGAGAAATTACAAATTGAACAGTCCTATTTCTTTTGACCATAACTTATTCTCTAGACATCAAAATGAAATTATACTTAATTTGGAGTAAACTATAGACATAGGACTATAAATCATCTGAAGAAGTTGAATTGTAATTCAGTCTCTAAGATATTCAATTTCTGGATGGAATTTGAGTATAGTATGTTGTTTCAAAATGAGAATAGTCTGAGAATATTTGAAGTATAACTTTCAAGTTACTAAACCAAATTAAATAATTTTGGTGTCATTAGAAACTTAAGACATTGGAGAACAACTTTCTATAAGGAATTATTGCCTAATTTTGTCATTTACCTTATCAGATTAATTATGCAAAGTTGACCCGTAAGTATGTTGTTAGAAAAATCTGAAGTGGTCAATTAACTTATGTAATTGATTTCACATTGTTTTTTATGATCCAAATTATAAATACAAATGATATTAATGAGGGCTTTGATATCTGAATGATTTGATGATAAGGATCATAATAAGATACCCCAGAATTATCATTGAACATGCATTGTGCATATTTTATATAAGTAGATGTGCATAGAGGAATACTTATACATTTGTGCAAAATTGTGATATTTGTAAATGTGTTTTGTATGATATAGAGGAGCTCATTAGACGCCAGTCAGGCATTACCAGACCATCTAGGCAATAGTATATTGGAGCGTATTGTGAGTCAACCTAGATGATGTAATATCTTGTTACCCATGTTAAGGCTAAAATTGTAAATGTGAGAGATTCACTGAGAGATTAAAAATGTTTCATGCTCCTGCATTATGTGATATGCTCATGCTCATGAATATTGAATCGTTGCACATAAAAATTAATGTACATGCATTCATTGACATTCCGGGTATAATTGTTTATAAATGTGAGTATATTGAGAAATGTTGGCCCCAAAATTTTCTTCTTGATGAATAAATATGATTTACATTAATTATGATGTCTTTACGAAATTTTGTGGAAATTAATTATTATGTTGATGTTAGAAAGATTGTATGATATAGGTTGATTGAATTAAAGTGCAAAGGCTATAAGAATGTTCAAGGAGAGTTTTTGGCAAGACACTCAAGGTTAAAAGAACATAAGCCTATAAGGAAGGTAAAAGGGGATTTTTTGGCTCATTAAGGGTAGAAATGGAAGAAAGAAATGTAGTCTTGCTTTTTAAGAAGGGGAAAAACGTGAATGGGAGAGAAGAAGGGAAAATAAGAAAGGGAAGATAATTTTGGTGGTTGAGAGAGAAGAAAAGAGTTAAGCTAGGGTTTCATCATTTCTTAGTCTTGAGAGAGATTTTGAAGTGGTTCAAGAAGAGAAAAAGGAAGAGGAAGAGAAAAGCTTCTAATTAAGCTAAAGATCTCTTCATTTGGTAAAGAATCAAGGTAAGATCGTTTTGAATCTTTTGGATTTTTGGAAGGGTTTTAGTTCATGGAGTTAGAAAATACATTGGTTTAAGTATTCTAGAACCAATTTTAATGATTGTGATTTATGGGATTTTCAATTTAAAACCCTATCGAGTTGAAATTTGAGAGTTTAATGAAGTCAATTTGGTAGTTGAATGGTTATGCTTAAGACATTCCAAGTTTGCACAGTGCCAATTCTCAAGTCTTCTATAAGGGTAAATTTTGTTTTCTGACTTCAGGAGAAAAACTATATTGATCTAGGCTAAATTATACAAAGTCTTCTTCTAAAAAGTTGTAGCGTATCTTTCTATCTTTCCAACGGTATATAGTATGTAATTTTTAGACATCGGAATCGAAAGTTATGATCCTTATAAGTGGAGATGCTCAGGAGTATAAACTGTATCGAATGGTGATGGAGTGTATCGAATGGTGATGATGTGTATCATCTGGTGATGAAGTGTATCTTCTGGTGATGACATGTATCATCTAGTGATGATGTATATCTTCTATGATGTTGTGTATCTTCTGTGATGACGTGTATTGTCTGCGGTGATGTGTTTCTTCTGGTGATGATGTGGTGACGTGTTTCTTACATCTTCTGGTCAATTTTTGACCCTCTAGATGACTTCAAGATCTGCATGAAAGTTGTATATTTTGAAGTCCTCGTTCTAACCCTCTAAAAAGAACCTTGATCTGATATCTCTAGAGCAAGTTATGCTAATTATTCCAAATAGGTCTTAGACTGAAACTTCTCTGGTCACTGCTCATCTTACATTGTCTGGTCCAATTTTGACCCTCTAGATGATAGAATCTTTTTTCAAGGTCTCATGAAAGTTGTGGATATTGAAGTCCTCTTTTGAACCATTTAAGAATTAACTTGATCTAATATCTCTAGAGAAAGATATACAATTGTTAAACATCTTCTATGCATTGTTCATAAACTTCTTATGGTCATTGTTCATCTTACATCGTCTAGTCCAATTTTGACCATCTAGATGACAAAATCTTTCTTTAATGTCTTCATAAAAGTTGTAGATCTTGAAGTCCTCTTTTGATCCATCAAGAATGATCTTGATCCGATATCTCTAGAGAAAGTTATGCCAATTGTTAAACATCTTCTATGCACTATTCATAAACTTCTTTTGGGTATTGTTTATTTTACATCTTTTGGTCCAATTTTGATCCTTTAGATGATAGAATCTTTCTTCAAGGTCTTCATGAAAGCTATATATATTGACGTTCTCTTTTGAACCATCTAAGAATGACCTCGATCTAATATCTATAGAGAAAGATATGCCAATTGTCCCAAAAAAGGTTCAATATAATTGAGGACAAAACCTTATTTGATTCTTTCAGCCATAACTTTGTTACCCGACCTCCAAATGAAGTGATTCTTAGACCAATAGATTCCTACCACATTTCTTTCTACCTCTCCATGAAATTTTATTGTTTTTGATGTTTAATTGAAAAAGATTGATTGAATCAAATTAAGGGTATCAGATGGAAGAGTATGAATTGTGATTTTAATGGTTTAAGTGAGGTATAAACCTAAGTATAAATTGT
Organism: Erythroxylum cataractarum; assembly: GCA_024703695.1. Classification (NCBI taxonomy): domain Eukaryota; kingdom Viridiplantae; phylum Streptophyta; class Magnoliopsida; order Malpighiales; family Erythroxylaceae; genus Erythroxylum; species Erythroxylum cataractarum. Next base: position 53,736,568 of record JANJEY010000236.1, read on the forward strand.
ACTTAGATGAGCCTTGATATGGGACTGATTTTGTAATGAAACTAATGGATAAATAACCGGTATTGTCATGAACATGCATTGTACATATTTTATTACATACATGTGCATTGTTAAACACTTATACTTGTGCAAATTATGATATATGTGTATGTGTTATTTGATATAGAGGAGTAACTGGAACGTCAACCTCCATACGTTGCTAAAACTTCTAGGCATTAGCTTCGGGAGCAAATTCTGAGTAACCTAGACGGTTCTACTCAATTATTTGTTGTGTTAGATTATGTTTGAATTGCTTCATGAATGTGAATTGAATTGTTTTGATTTCGGAACAGAAGGTTTGATGATTGTGAAATGTGAATGAGATATTGAAGTGCTACTTGCATGTGAATGTGAAAAACTAAGTTTTTCATGATATGATTGATTGAAAATGTGAGATTTGTGATCAGAGTAGCCACCAAAAATTGGATTTGTGACCGAATTAGGCACTGAAAATGAGCTTAAAGCTCAGAATGTGAAAAAGAACATAGAGCTCAGAAAGTGCATAAGAGCCAAAGGCTCACTATGTAAAATGAGTCCTATATCTCCAACGGATAAAGGAAAGTTATAAATGAGCCCAGTATCTATAATAGATATGGGACAATTTAGGCACTCGGTCACAACAACATAATAATTAGAAAAGAGTCACATGAGCATTTCATATGCATTTTGTTAAGTATGTGTTGTTAATTAAATGCAACATTGTCTACGTTTAAGTGAAAATGTGAGATGTAATTTTGTGAAAATGTGAATATATGTTATGTGAAATGAAGTGTTGCATGAATTGAGTGAACCATCGATAATAGTTACCTCATTGAGTTGGCAAAACTCACCAAAATTGTAACGTTGAATTTTTAGGACCGAGAGGCGACTTTAACTACTGAGAGACATACAAGCAGTGTAGACTTGTACTTTTGGGGAAAAGAAGAAATGGCTTAACGGTCGGTCAGCTGAGATTGGATTGTTTAGATAGATTTTGTATATTTCCTCCTTCATATAGCGCTTTTGTATTAGGTTTGGATCATATACATATTTCGGATGATATTGTAAAAGCTACATTGTAAATTCAGCTTTTATAAAATGAAATGAGGAAATTTTGGATTTTTAAAAAAATATTGTGACTTTTTTATGAGGTTTATAAGTGAATAAGGTTTATGATGCCATGGTATGTGAATGTAGTGGCTGAACGTAGTGCACCATTATCATATGATATGTACTGGAATGTCCTAAGGGTGCTCTGGTATGTACCCTACGGTAAGGGGGCACTACAGATGATTTATTTAAACTTCCAATATTATTGACCTATTGTGATTTGTTTATGAAATCTGGACTTAAAGTCCGAGGAGTTTAATAGTTGGGTATGTATTGGAAGTGCTCTGATTTGATGTGTAATTTTGTATGACATGTGAATTCTCAACGAAAGTTGAATGCCGGACTTAGGTCCGATGATTATGAGTTTTTGATTGTACGTCATATATGACATATTTAGTATTTGATGCATTTCATAAAATGCATGCTCAGATAAAAGCATTATGACTAGAGTTGCCAGTAATGAAAGCGCTTACACGTAGAGCTTTGCTCTGTGATTTTTGTTTCTGCACGTAGAGCTATGCTCCGTGATATGTGTTTCTGACCAAGCCCAATGGGCTAGTATTTGTTTCTGTATGTGAAAGGGACTCGGTCACAACAATAATAACAAATGCTAAGCCTCATATGCACCTATATTGATATAAATATGTTCTGATTCGCAAAGATTACGTGAAATGCCATGTTAATGTGAATATTTTGAAAATACATGTTCTGAATAAATATTTGTGAATTATGTGATTTATGTATATGACCTGGGTGAAATCATCGATGATAGTTCACTCATTGAGTTCGCAAAACTCATAAAAATTACAACGTGGCTTTTCAAGTACGAGACAAGAGACCTAGTTCTTTAGATAGGACTAAAGGAACCTTTTGGATTAAGTTATGGCTCAGAGGTCTGTCAGCTGACACCAGAAGTATTGCAATTTTTATTTTTGTAGTTTTTCTAGAACATGTATGAAGTTTGTAAGTATTTGTTTAATAGAAACAGTGTAAGCTTTTGTGAATGAATGCAATGAATGGTTTTTAAAATTTGATGACTTTTAAATAAGTTAGTTAATGCCATGTGTAAGTTGGATTTGTTTTGCTCCAACATACCATTATCATAGGATATGTACTTGAATGTCCATGGATGTTCAGGTATATACCTTCTAGTAGTGGGATGTTACAAAGAATGATCTCCACGTCTAGAATCACCTCCTTAGTTTTGCTCTCCTCAATTCAGGCCAAACATGTCCTTTTATATGAAATTCTAATGTTTTGGTCAATGCACGGTCTTGTTCATGGCTGTGCATTAGACCGTACATCATTAAATTCTCTAAATATCGAAAATTGCAAGGCTTAGGAGAATTGCACAGCTTTGCATCCCTTCTATGCATTGAGTCTTCATGTTTTCTTTAAAATTCTTCTCTTTTAAATTCATGAAGGCAATTATAATATGTATACACACTCGAAGTGAATTAAGTACCAAGTATATAATAAAAGTATAAAATATCAACCAAAAATACATCAAATATGGGGTAAAAATATGCTCAATTATCCATCTATCGTTATGCTTTTATCAATCTTTAGAAAATTGGAGCTAGGTGATATGAAGCCAACTTTGATGCTTATTCAGTTGGCAGATCAATTTATTAAGATACTGTTTGGTGTGGTGGAAGATGTGATAGTTAAGGTGGACAAGTTTATAATTCTTATGGACTTCATGGTGTTAGATTTCGAACAGGATAGGAACTGTCTACTAATTCTTGGACGACCATTCATGAACACTGGGAGAGCACTGATTGACTTTCATGAAGGTTAATTAATTTGGAGTGGTGATGATCAACTGGAGTTCAATATGAACAAAGTCTTGAAACTTTTGAAAGAATAATGGATGAATGTGTCAAAGAGAAAGGGAGAGTTGCTTTAAAGAAGTTGAATTTGAAGAAGTTGAGAAAAAGGATGAAGCTGAGTTTAAAGAAGAAACTAAGATGGAGAAGTTGGGTGCTCTAATGCATCAAGACATAATAGTAAGAACCAAAGCATCCGTACCACCCTTCACTGAAAAGCCACCAATTCTAAAGTTAAAGCCTTTACCCACGTATCTTATATATACCTTTCTAAGTGAGGGCTAAACTGTAACCATTATTATTTCCAATCAGTTGAATAGGGAACAAGAGAGTAAGGTGGTGAACATTATAAGAAAGTGGATGAAGTCTATAGGATGACAGATATCCTACATATGAGGTATAGACCCTAATGTCGTTATGTATAGGATAAACCTTGAATAAGGAAGTAAAGCGGTGAGGGAATGTCAACAAAGGTTAAACCCTTATATGAAGGAAGTAGTAAAGAAGGAGTAGTAATGCTACCAGATGCAAGTATCATATACCTGATATCAGATAGTGAATGGGACAACCTAGTACAATGGATATTGAAGAAAGGAGGAATTACTGTAATGGAGACTGAAAGTGGCGAGATGATTTCCACATGAATAGTTACAGAATAGAGAGTATGTATCGACTATCTGAAATTCAATAAAGTGACTAAAAAAAATCACTTTCCTCTTCTATTCATAGATCAAATGATAGAAAGGGTGATTTGTCGTTCATTCTACTATTTCATTGATAGATATTCGAGCTACAATTAGATTTTTTCAATCTAGAGGACCAGGAAAAGATCACATTTACATGTCCCTATAGAATATTTGTTTATTAGCGAATGCATTTTGAGTTATGAAATGCTTCAGTTACATTTCAGTATGGTGTCTATATTTGTAGATATGATAGAGGAAATAATGGAATGGATGATTTTTCAGTCTTTGGAGACTCTTTTGAGCAGTGCTTGATAATTTTTAACAGAGTATTCCAAATATGTGAAGAGGCATACTTAGTTCCAAACTAGGAGAAGTTTCACTTCATAGTGCACGAAGGCATTATATTAGACATAAAATAATGTGCCAAAGAATTAAAGTAGATACAGTCAAAACTAAGGTCATAGAGAACCTCCCACCATCCATTAATATCAAGGCTTACGAGCATTTTTAATAGATGCAGGATTCTATGGCTGTTTTATTCAGGACTTCTCACTAATTGCAAAACCTCTAACAAGGTTGTTAATTAAGGACATGCCATTTAATTTTGAAGATAGTTATTCATCTACATTTAATCAACTAAAGAAGGCACTTATTTTAGTAACAATCTTAACATCAACAGATTGGTCATTAACATTTAAAGTCATATTCGACACTAGCGACTAAGTTGTGGGTTGTTTGTTAGGCCAATGAAAGGACAAAAGCTGCATAAGTTTTATGACATAAGCAAAACATTAATAGGGCCCTAACTAAATTATACCACAACTAAAAAGAGTTGGTAGCAGTGGTATTTGCCTGTGACAAGTTTCGATCGTATCTTTTAGGATCTAAGGTGATTAATTTTACTGGTTACGTTGTACCTAAGTATCCCTTCGCTAAGAAAGACACAAAACTAAGACTTATCCGATGGGTGTTTTCTTACAAGTTTTGACATTAAGATCAAAGAAAAAAAGGGAGTATAGAATGTCGCAGCTGACCACTTATCACATATCAAAGGAGGGAGTTAGAGTAAAGCAAAGACATTAATGAGCGATTCCCAGATGAAACCTTAATGTTACTCAACCACCTTATAGTACTATGGTATGCTGATATAGCAAACTTTTTTGTAGGCAATATCATTCTGTTAGATATGTCTTATCAACAGAAAAAGTATTTCTTGTGTGAACTCATTATCTGTAGGATGCCCTGATCTTCTATCATATGTATGCTGATGGGCTAATAAGGAAGTGCGTTCTAGATGAAGGGATGTTAGACATACTGACTCAATTTTATGAAGCTATGTGATAGCTACTTGGTGTTTAGCTTAAAGTTTTAAAATTAATTGAAATTATTATACCGTAAGTATACAACTCGTATAAAATAGTATAGCAAGGTATCATTCCCTTACGTATTGGCTAGTCACCTTGTAATTTAAATTGACTTTTGTTTGAGTAAACCAAATAATGAGAGATTGAAATAGCAAAAATTTTACAATTTAAAGGCTTGCAAACACATTTCAAGATTTCACAAAAATAAGAACACAATTTTTTGGTTTAGAGAATCAAATTATAAAGGTTAGGATCATTCTCTCCATACCATGTAATCCCTCACTTTAGTAATGTAATCATGCTTATTCATAGGCATTCTAATGTATTGACCCTTTCGCTCTCAATACTCAAAACAATTAATCCCGAAATAACAATTAAAGTTTAGTATGTAATATCTCAACCTACACACTTTACTTAACTATTAAGTGGATATGAAGTAATATATTGGACAGTCATCAAAACATCTAAGATCTCCCTCCAGAAGTCATATTAACTTCATGTGTGAAGTGTTCTCAAGGATGCCCACTCTCCTGGTACATCCAAACTGATTTTTAACTCTATTTCTCAATGTAAGCAAGGGATATAAAGTTCGCATATCATAAGCATTAAAGCAAATCGTACATTAAGCTAAAGTGAGTTCTTAAATAGCTATGGTAAGAACAATCCTAAAATCTACTTAGAAATCCATTAAAATCATCAACAACATCCTCACTAAAAGTCAACACATTTTCTCTATACAATAACTAAACAAAAACAAATGGAAGAAGAGAGAATAAAAGGCTTATGAGTTGAGGAACAAAGCTGGAACTTGGTGTGGGAACTTTGAAATCCCTTGAAATCACTTGATTATTCTTGAAAATCCACCAAAAAATGCATCTAACTTCCTCCTTTTGGTGTGCTGCATTGCCTCCCAATTTCTATGGATTAAAATGGGGGTTTTATACCCCTTTAGGTGCTTAAACTAACTTAAGATGCAAATGGAGCAAGCTGGAATTGCCAGCTAGAAAGTTGGAAAATTCTAGCTTCTACTTGGGTCACGATCATGACCTATTTTTTTCCAGCCTTATTTTCTTCTTTTGTTTCTCCTTTGATATCTACAATAATTACATATTCAAGTAAGTTCATAATCAACATAATAAGGTCCGAATCTTGCCCAAACATTGACATATAACCATGCAAAATGTATATACATCAAAACACATGAAAAGCATGCAAAACCTAAACTTAAAAACCTTCATTTGTAACTTAACATGCAATTTATCATATACAATCACAACATATTCAAGTTATATTAAAGTAACACAAAACCTAGGCTAAACATCCACATTACCACATAAAATGACTTAGACAATCCTATAACAAATATCATTTATCACTATGTATGCTGGGCATTTGGAGTGAACAAAACGGCAACGCACGTATTAAATGTGGATTTTATTGGTCAAATTAGTTCAAAGATGCCTAAGAGATTGTGGCATAATGTGATCGATGCTAAAGAGTAGAGAACATCTTGAAAAGAGATATGATGCCCTACTCTAACATTTTAGAAGTTAAAGTGTTCAATATGTGGGGATTTGACTTCATGAGAACATTCCCATCCTTCATCGGGGAACATTTATATTTTAGTCAGAGTTCACTATGTGTCGCGATGGGCTAAAGCTATGGCAACTCCAAAAAATGATGGAAAAGTAGTACAAAAATTTATCAAAAGACTATTCGATCAATTTGGACTTCCATGAGCTATAATAAGTGATGGAGTATCACATTTCTATAATAAATCTTTCTATGCTCTTTTGAAGATATATGGAGTTCACTTCTTGTAGACCTCCGTACCACCCACAAATAAGTGGGCAAGTGGAATTCGTGAACCGTGAGCTTAAAAAAATATTAAAGAAGATGGTAAATAGTTCAAGGATTGGGCATTGAAGCTAGATGATGCCCTATAAGCCTATTAAACTACCTTCAAAACTCTAATCAGAATGAAACTATTTAGGCTTATGTATGGTAAGGCTTGTCATCTGCCTATGGAACTAGAGCATAGAACATACTGGAGTAGAAAGCCCTAAATTTTGACTAGAAGTAAGCGAGTGAATGAAGACTTCTACAAATAAACTAACTCAATGAACTTCACTTAAATGCATATGATAATGCCAGGCTTTACAAGGAAAAATTGAAGAAGTGGCATGATTATCATATTAACAAAAAAAAGAAAGAGCTTAAAGTGGGAAATGTGGCCTTATTATATAATTCAAGATTAAATCTATATCCCGAAAAGCTCAAGTCAATGTAAAGTGGGCTTTCAAAAGTGACCTATGTATTTCCACAGGAACTTTGAAATTGGAAAATCAAAATAAGAAAACCTTCAAAGTGAATGGAAAAACGTGTAAACCATATCTCGAAGGAGTATTTTCATAAGAAGGGAAGTAATTTCGTTCCTTTCAAATCACTAAAAAAAGTTTTGAATGAAGAAATCTGAAGCTAAAGATTTTAACTTAACATTTTATATAGTTAGGCTATTTTTTGAATTATAGTATTTAGGTCTTAATTTTCATATTTTGGAGTAGCTTAAACTGCTAATTTTCTTGTTTTTGAAGTTATAACAAGTTAGGGAACAAGTTCTGAGGTTTACACAAAGAAAAAAAAAAGAAGAAACGGGACAAGGTGTAACATCTCACCCCCGACGGGAAGGGTAAAATCGTAATTTAGCAAAGGATGAGAGTGATTGGGACTAATTAGGATTGTTCATGCATACTGGTATTGGTGAATAGTGAATTTTTGCACATGAAAAATAACTGTGCATGCATTCATGATTATTTCCTAGTATTGGGTCTAAATGGAATTTTATAATGAATAATGTGGAAATTGTGTTTGAAAATTTATTGGAGTGATCCATTGTGTGTTTTACATTTTAAGAGATTTTTAGAAAATTTTCTGGACTTTTCCGGAGAAAATTCCCCTACCGGACAAATCGTCAAGTGACGAACCGGTTGATTTTCGGTAGCGAAAATTGCTATCCAATGGCACTACAATATTGG
>JANJEY010000236.1:53755623-53766916 GCA_024703695.1 Erythroxylum cataractarum
CAGCAAATGCAACTTAACTTCATCAAGAGTAAGGAAACATTTGTGCTTGCACTTGCTACATGGACATCTGATCTTTTATCCTTGACTGATAATGCAATGCTGATAACAATTGATTGATAAAGATTGCACGAATAGTATAGATGATAATAGCGAGGAAACTTCTTTCAAAGAAGAATTTCCCTAAATTGGGTTAAGTTGATCAGACGATTCGGTTTAAAAGTGATCAATGAAGAAACAAATTGGAAATGAACATGTAATGATTCTAAAGTGAGTATGGGAGTCCTATCCCTAGCAGAGACTCAAATAAGAGAGGTAGAATATGTTATTGAAAAAGGTATGTATTTGTTTGATGTAAAGTATCCAACTATAAGAGTGGATTTTAAATTCGAGGTGACACTATTGTTAATGTGAGGAGAATACAAGTCCATATTATAATCGATGTAAATATGTTCGAGAGATACAAATGGAATATGAGGAATGTGATACCAACACACAAAGTGAAGTATTCAAATAAATTGAAATGTGTGGAAGAATTAGTACGAATGAATAGGCATTGAATAAATCGATGTGAATTAAAGGGAATCAGATGAAAAGAGAAATTCATTAGGGAAAAGAAGTCAAGTGGGAAACTGAAAATAACATGATATAATATTACCTCATTGAGGAACCAGTTATTTGAGGAATTACGAGAACTAATCCGGGGCACATGGAGTTTGATGATATTTGTTCGAGTTAACAAATGCCCCGACAATACTATGATATTGAAGATTAAAGCGATCCAAGCAAAGTTTGATGATATGTTAACTGTATTCGAAGAGTGAGAAGAATAGTATAAATACTTGAGGAAAAATGTGTAAATCGTATGAGTAATGAAAGTAAAGAAAATTTTGAGGAATTATGACACTGATATTAATTATATCGTCTAGATTTAGAGATTTTGTAGTATACCATGATGTTTGTATAAGAGATCAGGATAAGATTCAACGTAGCAAAATGAATTGAATTTATATGTATGGAGACAATTGAAACCTCATAGGTTGATTATTGATACATGAATTAAAACTTGTTGCGATGGTGATTGCTTGAAAGTTGGAGGCATTATATTTTGAATATGCATAAGGTACACTAATCATGAAATTTTGAGTAAATACTGAGTTGAAAGAATTGAATACAATACTGAAACAATGGATAGAGTTATTCGAAGGATTATGATTGCACAAGTGAGTACTATCCTGGTAAAGCTAGTGTTGTGATCAAATGCATTGAATAGAGAATTCAATAATAGTGAAGTATGAATTCAGATATAGAGGTTATCAGACCTAGTGCAATAAAGAGTGATGAATGGAGTTGAATTTTGGGCAAATTGATTTTTCACTAAAAATTTAAGATCAGTTTCACATGAACAAAGCTCAAATTGAGGATTCGAAAATTGTGAATCTTACTAAGAAATCGAAAATGAATGCGAATTTTGAGTTTGGATAGGAAGAATGATACTTTGTGAATGAAATAAGAAGTATGTGTAATTGATAAAGATGATAGAGCAAAGAGATTGTTAGAAAGTATAAATAGTAACTTATGATGTTCATCCTAGTAGGAATACACCGGAACATCATGTAGTGGCTAAGAACGTAGAATCGAGTGACTGAAAGTTTGAATTGTCGACGATCTTAACTGTCGAAGATATGCTTAAAGTTTATAGTTTAGAGTCCATAGGAACATGAGATCAATGTTTAAATTTATTTGACTTTGAGCATCACAATTGTTATCAAAGTGATTTCACTAGAATACGGTATGAGGAGTTAGGTGACAGAAAAAGTCGTTCTCTTTTGTTTGTGATGATTATGTTGATAAGTGAAATCGATCAGTATTAAAAATTAAGTGAAAGACAAATGTTTCTGAGAGTACCAACTTCCCAAGGCATGCTTACAGTGAGTACAATATGAGCTCAGGTTAGGATAAAGAATCCATTAAGTTTGAATTGAAGTGGTCCATATGAAGTTACTAAGAAACGGTACCAATGACTTACGAGTTGGTATTACCAACAACGATGTGTTATTGTAAGTATGTTAAGAAATATTGATATAATCTGACATAGATGAAATGTCAACACAGGAAGTGAAATTTGCAAGTAATCTGAAACCTAATGAGAAACTAGTTAAGAAAGTGAATGACCAAATAAGAGATAGAAAGACTTGGTAAGTCTATCAAATATGATCAATTAGAAGAAATTATCCGAGTGATGAAGCTAAATGGGAAATAGAGGAACATTCTACGTGCTTGATCAGTCATATAAGAATTTTGAGGACGAAATTCTGTTTAGAGGGGGAGAGATGTTGGCCCCCTATTTTTTTTCTTGAGGTATAAGCATGATTTAAATAAATTATGAGGTCCTTAAGGGATTCTTTTATGGAGTTAATTTTTATGTTGATGTTGGTGAGATTTTATGACATAGATTAATTGAATTGAAGTATTAAAGTAGTAAGATGTTATAAGGCATTGTTGGGAGTTCATTTAAGGGTATATGACATAAGGCTTAAAGGAAGGGGAAAAATGGACATTGCACCCTCATTAAGGGTTTAAAAAGAAGAAGAAGAAGTTGTCTTATTTTTAAGAAGAAGAAATCGTGGGTGAAGAGAAGAAGAGAAGAAAAGAAGAGAAAAAGTTAAGGTTTGGAGATTCTTGAAGAGTTTGAAGATTTTGAAGCTAAATTAAGTATAAGCATCATTCTTCTTGATTAGATGAATGAAACATGTTTTGATGTTAGTAAGAGATGAATATGTGTGGGAAGTTGTTGAGAATGGGTAAATGCATATGTTTAGTTTTAGGGTTAAAGATCAAAGATAGATTTGATGTTTTTGTAAATGATATTGGGTTGAAAATGAAATAAAAGAGATGTCTTAGGGTTAAGATGGGTTATATGTGAAAGATGGGAAGTAAAAAGGTGAAGAATGTTGAAAAACATGTTCTCAGAACATGTTTATAGAGAACCTCGCCGAGGCGAGGTTCTCGGTTTCGTCGCGGCAAACCCAACTTTCACCCCGGCGAACTCAACTTTCTTGCACATACATGTTTTGGTATTATAGGCATAACTTTTTACATAGTTATCAAAATGGAGTGATTTTTGATTTGTTGTAAACTAGTGACATAGCGATACAAATTTTATGAAAGAATTGATTTCAAATTCAGTCTCTAAAGATTTCAAATTTTGGATGGAAGTGGAGTATGGAATGTTGTTTTAGAAGAAGAACATCCTGGAAATATTTTTTGTATAACTTTTAGAGTAATGAACCAAATTGAATGATTTTGAAGTCATTAGAAACTTAAGACAATGAGGAATATTTTTATAGAAGAAAGTATTGTATATTTATTCATTTACTTGATCATAAATTGGAATTCTTATTGAATGAAATTTTTGGCTATTGTTAAAGGAAATCAAGGAAGGCAAGAGGAGCAAAGTATGAGGCACCTTTGAGCAAGTTTACAAGAAAGGAAATCAAGGTAGATACATGTTTATAATAGAGTGAATAAGCCACTATTGCTTTCTTAAATCAAAGAAATTTTTTGATTTTCGTTTGCATCATAAGTACTGCATTCATTGTCCATGAATGATTTATAAAATTTGTTATGTGTTAGCTACATGGGTTGTGTGATGATTTATAAAAGTGATTTTCTTTTAAAAAGATCACATGTACATGAATTCATGTTTACAAGAATGGTTATCAAGTATATGTGAAAAGCAAGTTTTCAAGAAAAGTGCCAGTTTCGGCAACAAGTTTACAAGATATGAAATATATGTGTTATGTGGGTTTGTGGTGGTCCCCTAAGTAAAGTTAAGTGCACTTGTCTAAAGGCTTCTCCCGCCTGCCCGCTAGTAGCATGGAGCTCCATCGCGGACTCCCATAAGTTCACGGCTATGTAACACCATTACTTGGGATTGCGTAGTACGTTCTGTTCACTGCTACACAGGACCCGTATGGGAAATGTGTAGTACGTTCTGTTTGGATCCACCCAAACCATTCTGATATGCTTATGTGCTCATGATAAGTTTGACATGATGGATGCATACATGATTTGTACTATGGTGAATTTTTGACAAATTGAGAATTTCATGAAACAAGTGTTTGATAATTTTTATTGCGAAATTTCTATGATTTCAAAAATGTACAATGGCAATGAGTTTTGAAAATGGTTTTTTCTTATTATCCGTTATAAACTTGTTATCCACGAGCTTTAAGTTCACCCCCATTCTCCTCCTCATGTCCAGGTGATGAACAAAAGATGGAGTAAAAGAGAGTCAAGACCTAACTTCGATTATGCCAATTTTTGTATTTTAAGCTAGATTTTGTAACCGTGAGGGTTTAGTTGCATTTCAAGGATTATTAGTTCATGTAACTTTTGTTTATGGAGATTTGAGACATTGATGTATTGTGGCTTAAAATTGCCTTTAAAGCTTTGTAAAACTCCTTGTTTTGAGGTTATTGAAATGTGAATTTTGTATTGATGATGTTAAGTTAAAATTGAGTATACTTGAAAAGGTTATCAATTTGAGATGATAAATTTTGAATACGAGTCATTGTTATATATGTAAGTGAGATGGGTTATGGAAAAAAAATATAGGAAATTGTGAAAAATGAGACTTTGTTATAAGAAACAAATTAAATGAAAAGAGATTGGAGTGTATGATGAGATAATATTGAATTGTTATGAAATGATGATGCATCAGAGGGAGTGATTTTGGGACAATGTAAATTGAAAGAAAGGTCAGAGTGATGTAGAAACCATTGCAAATTTTAGGTTTAAGGGTTGAATGTCTAGGGGTTTCGCCGTGGCAAGCTCCTTAGCCGTGGTGAAGCCAGTCTTTCAAGGTCGTCGCAGCAAAGTTATTTTTTGTCACCATAGCGAACTTTTCTTAAATGGGGTCAGTGGAGTTTCTCTCGGGAAATTTTGGTAAATACAATATGATTGAGGACATAATCATAAGAATGGATAGTCGTTTAATGATCAAATCTCAGGATTTCATTGGTTTACGCTCACGTTTTATGACCTTTGAGTTGGACTCCGAAAACGGAGTCCAACATTTAAACCTTTTGAGCTTACTATATGCCCTAATTCCACACCTTGTTTTACCATAAAATTACACTTTTCATAATTCAAAACTAGATTAGTATCAATACATTTTTGCAAAACAATAGAAAGATTAAGGAGACATAAGTCAAAAGTATCACCAAACGCAGTAAAGTAATCCATAGAAATTTCCATTTATGTTTAAATAACTTAGAAAAAATTCTCATCATGCATCTTTGACAAGTATCTGGAGCAATACAAAGTCCAAATGTTGTTCTCTAAATACGAAAGCAATGAAAGGGCATGTAAATACAGTTTTATCTTAATCTTCATATGATATAGCAACCTATATATATATACCCTAAATACTCATCTATAAAGAAAAAATAAAATTATCCCACTAGTTTTTCTAGCATTTGATCAATAAAAGCGAAATGTTAATGATCTTTTCTGGTTGCTTGGTTGAGTTTTCGGTAGTCAATACACACTCTCTACCCATTTGATATCCTAGTAAGAACAAGTTCACCTGGTTTATTTTCTACTATAATTATGCATGTTTTCTTGGGTACTACATATATGAGGCTTACTGATTTAGAATCTAAAATAGGGTATATTATACCTACATCTAACCACTTTAATGCTTCCTTCCTTACTATTTCCATCATAGGAGGGGCAACCAACGTTGGGCTTCACTGATGGATTTAGCATTTTCTTCTATAAGGATCCTATGTACACATAAAGATTAACCAGCTATGGTCCATCTTATGCTATCCTTATGGTCTGTTAATAGTTGAAAAGGTTTCTCATCTTGTAACAAAGTTAAAGCACTTAAGATTATAACAAACAAAGTAGCATTCTTAACTAGAAAAATATATTTGAAATTTGTAGGAAGATATTTCAACTCTAATTCAGGTGCTTGAACAACAAATGATACTAAATTAGAAGCAGTAAAAGGTAAACAATTAGAAAGAAATGGTTAATCCTATTGTAAGGAGTTATCTGTTTGTATTGCTTCCTCAATGCTCTTAATTCCCTTTAATTTTTCTGCGTCCTCACCTATGCTCATGTTAGACTCAAGCAACATGTATAAAATCTCATCAATAATATCCATAGTGTCAAAAAAGCATAAATAATTAATGTTATCAAGGTATTGCATAAAAATGTTAAACCTAATAACCTCTTCATCACATTCCATAGTAAGTTAAAATTTATGGACATCTATCTTTGTTCTTGCTATTTTAAGATAGGGTCTTCCCAATAGTAGTGACACTTCCTTTGATGGACCATAAATTTTCTCCCATATCTAATGTATAAAAATCAGCTAGAAAAACCAACTAGTTAGCCTGCATTAAAAGTTATTCAAGTATACCATCAAGATATACATTTGACCTATCAGCTAGCTAAATTACTAACCATCAAGATATACATTTGACCTATCAGCTAGCTAAATTACTTACCATGTCTTTCTTAAAGGACCTAACTTAATAGACTCATAAATATATCTGGCCATAACATTTATAGAGGCCGCTAAATCTAGCATACACCTTTCAAAAATAATATCTCCTATCTTACAAGGGATAGTGAACATATGAGGGTCCTTACATTTGTAGGAATTTTCTTATAAATCATAACTGACACATTCTCTCCTATGCTTACCTTTTCTTTTCCTTGAAACACGTTTTGTTACTGCATAACTAGTTCAAGAACATCACATATCATGGAACTTATTTAATTGCTTCCAAAAAGGAATATTAACTTTAACTTTCCTAAAGGTTTCAGGAATTTCTTAATCGGCTACCTTGTTTCTCGATTGGCTAACTTGTAAGGAATAAGAGGAACATTTTTAAACTTTTTTAATAGTATCTACTTTTAACGTTCCTTTTTTTCTTCTTTGTTATTTTCATTTTCAAACTTAGATGTAACTTCTAACTCTTTTTCCACTTCTCAACTTTTTCTTTTGTTTTCTTTAGCTACTCTCAATATTTTCCTAATCCTAAGCAATATTATGCTAGAATTTTCTTTTGAACTTAGGATGGGTAAAGTAGGAAATTTCCTAGATAATTAGGTTTCTAGAGTACTTAGAATTGTGCAAATTTGTCCTATTTAGGTCTCTAAATTTTATAAATATACATCTAGCTTCTTTTGATATTCTACCTTCTATACGTGTACTTGCCCAATTTGGTTAGCTCATTGTTTCACCATATCTTCTAAGGATTGACCGGTGGGTTGGATTTGAGGTGGGTTAGGTATAAAAGAAGACCTTGGATTGTTCTTTTGGTTGCTAATAAAAGTAGGTGGGTTTGTCCTAGTCTATATCTAAAGTTTGGATGATCTTTCTAACCCTCATTATATGTGTTTAAAAAAGGGTCATATTTCCTCTATGTTTGTCCAGGATAACTACCCATAATATTCACATCTTGAACCTGCAAAGAAGGACACACATTAGTAGTATGAGTAAAATCAGTGTAAATTCCACAAGCACGAGCTGAGGTAATACCACCAGCTACAAGTTTTGACACTAAGGTAGTAAAATGAGCTACTTGTTGAGAATTTTCCTTTAATTAATCCTGAATGCCATACACATCTATTTTGTTAACTCTCCTAACTTGATTAATTTGATTTTTAGTCCAAATTGTTTTAAATTTTAAGCATGTTAGAGATTAATTGTCTAGCTTGTATAGAAGTTTTACTAACTAATGCCTCGCCACTAGCTGCTTCTATCATGTGGTAAAAGTCCCTTATAGAAATATTGTATTAATAATTGGTCACTAATATGATGATTGGGGTAACTATCATACAATCTTTTAAATCTTTCCCAATATTCATATAGTAACTCATTCATGTTTTGCCTAATTCCACATATTTCTTTCTTAATAGATCATGTTTTACTAACAGGAAAATATTTTTTAAGAAAATATCTATGCAATTCTACCTATGTATTTATAGATCTAAGAGGCAAATAATATAACTAATCTTTAGCAAAATCATGCAATGAAAATGGAAAAACAACTAATTTCATTTATTCTTCATCAATTCCTTCAGGTCTCATAGTACAACAAACAACCAAAAAATCAATTAAATGCCTATGAGGATCCTTACATATATGTCCATAAAATTTAGGGAATAAATTTAAGAAACATGAATTTAGCTACAAAGGTCTTTCCAAGACTAGGAAGGCAATGCATAAAGGTTAATCTTCTAAGTTTGGTTTTAAAAGTTGTTTCAAAGTAGCTTCAACCACTTTTATCCTTTTGTCTCCTTTTCCAATTTTACTTGTATTTTAGTTTATTTTTCATCTCTTAATTTCATAAAAAATCAACTTCACTCTTTTTTACCTATTTTTTAATAACAAAAAGAATTATTAGTTATGATTCAAAAATAAATAAATAAACTAGGCAAATAAAACTTTCCCTAGTAACGATGCTAAAATTTTATACGTGTCGTTAAGTGTATGCAAATTAAATCCTTAATTTACTTTCAATTAATTAAACAAATTAGAATATGACAAATAAATATCTACCCTATAAAAAAAAGTTAATTTACTAATTTAGTTTATTTATTATAATACTTTTAATTAAAAAATGTTCCAAAAAATTAATCTATTTTTTCTAAATTAAACAGTTACATTAATAATTTTGCTCATACGAAAGGAATTCCATAAAAAAAAATATAAACATCATCATTGCCTATGTAATGTCCTCTTTAACCACATTAGTAAGATACAACATCACAACTTAACAAAATGATGTGTGAACATTTTAAAAAAATCATTCAACCAATATTTAAAAAGATAATAAATTATTTTATAACTCAATATAAACAATGTGGAACTCAAAATAATCAGCATTAATCATAAAACATGAAATATGAATTTTCCTTAATTTAAAATAAAAATTGCGATCTAATTTAATCAACATTTAAATTATTAATTCACCATTTAAATGCTAACAAATTATGTTATGCCATACACGTAATCTTAAAACTTAGAACAAAAAAAAACATGAACACTAAAAAATTACAACTTTTAAATTACTTCCAAACTCAATCTAATTTAGTTAGATAGTTTACAACTTAAGTAATTTATAGGACTAGTCAAATCATAGGTAAAACAAGAAGTATGTATTTAAACATTTAATTTTCTTTCCTAAACTTAAAACACATCATGACAAAATCTTGAATATTTTTTGCAATTTGGACATCGTTAAGAAAATTCATCATTCTACATCTAAATTCTTCATTCAGTTATGAATCAATTATTTTGTTCCATTTTAAACTTCAATGCAAGCAATTTGCAACAAGTTAAAAACCTATGAACTAATACGAAATAAATGCACAAATATTAAAAAAAAAAAACAAGGGGTTTACAAATTTTGAATTGAATATAATCAAAATAAATAAACAACTTCTAAATTTATTCTAACTTAATCTAATATGTATAAGTGGACAAATAGTGTTTTAATTCCTGTTTAACCATGCAATTTGATATACTTGGATCATCTGAGTTATTTAAAAGGTTAAGCTTAGAAAACTAACCAGCTAGCTCCTACTTGTCTCCTTTCAATTTCTAGAGTTGAACCAACTCAATCTTAACTCAAAGCGCATTATAAACTAAGAGATACATCCAACCACTAATAATTTATTCGAATAACAAATGAATTACAACTCATACAACCCGTTATGAATTAAAGATTTAAGTATCACATTCACATAATCAAGGATATATCTAATCATACAAAGAACATGAACCAGAAATAAAGGAATTCATACATTGTATAAGTATTAACTTAACTCAATAATAAGTCCATTAATTCAGAAAATTAATAATATAAATATTCAAAGTGTATCTCTAAACTAAATTTAACAATTAGAATCAACTAAGCATAGGAAATCATAAACAAGGAGTTTAGACGTTTTAAAAAACTCATTCAATTTGTTTTTTCCTTCACGGACCTTAGACCAACCTTAAAGGTCTGGAATTTCTTCCAACACTAGTCATGAACTAGCTCAATTTTAGTGGTTTGTGGCTTTTTGAACATTCCCATACCTTCGTGTGCTAGCTCTTTACTTCAATCACCTTTGAAGAAAAATCCTCTTTGAAATCTCACCTTTGCGTGGACTACTTGTTGCTTTCTCCTCCCAAGCTGCTATCTTTTTATAGACTCACAAAAAACACCCCAACTGCCACTCGTTATTGAAATCTCTTTAATTTTTCTCTTTTCTCTTTCATTATGAAGAGATTTGATATAGATATCATCAGTTTCTATTGATTTGCATCTGGTATTTTAATCCTTTTTGGGTTTTGGATTGTCTCCCACTACTGTGTCATTTTTTTTGGTCTTTTTATTCTATATTACATTTCTTTTCTGTTTATTTCTGCTTCCATTTTGGAGACTAGAGTGCTTATTGTATTGTGTTTTTTTCCTTTTCCTCTGACTGCTACGTTTTGCTACTATTTTGACATTCTACTAGTGAAGTTGGCTAGTTTTGGGTTATTTTTAGTGTTTTCTTTATTTAGGCCCATTAAACCTATAAGAAACTATTTAATGCAAAGTATAGATATATTTTTATTAATAAAATTTAAAATTAAATATATTGAATAATTAATAAGAAAATGTAATAATTTAACCTAAAAATGCTATATAAATAATATAAAATAGGGGTGTAAAATATGTTGTAATTTTTACTCATCAAACTTCGAGATATTAGTTCCAAAACTCATGTGAAATACAGAATTGGATAAGCTAACACTAGTTTCTCACCAACGCAACACCAAGTCGCGTCAAGTGAAGAAATGGAGGTTGAAGAAGAAGAAGGTTGGTAGAAGGTCTTCAATTTGGAGTCCAAAAACAATAAGGTTATGGCATGAATCCCATAGAGGGGGAAATGAAGGACTTAATCAGCTACACGACAAAAAGAAGATTATGAAGTATTTCACTGCTCAAGGTGTTCACATTCCTTCACCCACACTGTCACCACCTTAATCTCCATAAGTGAATTCTTGCTCTAAACTTTATTTATTTGTTTTTTTGTGTTGTTTGGTTTCTCATGCTAAGGACAATGTGTTGTCTCTAGTGTGGGGAGGTTTACGTATTAACATGCCATATATGTGTCAATTTTGCATAACGTATTGTGTTAGTTTTAATTGGGTTGACATTGAAGTGAATCACACGTTAATACAACACTTAGAAAACGATATTAGAATGCACGAGAAGGGGGGGTTGAATTGTGT
>JANJEY010000236.1:53846964-53859786 GCA_024703695.1 Erythroxylum cataractarum
TGCAGAAGTAAGCAAACATAAGGAGAATTAGAGAAGAAGAGGATCATAATAGAAATTGACTTTTTGACTTATGAGCCACTCACTCAAACTCATAGATAGGTAAATTTGAGTCTGATCCTAGTCAATATTAGAGGTACCTGCATCAAGAATAGGTCGTCATCACCAGAAGAATTACATCACTTTAAATAGAAGCTGTTCCACCCAAAATTCGAACCTACAACCTCTCACACCATCATTGCTTGTCTGATAATATGAAAAGACGCTGGCTGTTATAATTTAGTCGCACTTTACATTCCAGCTTAGCATTAGCATTTTGTCCTTGTAATTAGGGACTTTTGAACTATTGACACGTAGCTCTTATTACAGGGGTGTATATAGTTTTACCATAGTTAATAAAATTTTCTTTTAACTTCCAAAAAAATTTAAACTAGTTTAAACAATAAAATTTAACTAATCAATTTTTCAGTTTGATTTATTTTATTAAATTATTATCAATTAAATAAATTTTATAAATTAAAATTAATTAATTAATTATTATTAACAAAATTCGATACACAATGCAAAGTCTGGAGAGGTTTATGATTGTCATAGCTTTTTCTTTATATTTTTATAAAGAGGTTATTTCTATGACTTAAACTTGTAACCTTATAATTATAAAAGAGCAACCGGTAAGACTCATCCTTAATTGATTTTTATTAACATTTTCTTTTAATTAAAATTTTTTTTTACAAACAAGAATCCTTTTTTAAATTTTATTTTAAATTTTTTATTGGCAGTTTCTTTTTAATTAAAATTTATTTTTTATGAACAAGAATAGATTTTTCTTTATTTTTTTTAAAAAAAATTTATTTACAGTTTTTAAATTAAAATTTATTTTTTTATGAACAAGAATATTTTTTCTTTAATCTTATTTTAAATTTTTATTAACAGGTCCTTTTAATTTAAATTTTATTTTTTATGAACAAGAATAATTTTTTCTTTAATCTTATTTTAAATATTTTAATTTAATTTTTTAATGTTTATCATATACCAAATTTAGACAGGTTAAATACCAATTAAACCTAAACCTTACACCTTTTATCTCACCAATTTAATTTATTGTCCTGTTTTAAAAATATTAAAGTTAAGTCGGAACTCTAACTGATGAATTCTATCAGCTTTTGTTAATTAAGTGTTTATAGAGAGACATTTTTATTAACTTATCCACCAAGCCTTTCCGAAAGTTTTAATCGCAAGTTACGAAGTTTGGGGGTTAAATTAAAGAGGCTATTACTCGTCTTCCTCTCGTAAGTCAAAAGGTATGCGAATGGGAGTAGAAGCACAATCTGTATTATTTATGCCTCAATGATACGAAGTAAATGTGAAAAGGAAAACTTGACTACCAAGATTAGTTACAGTTTTGGTTGAAGTAGAAATTGAGGCTATGGTCTCTCATAGAAGCCGCCAGCTTTGGTCTTGGGCATGTATGCCCCTGTAGAATTGAAAGTTTTTCAGATCTTAATTTTTAGGAAAATTTCATTAATTTTAAAACTTATTTTAGTTAATTGAGTTATATTTTTCTTTTCGGTTGTAGTTAATATTATAATGAAATTATTAGCAAATTATAATTTAGCTGACTCCAATGTCGGGTCTTTGTCTTGGAAAGCAAAGACAGACGGGGAATGATCGGCTGGCATTGGCAACGAAAGTTGTAGGTTGTAGACACTAGATATAAAGCAAGTGGAACTGGAAAGCGGAGGTCTAAGTCCTGAAAATTGGGTTTTTGGTAAGAAATTGAAAAGCATGTTTGTTACATTTTTATAATGCGATTATGCATATAATTTGCAGTTGCCCACTAGCATATTGATTAGTACCTTTTAGATTAGGGTGTCGTAGGTAAAAGAGTTTTGAGCTCAAAGTGATTGCTTGGATTTGTAAAGGTTGTGTTAGCTTCAATCGGAAGTTGCTTATCTGAGTGTCTTATGTTTTTGGCTTGTTGATTGGAGACCGTAATTACTTGGGTAACTAAGCACGACCAGTTAGATAGAGCAGTATTTATCAGAACCATTACACCCCTTTTCTTCTTGAATTTAATGCAGAGTAATTAAGTCAATTGATTTGGAGAATATATCATATGTTCCCAACCATTTTTTTGAGTTAAGCTTCTACCTTATAAACCACCTGGAAAAAGGGAAAATAAATATGTACGATTGGAAAGAAAAGTTAGGAATGATTAGAGAATGATGTAACACTCCTTTTCCAAATTTAATCAAAATCTTAGACCTGTCCGTCCTTGCGAACATCTAAATCATCCAGTAATGAGATATTATATTAGATTGTGACGCTTGGCTTCAAGTGAGACAAGCCCCGATTGACTTAGATCAGACACCTCATTTCAGACACCTCCCAACCCTTTTGCCGGGGCTTATTTAGGTTTACGAGCAAATCAAATAAATCCAGACGAATCATACATTTTTGAGGCTAAAGATTACATAAAAAGACATGCGTCACATTGTCCCATGGAAAAAGAAACTCATACAACTAAGCTTTCACTTGCTTTTCCTTTTGTACGGAATCAAAACAATATTAATCCCGGAGAATTTGTCCTAGTTGCTTTGCATTACTTTCCTTTTATCTTTTTCCAAGTGGGATTAATCGATTTTATTGAGTCAGGAAAGGAAGTATTTGACCTTAATGTTGACCGCAGGTGCAATAAGTCTTGAGATGACATCAACTTAATCTTTGTCAGAAGCACCTTCACCCTGCATAAAATTATACTATTTCGTGTTAAACTCTTTTTAGTTACATGTGAATTAATAGTATGAAAAGTTAGATGTGAATTAATATAATGAAACATAATATAACAAAACGGAACAAAACGGAACAAAACGGTTTATAATAAAATGAATATAATATAGTTTAGAAGGGACGAAATGATTCATAATGTAGTGAAATGTTATTTGAAAGATGGGTAGAATGTAATATAATGTATAATAAATGACTATTATATCCCTTATTAGTTATATTATATGAGTACTTATTTATGCGCGCGCGCACACACACACACACACACACACACACATATATATATATATATATCTATATGGATCATGTACTATGCATTTCCTGGTACATTTCCACTATTCTCATCACATAATCATTCATATATCAAAACTCACATAAGGATAATTTGAATTTAGGTTTACACCTCAATAAAACAAAATTTATTCTAAGTTCATAACTCAATTAATCATTCTAGCTTTTTCATTAAAACAAAATTTTGGTCAATTTTAAGTGATCATTTTGATGGAAAAAATGAAGTATTTAGGTATCACCTTCTTCTAAACAGTTTCTAATGACACCAAGTTCTCACAATTTGGTACAATATTCTGCAAATTATACACAAAATCTTTTGGACTATACTCATACTACAACAGTATTCTGTACTCAAATTTAAGCCAGATTTTGGAACTCCTAGAGACACAATTAAAATTTGATTCCTTCATGAATTTTGTAACCATATTTCTCTAGTTTAATCTAAATAAAAAAATCATCTGATTTGGATATCTACAAATTAAAATATGATCAAAATACCGATGTCTATTTAGTAGAAATACTCCATTTAACATTATTCTAGTACATTTCATTATTTTCATCCTAAACTCATCAATCAATCCTTTCCTAATGAATTCAGATGGCCATGAATTTTGTTGGAGAGGAAAAAAAGATATGAGGAGTTTATGGTTCAAAATTCAAGTCATTTGGAGGTTAGGAGAAGAAGTTATAGCCAAAAGAGTGCAGGATGTTCATAGCTGCTATAAATCATTGCACACTCACTGTCATGATTGTGCTTGTGCACGATCGTGCACCGCGAGACGCTTCCTCTTTGTCACGATCGTGCTTTTCCGAATATCTCCTCATTGTAATGATCGTGCATTGTCTCATTTTTCCTCTCTGTCATGATTGTACTTCTAAACAATCGTGCAATTCTTCTGAGGCTTCAGACGATATTCTCCATATTCATATGAAACTCCAAATTTTTGTCTCTTCTTCCTCTCTTTTACTAAATCCAACATTTCTAACCTATGTCTCCATTATTTGCTCTTCATTCCTACTTCCATTTCAGTTCAACACATTCACAAACAAATCAAAATCTATGATTAATCACAAAATCAAAAACCGAACAGTTCATATACGTA
Organism: Erythroxylum cataractarum; assembly: GCA_024703695.1. Taxonomy (NCBI): domain Eukaryota; kingdom Viridiplantae; phylum Streptophyta; class Magnoliopsida; order Malpighiales; family Erythroxylaceae; genus Erythroxylum; species Erythroxylum cataractarum. The sequence continues at coordinate 53,851,143 of JANJEY010000236.1, forward strand.
TTTATCATATTCTCTGTATTTTTTTCTTCTTATGCACTTCTTTATTTTATCTCTAACTATCATTTTAATCGTTCTTTCCTATATCACGGCATTACCTTACACCTTTTTTCTTAACTCTAAACTTATTTTAGTTCATTTATTCCTTACTATTATTAATTTTCTTCTTATTATTAATTTTATTCTTATTAATTATTATTCTTATTAATTTTCTTCTTCTTCACCACCTCACAGTAGTGATAAGTCACCAGCTTAATTAGCATTTCTCTGATTGGGAAATGGAGCACTTTCAAATCTTAACAAGAAATGAATAAGTGAGGAGATTAAATGATTAACAAGTTTCACTCCATAAACTATATGCAACAAAATACAAGTCAACCACCATTTTGCAAAACATGCTAGGAAGCTTCATTTTATCTGCTGACTACCTGTCATCAATCTTATTAGTCCAACTCTAGTCATGCACGGTGGTGACTTACCAATTCACCACCTTGCATGACTAGCATTTAATAAGTTAAATGCTAGTTTAATTAAAGTCACCCCCATGACTAACATTTGTCGTTCACATTTTAGCTTTTCTGTACTTAGTACATTCAGTACGTTATGCTTTCTTCTTGCGTTTGCTAGCATTAACACTTTAGCAAACTCATTAAGGTCAGTTCTGAAGGAACTGTGTCTTGATGATTGCCCAAGTATTGATGCCCCGATTATATTGTCAGCACTGAAGAAGATGGAACGTTTGGAAGTACTATTATTAGCTAAAATTGGAGATGTTTCTAAAAAGTTTGTTCGAGTATTGATTGCTGCCAGGGGTTATATTATGAAAGAACTTATTATGACCAATTTTTAATTTTTTGTTCTATTTTAAAAATATTAAAGTTAAGTAGGAACTCTAACTAATGAATTTTATTAGCTTTTGTTAATTAACTACAATTTTAAAATCTTGAATCCTAATTTCATAATCAACAATTTTTTAACCACCATTTATTATTACATCCTTCTTGTTCTTGAGTACATTCCTAACTACATTGATGACCTCAACTACATCTGCATCTTTGACACCATCCTTAGTGATGATGAACAATCGCTCAATGCTAGACCTCCAAATAAAACATCATGTTAGTAGAAAGGTAAGACTCAAGTTGTATATTAGAAAAGCAATAAATTATCCAAGCTCACTTTTTCTCCCTTCGTATTAGAGACCCTTCTTCTTCATGTTTTCCTTAGCCTGCACCTTTTGCATCAAATGAGATTTTAACTTTCCCACTTTCATTATCGAACAAGTCAATGATTGTGGAGGGTAATTTTTTTTCATATGCACCTAGGAGATCGATATATATCTTTGGGATCCTTTTGACTTTTATGCTTGATTATCATTTAAATTTTCTTTTAATGTAGTTCCTATCAGGTGGTCTCTCCTAAGAGAGGTCACATCAACAAGTCATTAAAAAAGGGTTTTAATTTAAATGGGAGTGTGAAACGTGAACAATGGTAACGTGAAAGGGTATGCATTATCGTAAAGAGAAGAACAAGGATATCTCTTGCTTAGATAAGCAAGCAGACTCTCTTTCTAATGAAATTTTAGTATGTTATTCCTAATATTCAGAGCATCATTTTGATATAATTTATTTGTGGTAATTCCTTCTCTTTTGGTTGGTCATGAATACCTATTAGTGGTATTATATTGTATTGATGATTTGATAATCATTAGAGTATCTAGGAAGACTTTGGTCTACCCATAAATTTGATTAATCGAAGAGTTTTGACTAGACTAGGTTCCATAGCTTTTCCCTCATATTGGGGATTTTTCATGTTAAAATCGGATGTCTTCTTATTTGTTTCCTGCATTATATTATTATCTATTGTCGGGTTGTTTTTATTTTAATTACACAAAGGGAAAATGAATTTATTTTGCTTCCGCCAAATTTATCAATTATAGTTTCTTTCCCAACAAGTGATATCAAAGCTAGGTTTATTGGTTGTTGTTTTATTTGTGGTTTTAAAATGGTTGACACTGTTGGCATTATGATTAAGCTTAATGTTTCTAACTATTCTATTTGGAAGTCCCAAATAGAAGATTTGTTGTTTTACAAGGACTTGTATGATTCTTTTGAAAGTAAAGGTAGAAACCTAAAAAGAAAACTGATGAAGAATGGAAAAAGCTCGTTAGGAAAACTGTTGGTATGATCAAACAATGGATAGACCAAAGTGTTTATCATCATATGTCTAGGGATGATCAAATAATGGATAGAACAAATCATTATTGATTAGGAAGTTAGTAAATTTGAAATACAGGGATAGTTTCTCTATGGCATAACACATAAGCTATTTCCAAGACGTGGTAAATCAGTTGAATACCATAGACATTAAACTAGAGGATGAATTACTTGATATTATGTTACTCAGTTTTAGGACTGAGAGTTGGGAAGCTCTAGTTGTGTCTTTGACTAATTCTGCACCTAATGGGACACTAACTTTCTCTAGTGTAAAAGAAAGTTTATTGAATGAAGAAACTAGAAGGAAGGGGTATAGCTTATCTGGTAGCACGACTCACACTGAGGTAATGGTTGTTGAGTCACATAGGAGAAGTCAAAATAGAGACTCCCAAAAAGTTGATAGGTAAAACAAGTCTAGAGGAAAGTCAAATAATAAAAGTGACATTAAGTTGTGCTATTGTAACAAGTATAAAGAAAATTGTAGGATCTTGAAAAGGGACAAGTCAAGGGAAAGAGGTGAGAATTATAAAGAAGATAAGGGCACTGCAACTTTTGCATCGGAACATGAAGTTGAACTTGTGCGTGATGCAAATTTGGTTAATCTCACATATGAGGACTCCATACAGTAGGTTGTTGATTCAGATGCTTCATATTATATTACTCCTCACCGAGAATTTTTCAATTCTTATATTGCATGTGATCTTGGCATGGTAAAGATGGCAAGTCCAGGGGGAGCAAGATAGTTGGTATGGGTGATATTTTCTTAGAGACCAATATTGGGTTTAGGTTGCATTTTAGGAATGTTAAACATATCCCAGATATGCAGCACAATTTGATTTCTATTCATGCACTAGATTTTGATAGTCATCATAGCAAATTTGGTGATTGTAAATGGAAGCTCACTATAGGGTCTCTTATGGTACCAAAGGGAGAAAACTGCAATACTTTGTATTGGACAGTGGACTAGTTAACTACCAGTAAGGTGAATGCAATTAAAGATTGCTCCATTAATTTATGGCATTTACACTTTGGTCATTTCAATCAGAAAGGCCTTGACACTCTTACATGAAGAAATTCCTCCTAGTTAAAGATACACCTTTGAGAACTTGCTGTCATTTTTTTATCTGTAAATAATATAGAGTCACATTTAGTAGTTCCCCTCCACATAGGAAGTCGCATGTGTTGGATTTAATCCATACTGATGTTTGCACTATGGATTCTAAAACTCTTAGTGGTGCTTTATATTTTGTTACATTTATTGATGATTGCTATAGAAAAGTGTAGACATTTTCTTTGAAATCTAAAGACCAGATGCTCAATGTTTTCAAACACTTCCATTCAAGTATTGAAAGAGAAAAGGGTACAAAGTTAAAGTTTGTTCGAGTAGATAATGGTGGTGAATATAGGGGTCCATTTAAGTGGTATTACAGGAACCATGGTATCAAGTTTGAGAAGATAGTCCCAAGGACCTTTTAACATAATGGAGTTACAGAACGAATGCGTATAATCAATGAAAGAATAAGATTTATGTTCTCTCATTTAAAATTGTCTAAAGCTTTTTAGGGTGAAGCATTAAGAACTACAGTAGATTTGATCAACCTTTCTCCTTTAGTTCCTCTTGAAGGAAATATCTCTCAGAGGGTTTGGATAGGGAAAGATGTCTCTTATAGTCATTTGAGAGTGTTTGGCTGTAGGGAATTTATTCACAATCTAATAAAAGACAGGTCCAAGCTTGATGCAAAATAGAAACATTTTATTTTTCTAGGGTATGTTCATGAAGAATTTGGATATAGATTATGCGATCTGGTAAGTAAGAAAATTTTTAGAATTCAGGATGTAATATTTCTTAAAGACCGAATCATTGAAGACTTTGAGAAAATTGAGAAGTCAAAGTCAAATACTAGAGGTTACATTAATGTAGAGTCAGATCCTCCTACACAATTGATGACGAAGGAGATGTATAGGCAGAGGGTGAGAATGTAGTTGCTGAGCCCACACCATAGGTTATAGAACCAACTAAACTAGTTCCACCTGAACCATCAGTTGAACCTCAATTGAGGAGATCACTAAAGAGCGTCAATCTTCCTAGAGATATCCTCCACATGAGCAGTTGCTGCTCACTAATGGGGGAGAGTTAGAAAACTACCAAGAAGCCATATCACTGGATAATAAAGACAAATGGATGAAAGTCATACAAGAAGAGATGAAATCCTTACATGAGAATCACACCTTTGATTTGGTGAAGTTGTCTCAAGGTAAGAAAGCACTTAGGAATAAGTGGGCGTTCAAGTTGAAACATAAAGAGAGTAACTTACAATCAAGGTATGAGGCACGATTGGTTGTAATTAGGTAAAAGGTTTCAGCCAGAAGAAAGGTGTCGACTTTGAAGAAATTTTCTTACCTATTGTCAAAATGTCTTCAATTGGAGTTATGCTTGGTTTAGCAATCATATTGAATTTAGAGGTTGAGAAACTTGATGTGAATACGACGTTCCTTCATGGTGATTTAAAAAAAAAATATATGTAGCAACTTGAATGTTTCAAGGAAAAGGGCAAAAAGCATTTAGTTTGTAGATTGAAGAAAAGTCTATATAGGTTGAAATAGGCACCCAGACAATGGTACAAGAAATTTGATTCCTTCATGGTGGACCATAAGTTTGGTAAGACACATTTTGACCATTGCATATTTACTAAAAAATTCTTTAATGGTAATTTCATTATTCTTTTGCTTTATGTGGATGACATGTTGATTATTGATTATAATGATAAGAAAATTGATAATCTTAAAGAGACTTGAGAAAATCCTTTGAAATCAAGGATTAAGCCTCGCAAAGCAAATCCTTAACAAAAGAATTACCTGTGACAAGAAGAACAAAAAATTGTGGCTATCTTAGGAAAAATATATTGAAAAGGTATTGGAGAGTTTTAACATAGTTAGTTCCAAACATGTTAAAACTCTACTTGTAGGCAACTTTAAATTGAGTTCAAATAGTGACCTATAAGTGAGAAAGATAAAAATGACATGCACAAGGTTCCTTATGCATTTACAGTTGGTAGTTTGATGTACACCATGGTATGCACTAGGCCAGACATTGTTCATACAGTTGGATTTGTTAATCGATTTCTCTCTAATCTTAGTAAAGAAGGGAAGTAGTGAAGTGGATTCTTTGGTATCTTAAAGGTACTTCTAGAGTCTGTTTATGATTTGGTAATGGCAAGCCAGAATTGTGTGGTTACACAGATGCAGATATGGTTAGTGTCATTGATTCTAGTAGATGGTATCATGGCAATCTAAATTATAGAAATGTGTTGCTTTGTCTTTCACTAAGGTTGAATATATAGCTATTATAGAAGTTACTAAAGAAATTTTGTAGAAGCAGAAATTGCTACAAGATTTGGGTCCCATGCAAAAGAAGTATGAGTTATTTTGTGATAGTTAAAGTGCTATCCATCTTAGCAAAATTTCTTATTTTATTCTAGAATGAAGCACATTGAAGTGTAGTATCATTGGATACAAGAAGCACTAGAGATGAGATATTATCACTTGAGAAGATCCCTACTAACGACAATGGTTTAGGTATGATCAGAAAGACCTTGCCCATAAAAAATGTTAAGTTACTATAGAGAAGTAGGAAGCTTGGTTGATCATTACCCCACTTGAGTTAGGAGGGGGAGATTTGTAAGGTGGTCCCTCCTAAATGAGGCCACGTCAACAAGTTATTAAAACAAGAGGGTTCTAATTTAAATGGGAGTTGAAATATGAAAGATAATAACATGAAAGGATGTGCGCTGTCGTAAAGAGGAGAAGAATGGGGATATCTCTTACTAAAAGATCAAACAGGCTCTATTTCTGATGAAATTTTAGTATGTTATTCTTGATATTGAGAGAATCATTTTGTTATAATTTATTTATTGTAATTCCTTATCTTTTGGCTAGGAAAGAATACCTATTAGTGGTATTATATTGTATTGGTGATTTAATAATCCCTATAGTATGTAGAAAGACTTTGGTGTACCCATTAATTTGATTAGTGGAAGTTCTTTGATTGGATTAGGTCCCGTGGCTTTTCCCTCATGTTGGGGGTTTTCCATGTTAAAATCTAGTGTCTCATGATTTGTTTCTTGCATTATATTATTATCTGCTGTTGGGTTGTTTCTAATTTAATTGTACAATAGGAAAAGGAATTTATTTTGTTTTCATCAAATTTATCAATTATAGTATCTTTTCCCAACAGTTCCAAGTTGTATTAGTCAACTGTTTTCTTTGTGAATCCAATAAAATGTAGATCCTGGAAACAATTATTTACTTTTAGTATTAGGTTTTGTTTTTTGTGCATTTTAAAAGTTTGGCTTTGAGAAAATTTTAGGTTTTAACTATATATAAATAGTTATTTACATTGAAGTGGGGGTTTGGGAGTTACCCTAATGCTTTCTGGAATATTTACGCTATCTTGTATAATTTAAAAGTGGAAATATGACAATACAATAATCCAAGGAAGGAAATTCCCAAGTCAATTTATCGAATCCAATAAGTGATGACCAAATTGAAGCTTCCAAATCGAATATAAAAGTAACGCCATAAAATATTCATAATTGGAAACAAAATTAAGAGACAAATATACAAATATGGAAAGAGATTGAAAACCTATGAACGTTCAAAGGATTAGATTGTGTGATCAGTGGAATTGAGACCTTAACCAAAAAGCACACTTAATTAACAATTAAGATGGAAAGTGGTATTTTGATGCCAACTGAATAAATAGAAAATTAAAATAAATGATTGATGCAAAAAAGAAAAAATGAAGATTGATTTTTATGTTGAGATTTTTCTCCATAATTGTTAGGATGGCATAGTTGTAAATATAAGTTATTCTTAGACTCCTAATTATAGCTCCTCACTATAGTTGTAGGATTAATTATTAAGATATCTTCCCTTATTTATACATTATAACTAGTACATTTTTTAGAAAGTAATGAATGAATAGAATTATTGTTTTCTTCTTCGTCTCATCTTTCAAGTTGGTATTAGAGCTACAAAACATTTTGAACATGAGTGAAAAATATGTTCCTATTATTGTTCAATTCGAAGGAGATTTTAATGTACACATCATTCTTTCTAAATCAAATTATAATGTTTGGTCACAATTGATGGAGATGCATATTGCTAAAAGGGAAAAACCCTCTTACAATTATGGCAAAACAAAGCCACCTACAGAATATGAAGATGTGCATGAGAACTAGTATGCTGACAATCAAAAAGTTAAAAAAGGTTACTGATGTATTTGAATCCAGAGATTATGAAGCGATACTTACGATTACCCATAGCTCAAGAAATCTAGAGTGCATTAGCAAAAGCCTTCTATGATGGAAGTGATAAATTGCAATTTTTCGCCCTGAACCCAAAGACGTTCATTTCAAAACAAAGTGGAAGGCCTCTCTCTAAATACTGTGGAGACTTAGGTGTAGTCTTTTAAGAACTAGATTACTAGGACAAAATTGTTATGAATCCTAAAGGTATTGAAGGATATCAAAAATAGATTGAATGAATAGGGGTGCATATATTCCTAGCAACTTTAGATGATGTTTTTTAATAGGTTCGAAGAGAGATTCTAAGGAAGGAATCAATTCAGATTTTGGAAAAATTTTATATATTAATTCAAAGAGTGGTAGCAAGTAATGAAATGTTGAAAGGAGAATTTGGAAACCTTGAAGCTATTGCTATGATGGTTGGAAACAAATCAAAGACAACCATTGGTGGTGAAAAGTCTACATACAACTACACTCATTGCAACTAAACTAGACATACCAAAGATCACTGCTATGAACTTATAGGATATCCACATTGGTGAGACCATAATTAAGCACCCTAAAAGAAGATTTAAAAAAAACTCCAACTACTGTTGATGTTATGACTAAAATCATTGATGATTTTGTTTAGAAGACTTCTGCATTAGTAGCAACTACAAATAATGGTAGTAAGACTTCCAATGTTTCTATACCTATTTCTAATAGTATATCGATAATTGATTATGGTGCTATAAATCATATGAACTTTGATTCTAGAAAGGTTATTGAACTCACAAAGTCCTCACAAAAATTTGTTTATACTATCAATGGGGATAAAGCCCTAATTATTAGGGAAGGTTCTTTAACTCTCACTAATAATTTAAATTTGGACTCTATCTTTGTTGTTTCTGAAGTGAATCACACGTTAGTATTGACTTAATATTCAATATACAAAATACACAAGAAGGGGGGGGGGGGGGAATTGTGTAATCTTTTAGAAATTGAAAATCTTTTGAGATTTCTTGAATATCTTTACAACTATCAGATGAATGCCAAAAATACTTTACTGAAAATTGATAAGTATTGAAATCGCAAGTAACTTTATCTACTCGTCTAACAATAAGAAAATTAAAGTATGAGAGTTAG
>JANJEY010000236.1:53916049-53936688 GCA_024703695.1 Erythroxylum cataractarum
TGCATGTACCGAAATTTGCATGTGCACAATTTCACTGTTTACTAATACTAGTATGCATGAACAATACTAATTAATCCCTATCAATCTCATCCTTTGATAATTTACTATTTTACCCTTCCTTTCAGGGGTGGGATGTTACACTATAACTATTTCAAACTTTGGCTCTAATACTAGTTGATACAAAGGTCACCTTTGGGACTCAAACTTTCACCCAAAGCTGATGGCCAACATCCTTTATACTGTAATCTCACTTAGATCCGTTAAAGCAAGATTCAGCCTTCCCCAACCCTCAAAGTGTTTACCTCGCACTCACTCGAAGAAACAATGCTATAAAAGTAATAAGAACATAGGCAACAAAGAAACACAGAGATATGGTAAAAACCAACTTTATATACTTTCCTTTAAAAAATACAAAGAATGCTCTCTCTAAATGAATGAGAAAAGCAAAGCTTGAATGAGCTATATATAGGCATCCTAACTTGGAGTCACAGATTCTCACTAAATCTGAGCTATCTAAGATCATGTTAAGATCACGTCTATCCCTATCAGATTAGATCACATGGACCAATTGGATGATACCTACATCCAAATAAGACTCTAACTGATAAGAAAAAATCTAACAAGATAACATAAAGATAGAGTTTACATTCATCTAGAACACTAACATCTTTATCCGCAAAGATCTCCACTATCTTCAAATATTAAGTTTCACTGCAACTCAAACTCTCAGTCATCTCTACATCAACCAAGATCTCCTCGTGATCTCTATCCGTTGATGATGCAATGTGATCTCGCCGAAGCCCACTAGCACATTGGCCTGATCTAATGCTCCCCACAATAAGTCCGTTCGTCGTGGTCCATCCATCCGAGCATAGCCAAGTCCTTAGTCCATCAAGTCCTTAGCCTAGGTCGAGTCAATCTCCACAAGGTCCTAGACTCTACCAAAATTTGCACCAAGTCCAATCCCACTCGCTCACGTTTGCCTTAGTTTTTTTTCCACAACTTATCTGCACATAATTCCATCAATGCACATTCATGGATAAGTCCATCTTCCATGATCAAGCTCACTCATGATGCAGTCTTGTCGCTCCATGACTAAGTGACAAGTCACAATCCGAGTTAGTGGAAAAACCTCACACATTTTACATACCTCTGACCTGCCTCACCGAAGTTAAGTGTTTATACGTTTCATCGCACACGGGTGCTTTCGCGCATCTTCGCAGGTCTCATACACCTTTTTGCCTTCTCGCGCACCCTCGGATCTCGCATGACTTAGTTTTCTAACTCCACGAGGCCTCGCATCCGAATCTCACGTCTCATCGAAAATTTTCACCAATGTGCGCCTATGCGTGCCCACTCATATCGAATCTCTCCTACTCTCAAGATCTTCATTGATACTTCCTGCATCCCTCACCTACATCGAAAGTTCCTCAGGTTTTGCTCGCCAACTCGCAAGACTTTGCCTTATTCCCTCATCAACACGTCTTTCTTGTACCAACTTACGTGCCAAGCATCGGCTAAGGCTCGCCAACACTTGCACGATCCCATAGTCTGGACTTAAAGGTCTAACGATGGGCTCCAAGTTATCTCCTCATCTTTGTTTAGTAACTTGCCATCTGTTGGAGCTCTCAACTAATCCTCTTAAAGAACTAAACCAAGTCCACAAGTGAATCTTCAAGAATTTTCTTTGGTCAGGAGATGTGAATAACGAAAGTTAAATGGACTAACCTCTATTATCTAAAGGAGAAAGGGGCTTAGGGATTGTGCTTATTAAGGAAATGAATAAGATACTTATCATTATAAGGATATGGAGATTGTTCACAGATAAATAATTCATCTAGGTTAAATGGACAAATACTAACTATTTAGCTGATAAGTGCTTCCGGAATCAGAAAACTAGTAAAAAATAATATTGACTCTTAAAGAAGAGAGACTTAATTGGTCAAGAAATCAAATGTTTAACTGGAAATGAACATGATATATGGTTTAGTATGGCAACTTAGTGATTTGGAAGCATTATGCAGAGGAATTGAGCTGGCTTCACTAAGACATGCTACTTGATAAAAAGTGTTAAAAAGATAATCTAAGGTGAAAATTGGAATTTTTACATCACAAACTTCTCCTCTATTAGAGCAAACCTCCTAAATTATAATGCATACCCCAATTTACTTGATTCAATAATATGGCTAAGGCATAAATCAAAATGATTCATACTAAAAAATTATTTGGAAGTGATTAAGAAGCATAATAAGAAGACTAATTGGTTTGACTTGGTATAATCTTTAGTTCAACTTGCCAAAGGCATCATTTATCTTTAGCTTGTTTTTTTTTTTAAAATAAAGACCAAAGACAAGCTCAAAGGAGCCTCTAATCTCACATATCAGCTTTGTAAGATGACCTCATAATCCATCAACTATTTATGTTTTCATTGCTAATTCTCTTCTACATTATGGAGCCATACTCAAGGCCTGTACAACAATTTTTGCTTAGAAACATAATGGACATAGTCTAGAATAAGATAAAAGTTATGACTCCAATATCTTCAGGATAGCCTTCAATTGTGAAATATATGTTGTATGGAGAGAGAAATCCTAGAATGTTCCAGGACAAATCTCTAGATTAGTATGTTTCTATTTCCAAAACTTTAAGCTAGATCAAAAAAATAATCAGTCTCAAAGGTGCATATCAAATTAAGTATAAAGATGAAATCTTGATGGAATTTGCTTAATGATGGTGAAACTTGTAGCTATAGCACCAAATTTTCTTTTCCAGTAACACTTTCATTATTTATCTTCCTCTTGAATGCGTCTTCTAAGTAGATACAACATATTAATTAAGTTGCTGAAATTGATAAGTTATCTATTAGGAAGCTTTGTCAATATCTCTAGTATTATCCATTGATTGGGTTTTTTAGTTTTGCTGTGGCCTTTATTCCAAAGTCTTGTCATTATTGAATACGCTTATATTCCTTTTGGCTTTTCCAGTTTTAGTTCAATTTTAAAACGATGACACAATTATTAGGTAAGACAAAAATGTTAAAAACATAAATAATAATAAATTCCAATCCATTCGGAGGATCTAAATGTACTAGCTTACCACTCATATTTCACCACTTTTTTGTTGTGAATTTTAATTTTCATTTTCTGTTTTAATTTTTTTATAAAAAAGATAAAATTTTATTTAATTGTTAAAGCCAATACTAATTAATAAATACATTTTGAAGACATTAATTTTAATATTTAATTAATTAAATAATTATATTTTAATCTCATATAAAATCATATTAATAAAATTTTTTATATTATTCTAAAATAAATAATACTGTAGAAATTATTTATAATAAATATTAAGATATTTTAAATTTAAAGCATATTTATTAAATAATTATAAAATTTAAAGCACTATATAATCAAAATAATTATAAAATATTAATCATAATAATTATTAGATAATATATTTAATGTGTGAAAAAACTAATTTTGATAATTTTTTTAAAAACTGGGAAAACCAAAACTAGAAATGAAAATCAAACAAATCAAAGAAAGTTATTTTTTTAATCAAAAGTTCCCCATGGTGAAGTCTTCTTGTTGACGGCAAACAGGCCCCATGTTAGTGCCAGGAACAAAGGGTCATCATGGTAAAAGCCTGCTTGAACGCGGCTTTTGAAAGGTACAAATAATTCGAGCAAACACTTGGATAACAATTTTCACCGTTTAGAAATAGTACCGTGCCCCAGAGTGTTAACCGGAAACAAAGGTGCTTGGCGCATACACAGCCAAACAATTTTATAATAGATTCTAAATCTCAACGATATTATAGGCACATAAAACAAAATAACAATACAAGCCAACCCATCAGGCCACAACTTGACCAAATAGCCACTTGCGGATCTGCATCAGGAAGCAAATTTATTCAGAAACTAGCACATGTTTTTACTTCAGAAATTATAATACAGTTTCTATCAAAGTCGAGAGATAGGAGTCAGAGAAAGATAAATCACACATGACTCGCCCAAGCAATCAGATGGGCTATGAAGAATTCTTAGTGTTAGGACATCATAAATTGGGTTAACCATTGGAAGTCACTTTTCAGCTTTTAGTAACTCATGAGTAGACCTTACGACAACTAATTGATCCCAAACCATTGATTAGCCAAGCACGATAATAGAACTCATAAAACAGCAAAGAAAAATCATCTAAGTCACCATCACGAACCTTAACCTATTTTCCTACCATGCAAAAGTATGAAAGACTATAAAAGAACGATATGAGAATGCCACATACTACTCCCATTCACAGAGAACACTCATGTTCTTATTTTAAATCAGTTAAACAAATATCATCTAAAAAAAAGTTAAAACAAAACTTCACCTCATATCATCGTTCCAACGTAGAGGCCAAAACAAAAATAAAAATGACAATCTTTATAAAGAAACGAACGAACCTCAGGAAGTTTCTTGCGGAATAAAACATCCAATCTTGCATCAAGAGTATTCTCACACACAATTTTTCCATCTCGAGATGCCAACACCACACCTCCAGAACTGGACAATCAAAATTTTGAGTCAACATACTTTTCTACCACCATTGTTTGCATAAAAATGGGATTCCAGTGAGAAAAGATTAACAAAAATATTAAAATGTTGAGATTATAGAAAGTGAATATGAATAGTGAAATTACCAGTAAGGACCATGGGCATTATGATGGCTAGGAGCAGGTGGAAGATATACATTATGGTCAACTATGATTTCTGGAGCATGAACATTGAGTTTCTCAGCATATTCCTCTTTTGCTGAGTTAAGTACAGATTCCACCAAATGGTGGTCTTCTTTCCGGCAACGCAACAAGACAGCCGGTTCCTTCAGCCTGAGCAAGCTCTGCCAGAATGAAAGCAAATTATGATTGAAGTTCTTCAGGCAAAACTTTTCAAATATATAGTGCAGTATCTTTCAGTTTGAGCAGATCCACTGACCTGAACAATGAGATCTTTTAGAAGCCTCTTGTACATGTGGTGATCGCGGCTTAAATTCAGAAGATCCTTTCCTGCTGCATCGTTCATGGAATTAACCACATCATCTTGAGCTTGAAGAACCTTGATCCGAGAAGCATTAAGCTGCATGGAGTACTCACTGGCCAAAATAAAAAGGATAAACATCCAACTAGATCATTAAGATTTCTCTTTCACTACTCCCCCACTCTGAAACAGATAAAGAACTGAGAAAGTAAACCCCAAGTCCATTCATTGCCATTCAATTAATTATTTGAAAATCAAATATGTAAGCAACCAGTTGCGAATTATTGGTCCAAAATAAATATTTCTAACCAACTAAAATTTTGCCCAAAACATTGAAAAGAAAATCGGCCCAACAATGCAAAAGTCCATCCATCTCCTCGTGCATTCACTTTTATTCAACAAAAAACCACTATTTACTCCCCAATAATAAGCGAGGAAAGAGATCCGAATTTGTGTGAATAGAAATTTGAGAGAAAAAATGAAGAAATTAACAGTATAAAAAATTAAAATGATCCTTGAACAAGAACAGCAAAGGAGGAAAGATCTAAAAACCTTTCTCTTAGAATTCAAAATAAACAATAAATGGGTTATAGATTTAGAAAACAATAATATTCCCTGGAAATCCAAAGAGTTAAAGAGGCCAAAAACGAACTGAAAATAGAGAAAGAGAGAACATAATACATCTTCTTACGGACATCAACTTGCTTCTCTTTGCGCTCGTACTCTTGTCTGATCTTCTTCTTCTCGGCCTCTACAAGTTGCAACTTCTCAATGTTGAATTCCTAGAACAAAAACCAGACAAATCAAATATTAGACACAAGAGAGAGAGAAGGAAAGAGAAGTAGTAATATAGTACTGACTTCTTCAGCGGAAACGGAGATTTCGTTGGCCTTCTCTTCGGCTTCTTGCCGGATGAATCTGACCATCTGCTGGATCTGCTTTGACACATCTGCGTCGTTCATTTTGGAACGGAGGAGATCGAATCAGAGACAGAGAGCGAGCGAGCGATTGTGAGAAAGAGAGAGCACTGTGCGTCGAGCAGGTTCCGTAACGAAATGAAATAATAAATAGAGAAGGATACAGAAGGCGAGAGAGAGAGAGAGATTTTTTATGATTGACAATGGACGGAGATGGACGATGATGATTCCTCCAAAATGATGCACGGGCCGTCGTTTTATTTTTCTATTTATTAGGTCTTTTTTAAACCCTTAGAATTAAAATTATATCTTAAAGTTTAATAAAATTTAACAAGCTAACAAAACCTTAAACTTTAATCAGGCTTTTTGTTGAAAAATGATTATATATTTTTTAAATTTTAATTGAAGTCTATTTTGCACCAACTCCTAATATAAACTCTGCCATTTGAACCATGATAACCTATTGATTAGCCTTTAGCCACACATATGATTATTTGCCTCTATAAATTAAAATTAGGTTCAGATCACATGTTTTGTGCCTTGTGTCTATCTTATTTTATGAACATTCATTAATTTAGAAACAAGTGATTTGTTTCCATGAGAATCATACTGTAATTTCTTTATAACAAACCAATTAACAAAAACCAATTAACAAAACAAGAAGACAGAGTATATTGAACATTTTAATCTATGCATCAACTTCGTGTACCTTATGCTAAAAAAATGGATTGTCATGTGTGCGCGTTATTTAATATCAGAGCATTGATGTGTAGAAAAATTCTTATTCAACTCTATCGGAATTCAAGAAATTGTCAATCATCACCATTCAATTATCTTCGGTTCATCAATTTATGTGTGAATTAACTTTTAGCCTAGGATTTTTAATTATTCTTCTTGGTTTTTTTGTTGAAAATTTTGACCTATATAAAAAAGTCTTAAAAATTCGAAAAAAGTCCGAAAGAAATGTTTGAAAAAATTTCAAAAAAAGTCCAAAAATAGAGTATAGAAACACTACAAAAAAAAAATGTGTTTCGTCATACTCGTACTTGCTTGTTGATTCATTTTGAATCATTCGTGGTAAGCAATTTCAAAAAAAATTTTAAAAATTGCTAGCTTGTTGCATATTACTGGTTGCGAATTGTTGATTAATCGTGATTAGTTGGGGTTGTTTATTCTTGCTAGTTAGTTCAAAATTTTCACACCCTTTTGATTCTTTTGATCAGTTAAAAATTGGTTCCGAGTGGTGATTTGAATTTCATAGGAGATTGAGTCGTAAAAAGCAAGAGTATGTGAGCTTATTTGAGGGAATCATTGTCATGACTTAAACATGAAGGGAGTGACATCATTTGAGTGAAACACATGAGGGAGAGTATGAGGTTGTTTATTACTAACGTTGTGTTGTAGGTATATCATTTTATCTATAATATCATAAGGAGGTAGTATGACGACAACCAAGGGGAAGATGCAAATATCACTTTCACTTTGAGAGCCATGCATTTGAGAAGTTCAATATAGCCTTAACTAAGATTAGGGGACAGATGGATGAGCTCAAATAAGGGAGACGTGAGGAACATTAGGGGAGGCATGCAGGTATATGTCAGAAGCAACCACCACCTCAGCATGAGCTAGAGGAGGATGACTTTGAGGAGGAGGAGGAGTTTAAGGTACGCAGACCTAGGAAAGATCAAAGAGTTGAGTCATTTAATGGAAGAGATGAAGACCTCAAATCCATCAAGATGCAAATCCCAACTTTCAAGGGAAGAAATGATGCAGAGGCTTATCTAAAGTGGAAAAGGAAGGTAAACTTGGTTTTTAAGTGTCACAATTTTTTTGAAGATAAAAAGGTAAAGCTAGCCGCTACTTAATTTACAAATTATGCACTAATATGGTGGGATTAGTTGGTAACATTCAGGAGGAGAAATGGAGAGATGGCAATTACTACCTGGGACAATATGAAGGCATGCATGAGGAATCGGTTTGTGTCTTCTTACTATTATAGGGAGATGCACCAGAAACTTCAGAGACTCACTCAGGGGTAGTGGAGGACTACCACAAGGAGATGGAGGTAGCTATGATCCGAGCCAACATAGAGGAGGACCCATAGGCTACAATGGCCAAATTTTTGAGTGGACTCAATAGGAAGATAGCCAATGTTATGGAGTTGCAACACTACTTAGAGATTGAGGACATGATGAACATGGCAATGAAGGTGGAGAGACAGCTCAAAGCTAGAATGACAAGAAGGAGTAGAGCAAGCTCTAGCTACTTATGGAACTCCAAATGGCCTAGAAAGGAGAAGTCCAAGGACAAAGGAGTGGACTTCAAGAAAGCACTTAAAAAGCCGATTGGGGGATCTGAACAAAAAGGTACTTCCAACACCAAAGCTACTTCTAGTAAACATTCATCTATAAAATGTTTTAAATACTTGGGATGATTGATTTGGACAGAAGGACAATGGGATGGTTTATTCAGAGGATAGTGGTAGTAAATCTGAACTTGTTGTTGATAATGATTTTGAGGATAATAGTTGCTTTAAGAAAGCTGTTACAGGTGAAGCACTTGTAGTTATGAGGGTACTAAGTGCTATGGCCACAGATGAGGTTGTAGATCAAAGAGAGAATCTTTTATATTCGAGATGTTTAGTTAGTGGGAAAGTATGCAATTTGATCATTGATGGGGTAGTTACACTAATGCAACTAGTTGGACTATAGTACAAAAATTAGGTTTGATATGTAGGAAACATCCAGAGTCATACAATTTACAGTGGTTCAATGATAATGCTGGTGTGAAGGTGACTAGGCAGGTTGTAGTGCCATTTTCAATAGGGAGATATGAGGATGAGGTGTTGTGTGATATGATACCAATGGAGGCTAGTTATATATTACTTGGGAGACCTTGGTAGTTTAACAGGAGGGTAGCATGTGATGGATATACCAATAAGTACTCCTTTATGTTTAAGGATAGGAATTTCATTTTACTACCTTTATCACCTCATGAATTGTACTTGGACCAGATAAAGGCAAGTAAAAGTGAGGAGGGTTCAGGTAGTGAGAACAAAAAAAGTGAAGAGAGAAAAGAGGCCTAAAAGAAAAATGAGTTTGGTCTAATGGTGAGTGACTGCATAAGTGAGGAAAAGAAAGTGGGATGTGCAGGAGAGAAGAGATCAGAGAGAGAAAAGAAGAGAGAAAAGTGAGCTTGTTTGCTAAGGGAAAAGACTTGAGGAGAGAAACTGGAGAGAAAAGAGCACTAGTAGTGGTGAGATATAGAGAGTGTTTAGTTTTGACACTAACCCTCTTGATGCTTTGCTTAGTGTTTTTGCTTCTCTTTTGCAGGATTATTCAGATGTCTTTTTTGAGGAGATGCCCGAGGGAGTGCCACTCTTGAGAGGCATCAAGCACTATATTGATTTTGTACTCGAAGCTCAAATTTCAAACCGCCCAGTTTATAGGGATAATCTTGAGGAGACGAAGGAGCTTCAAACGCAGGTGGATGAGTTACTAGAAAAGGGACGTATGAGGGAGAGCTTAAGCCCATGTGTGGTGCCAATATTGCTAGTGCCAAAGAAAAATGGAACTTGGAGGATGTGTGTAGACTACAGAGCTATTAACAAAATCACTATAAAGTATCACCACCCTATCCCTAGATTAGACGATATGCTTGATGAATTGCATGATGCATGTATCTTTATAAAAATTGACTTGAAAAATGGATACCACCATATTAGAATGAAACTAGGAAATGAATGAAAAAATGCTTTCAAAACTAAATATGGGTTGTATGGGTGATTAGTCAAGCCATTTGGTTTAATTAATGTACCTAGCACTTTTATAAGGTTGATGAATCATGTCTTACGTGCATTTCATAGAAAATTTGTGGTTGTTTACTTTGATGATATCTTGATATATAACACTAATCTTGATGAGCACGTCATGAATGTGAAGTGTGTCTTGGATATGTTGAGACAGAAGAAATTGTAAACAAACCTTAAGAAGTGTACATTTTGCATTGATAGGCTAGTATTCTTGGGGTTTGTGATCAGTTCTCAAAGGGTTGAGGTTAATAGTGAGAAGATGAAGGCTATTTAAGAGTGGCCAACACTTAAAAGTGTGAGTGAGGTGAGGAGTTTCCACGGGCTTGCTAGTTTTTATAGGAGGTTTGTGAAAGGTTTCTCTACCATTGTTGCTCCTTTAATTGACATAGTCAAGAAGGAGAAAGGGTTTGCATGGGGTAAGGAACAAGAGCATGAATTTGCATTATTGAAGGAAAAATTATATTCTGCTCCTATTCTATGTTTACCTAATTTTGATAAGGCTTTTAAAGTTGAATGTAATGGTTTTGGGATTAGTATAGGTGTTGTGCTTTTGTAGGAAAACAACTAGTAGCATATTTCAGTGAGAAACTGAATGGTGCACAACTCAACTACCTGACCTATAACAAGGAGTTATATGCTATTGTGAGAGCATTGGAGGTGTGGCAACACTACCTCCATCCCAAAGAGTTTGTCATTAGGATGGATCATAAGTCCTTGAAGCATTTGAAGGGAGAGGGCATGCTGAGCAAGAGACATGCCATTTGGGTGGAGTTTCTAGAGACATTTTCCTATATCTTGCAGTACAAACAAGGAAAGAAAAACGTGGTAGTCGATGCACTATCTAGGAGGTATTCCTTAGTTTCTACTTTTAGTTCTAAATTGTTAAGGTTTGATAAACTTAAGGATATGTATGCTTCTGATGATGATTTTGCTACTGTGTATAATGCTTGTGAGTATGCTGCCTTTCAGAAATTCTATAGGCTGAGGGCTATTTGTTTACGAGTAGCCAACTGTGTGTGCCTAACTGTTCATTATGTGCTTTATTTGTACATGAGGCCTATAATGATGAATTCATGGGTCATTTTTGAGTTGCTAAGACACTGGACATTTTGCATAAACATTTCTATTAGCCTGGTATGCGTAGAGATGCTGAGCGTGTATGTGCCAAATGCATTGCATGTAAGTAGACAAAATCTACTGTCAAATCCCATGGATTGTATACCCGTTTACCTGTACCTACTGAACCTTAGGTTAATATTTCTATGGATTTTGTTTTAAAACTGCCTAGAACAAAGAAGGGGTATGATAACATCTTTGTTGTTGTTGAACAATTTAGTAAGATGGTTCATCTCATTGTATGTCATAAGACTAATAACGATGTGCATATTGTTGTTTTATTCTTTAGGGAATTTATTAGATTGCATGGTATTCCTAGGTCTATTGTTTCGGATAGAGATGTTAAATTTTTGAGTCATTTTTGGCATGTTCTATGGGAAAAGTTGGGTATTAAATTGCTTTATTCTACTACTTGTCATCCACAGACAGATGGATAGACTCAGATTGTTAATAGAACCTTAAGTACCTTATTGCATGTTGTAGTTGGTAAAAATGTGAAAACTTAGGGCGATTGTTTACCATTTATTGAGTTTGCATATAATAAATGTGTGTATTCCACCATAGGTTATTCACCTTTTAAGCTTATATATGGTTTTAATCCTTTGACTGACTTGGATTTGGTGTCTTTACTCTTGCATGAGTTGTCTAGGATAGATGGCAAAAAGAAAGTCAAGATATGCGAAGGCGAGATAGCACATTGAGCATAGAAACAGGGTGTATGCGAAGCAAGCCAATAAGCGGCGAAAGTTAGTGACTTTTGAACCTAGTGATTGAGTTTAGGTGCATATGAGGAAGGAAGAGTTTCCTACCCAAAGGAAGTCTAAGTTAGATCCTAGGGGTGATGGTCCATTTCAACTGTTGGAACGGATCAATGACAATGCCTATAAGATTGATCTGTCAGGTGAGTACAATGTTTCTGCTACCTTTAATGTTGCTGACCTTTTTACTTTTGATATGGATTCAAATTTGAGGACAAATCTTCTTGACGAGGAAGGGACTTATATGAGTAGGAGAAAGGATTACCATAGAGATGGTGTGCGTAATGGGGGCGAGCTTGTCATTGCAGTTGGACCTACGTCCAGAGTTAGGACTGAGAGACTCAAGGAGGCTCTCTATACGCATGTGGGCCAATTTATGGAGAGGATGGAGTGCACTAAGCCTATTGGAGGAGAGCTATCTAAATCACAACCCAAATTGATTCATTTATCTCAAATTCTTGGATTAGACTCACTTAGGACTTGAAGACCACTGTATTAGGCTGCGCATTATCACTTAAGCCCAAAGGGAGAGGCGCGCCTATAATCAGACTTAGGAGCACGTTGGACTAGGCCTAGGCATGTTTTTATTATTCTATTTTAGACTTGTGTTAAGTTATATTTATTTTGGGCTTCCATGTATTATTTAGCCTAAGTTTTGTATTATTTGACCTAGTTATAAATACCTTCTTTAGGGTTAAGGAAAAACAATTTTGATAAAATTAATTTTTGTGTGCCACTGGTCGTATTGAGAGGAGAAACCCCTCTTATTCTTTTCAACTTAGGAATTAAACATCATTTAACAACCAAATTAGACTATGGCATGATTTTGATCCTAAATAACTTTCTTGGTTTGTTCTTTACCCATTATCTAGGTTGCTCAAGACAAGTTCTTCGTGAGGTCTACTAGGTAAATTTGAAACCCTATGTATCAGATATAATTTATGGATAATTCAAATCTACCCTCTTCTTGTTTCTTTGAATTCGAACTTTTCAATCCTTTAATTTTATGTGTGCGCGTTACTTTATCTTATACTAACAATGCTAAATAATCTTCACTTACATTAGAGTTTCATATATACCTACCTTAAAGCATGATTAAGTAAGTGGAAAGGATCCTAAAGAATTTTCTTTGATCGGGTAAAGTTGATAATGCAACTATTACAAAGTAAGGTGATTGGATTTTGCTTAACAAAAGGCCAAGGAGGTTTACGGATAAAATCAATTTAAACGACTAATAAAATGCTTTGGCCAAAAGAACATGAAAGCTTTTTGACAATAATGAACAAATTTAGGTGAGATAGATGTGCTCCTACTTAATTAAGGAAAAAACCTTCTAGTCTATTAAAACCAATCTTGGTTACTCTTAGACAAGGTTAAGATAAAATATAACTTAAGCTATGAAAGCTTTAATTGGTAATGGTAAGATACTATGGTGTTGGTTCACAAATTAGTCTTAACTAGGCCCTTTCTTCATATTTTTGGAACTTCATAGATTGAAATGTATAATTCCTCTTTTAACTAAGATTGAAGACATCATCTTTAATGGAGAATGACATTATAGTCAAAAAGTTCTTACTATTATCATGAGTTGTAGGCTATTATCATAAGTTTAGTTCTTGATTACAAATATAAAGTGGAAGAAGAAAGTAAGATTATATGGTTGACAGATAGCTCTAAAACCTTCACAAATAATTCCTATTTTGCAATCTTTAAGGAGCCACTATGAGAGTTAAATGGTGAAGGGTAATCTAATTATCAAGTGAATCTATGAAGGCATCATTTATGCTATAGATAGCATTCAAACAAAAGTTGCAAACCATAAACAAACTAAAGGGTATGGCATTATATAATTATAATTGTAAATTCTACTGTCAATCCTTAGAGACACAAGAGCATCTCCTTATAACATGTCATTTTACAAATACATTTTAGAAACATGCTTAGAAAATTTGTAGGATCTAATAATATATAAATGACTGAACACGTCTTTTAACTTAGGTAGAACGAGTGAGATTCACACACAAAGGGACTCTATTATTTTTAATTTAGTGTCAAGTCATAAAATGTATACTCTATAGGAAGAAAGAAATAGAAGAGTGTTCCAAGGAATAAACTAATACATTTAAGGCTTTTGTTAAAACCATATGTGAGTTATTTAACCTTTGATTAATGTGTAAGGATGATATTTGTTAACTCAAATATATTTAATGATCTACATCAGGAGCTTGTTAGTTTGGTCATTTGTGCTATTGTATAAAATTGTAGTTTTGCTACTCTTTATCTTAAACACTAACCCCTTTTAAGGGAAGTTTTATTAATACATTTCCTTTTAACTTAGGAAAACATATTGCAAGTTCCCATAAAAAGAAAAGAGAAAGTTACTCAAATGATTACACTTGCCTTCCTTACTATGCATTATGAACCAATCGTAAGCATTAAATTAATTCCACCACTTAGCCCTCAACTGAAATAAATTTATGGTTAGATGAATACCCTGAGGAGTAGTTTAGCTCTATTTGGTTAATTATCAGCTGCTTGGGAGTAAAGATAGGATTTGGCCCAACAAGATTACCATTCGTATTGCTTAATTTGAATATCTCTTATCCATTCAAAATACCATCATAATATTGGGACTTGGATATTGTATTTGGACAAAGTTTGATCCACACTAATTACTTTTGTGGTTTCCCACCATAAACAAAAATCATATGGTTTTTGTAAAGTGGAATCCCATTGTTGGCTCCCATGTTAACTACATTCATTGTCTCATCAATTTTGTTATTAAGGTAAATTTTAAACACTTCTTATTTGTGTTTGATTAAAATTGCAACAACCTCATAAAAATCTAGTTAGTTACCAAATGATTTGGGAATTAAAGATAAAACTAAAAAAATGTTCCAAAACAAGTAATGGATTCCAATTTTCCATCTAGCATAATCAACTGGCAACCTAGACCCTTAATTAATTTTTAAAAAGCCACCTATACATTTTGTAAATGGAGCCTTGATGTAAATTTCTATCAACTTGAGGTTAAACCTTGATGGAAATTTCTATCAACTTGAGGTTCAAGTAAATGACTTGTATAATGGCAGGATAAATTTTTAATACTTCTGAATGTTCAGGTTCAAGTTAATTTATCTAAACATTAATGTTTACAATGCATCTTTTGCCATTTACTTTTACTATAACTAATTACAACAACAATAACAACAACAACATTATTCCAGTATTATTGAGATACAAGGTCTAGGGAGGTCCAAAAGTCGACATCATTATCCCTGACTAGTAGATAGGTTCTTTCCGATAAACTTACAGGAGATTAAAAAAGAAAAAAAATGTTTTTTAGAACTATTTAAAGAAAACATAATCCAAAAATATAAAAAAATAACTACATAAAACATAATAATAAAATGAAATAGGAGCAAAAAAATTCAAAATCAAAATAAAAAGAAAAAAGAAAAAAGAAAAAGAAAAAGAAATGAAATGAAAGGATAATAATAAAAATAACATAAAAATAACATAATATAAATATAAGCAATAAAATAAATAATATAATAGAGATAAAAAAGGTAAAAAATAAAAATAAAAGATAAAATAAGTAAATAAATAAACAAAAAAGAAAGAAGATATATAAATAAATAAAACAAGCAAGCAAGCAATTGGAAAAAGAAAAAGGAAAATATTTAGGTTAAAAAAGGAAATGTTTAGGCCAAATAACTAAAGGGGAAGTACTACAAATAAAATGTTTAGGTTAAATAAAAGACACAGGACTTGAAGGAAAAAAGTTTTAAAAACCTATGAGAAAGAAAATAACCTATTTAAGTAAGATCCTTGACTTGTTTCCTAGTTCTTGAGGGCAAAGTCCTTCGTAAGCTTTAATAGAACCATATCATTTGTGATCACCTCTTCCTAGTTCTTCTTAGGTCGTCCTTTTTTCTCTATAGTTTCTAAGCACAATCTTCTTACATCTTCTTACTGGAACGTTAAGATGTCTCTTCATAATACATCCAAACCACCTAACTTTGGATTATATTTGTATTAATAACTCACAATTTGAGTTTAATATTCCTTTAACATCAAAATTAGAATACCTACTTCAATAAAGAGCTTATTATCCCATGCCAGGAGATATTATTCCAAATAATGATAACTTTAATTGTGACAAAATTTCTTTCATCTCATTTTTTGCATACTATAGAAAAGATATATCTTAGCATAAGCCAACTTCATCAATGTTTTTAATGGTTATTACATTTATGTAATTGCTAATTTTTAATTGTAATTATTATTCCACATTATCATACCACTCATTTATTTAGATATTTCATCTTTTAATATGCGAAAAGGTTTTGATATATAGAAATTGGATAAAAGAGAGCATAATACTAGACACTTATAGGTCTAAACATACCTAATTTTAACATAAGAAAAATTATGCAGTGAAAATCTCAAAATATTCAACTAAACAATATAGAAACAATTAAAATGAGGATAGTAAGGGCAAGGGAGTTCAAATATATTTATAGTGGTTTTGTAATAGATTTGTTTTTCACAATCACTTTTTAAATAATATCACTTAGAATTATACTATCTTCATTTTTAAATAAAAGAGAACCTTCCTAAAAACTTTTCTTAATGTGGGTTGATAAACTATCTTACATGTTCTTCTTTAAAGGTTAAGAGAAACCATAACTTAATAGCCAAAATCTTCTTGAACAGACAACTCCCAAATGAAAAAAAAAAACTCAAATATACTATTACTTTGTTCACATTAATGCTCTAAGGCTTAATCTTAAGTCATAATGAATGAAATTGTTTTAAATGCTAAAAAAACTTTTAAAATGTGTTGTTCTATAAAAAAGAGTTCATAAAGTTATTCAAAAACCAATGTGGTTTATTTATAATTAAAAACACCTGATTGGCAAGATTTTGTTAGGATTATTTTCCTACTTCTAATTAATTCTATTATAAGTTTTATTAAGGAGAACAATGCTCATCATCAATCTGAAGATATAAGAAAAATAATAGTTTGGAACAATGATCATATACAAGAATTTAGAAAGATATATTCTCATATTAAACTTGCTAATGGACTTATTTTAGAGATCTTTTTATACTTCAATCACTCTAATAGAGAGCATCAAAACAAAAATTATTATCTATCTAAGGAATGTAAGATATTACATCTTATCTTTTTTGAACATTATTGGTTATATCTAGAAAGAGGATATGAGTGATTGTGTTCACTATAATCAGATAGTTTATTAAATAAATAAACTTGATACTCTTGTACAACTATCTCAAATTGAATTAAATAATCTTACAAATAGATATAATTATTTGTTATTTTCAAACTGCCAGAAAAATTCCATATAAGCTATTAAAACAAAGATTGAAGAATCTAATATCAGATATCAATATTAAAAAAATTACATATAGAAACTCATTTAGAGCTAACTAATCATTATAAAATTTATCACTTAAATGGAGGAAGATAAATATTTAAAGATTAAACCTGACGGATTAAAAATAGGAAACATATATGGCTGAAATTAAAAAAAGATAGAATATTATAGAAGCATTATTCTTTTAAGTATAACAAAATAGATTGTGAATTTACATAATCTCATTGAAACCATAAATCAAAAGGAAATAGAAAATAAATATATTAAAATTCCAATGGAGAAATAGATATTTGGTTTAATTTTATAAATAAAAATACCTCTTAATTATAGATAAATGGAGAATTTTATACAAGGCTCTGATACCATTTTGTCCCAGGCTAACACATATTACTGAATTTTCACCCTATTTGATTGAACAAGTGAACAAGATTAAAGTTCTGTGCTCTACTTTACCTAAGCTTTCTTTACCTTCTAACAATGATGATTTAGTACTTGAAATCGATGATTCTGATCATGTATGGAGCAAAGCATTTAAAAAGGTAGATTATACTAATACTCATGTTAAAACTAATAGGTCTCTTTGTAGGTATACCTCGAGAACTTTTACACATTCTTAGCAGCAATAATTTATAAATGAAAAAAATATTGACAGTAGTAAAAAGCTATCAAAAATTTTATTCTTTGTTATTACCAAAAAGATTTTTTATTAAGAACTGATAATACTCATGTAAAAGCAATTATTCAGAATAATTTGCCTTCTAAACCTAAATATAAGATATATATATAGGATGGCAAACTTTATTAGCTTATTTAGAATAATTTGCCTTCTAAACCTAAATATAAGAGATACATAGGATGGCAAACTTTATTAGCTAAATATACTTTTGATATTGAAATTATTAAATCTAATAATAATATTCTTGCATATTTTTTAACTTGGGATGGCCAACCCTAAAGAAGAGATATTTGATTTATTATATGAAATGTCTAAAGATATAGATACCTGTTGATCGTGTCATTCGAGCTTTAAAATTTATAAGCCCTTAAATATTGCAGGCACACGGGTCGCAATTGTAATATAAAAGGTTTTGATCCCACAAGGAGAGGGATTAATCTAATCATAAAAATCTAAGGCTGAAAAGATATGACACTAAAAATAAATAATACAACAGGAAATAAATACGCGAATTGAATTCAACCAATTAATTTAGAAATTAAACACGAAAGAATTAACAATTGAGCAACAAGCACTTATAATGGAAATCAACCAAGAATTTACCAAGTTATGAGAAAGGAGATTTTATCTATCATTAATGCTAACCTAACTGATTATGTGTTAATGCGTTTCGATTCTAGATGATCTTGGGGTTAATTATTCTCTCTCATAACCATTAACCCTAATTTGTAAACCCTAATTGGATTATGAAATTTGTAATCTATCAATTTATAAATTAATCAAAACCATAATTAGATCTGAAGTACTTTAATAAACTATCAGAATATCATATGGGATCTCTCTCTGCACAATTAACAATATGATTTGTCACGGTTTCTATTAAATCACCTAACTCTCATTAATCTAATTTAATCATTGTTAATTCATTTCACCCTCTTAGTTTATTATCGAATTATGCAAGGACACAATCAAATCATGACATGCACCCAATAAACAAAATCAACTAAATTATCATTAAATCAAAATAAAATCCCAAAGAAGAGTTAAAACATTATCAACATTCTACCATCTACCATCTACCATCATACAATCCATCCTAACTTTACACATGAATAAAATTGAAATGAAAAGAAAATAGAAACTTAGAATGGACAATCTGGAAGGTAGCAACGTCAGGAAACCTCTTGGTTTGGGAAGCACGTCGAGATCGCTTCTTCTTCCTCCTCTCTTTCTATTCCTCTTTCTCTCTTAGGGTTTCCAAAAGTGGCTGCTAAAAAGCTCCCCTTTTTTCTTCTCTTCTTGTTCTTTAAATAGTCTCTTATGTTTTGGATAACTCTAGGGCTTTTTTGGGTCTGAAAGGTCTAAAAAACTCTCAAAATGTGAAGTTTATAAGTGTCAACATGTCTACCCGATGTAGGCCACGATCGTGGCTCACATCTAAGCCTTCTATCACGATCACAACATGCAAACCATGATTGTAACATCCCATTTACATACTAAGGGTTAAAACCCTAGATTTCTGTAATTGAAAAATAGCAATGAGAGATTTTAAAAAATACATTTAACACTCATACATAATGTTAGTATACACATACATGAACTTGAATTTTGTAAACATTACGATGGTTTGTTTATGTACTCATTTGACATTTTTTTGGTTTAAATGATTGTTTTAATGTGATTATAATGTGAATTATGATTATGTGCCTTAAAAATTGAGTTGGTGTGTATAAGAAGTGATTTAGAATTTTTTGTAAAATTTGAGAATTTTCTAAAAGTAAAGGTATTTTGGACTAAAAAATGTCAAATGACGAGACAATTGATGAATGATATTAGAAATAAGTTTCAAATTGCAGTAGAAATTTTGATGAATAACATTAGGATTTAATGACTTATGCCATTTAAAATTTGAGAGTCATTTGGATTAAAATTGGGACACAAATGGAGTAGCTAATTAAAAAACCAAAAGAGGACATGAGAAAGTGACATGTGGCAAGTCATAAGTGTCACTTACCATATCATTTATCTTAACCCATGATTTTTACTAAGTGAAAGACCCACTCTCATTTTGGTCTTTCACTTGCTATTTGCTCCTTTCTTCATTAGCTTCTCTGATCTTCATCTTCTTTATTTTTCTTCATCCCCGATAATCACTTCTCACCTATCCACTTTGAAGCTTACTATCACCTTTCATTTGCTACTATCGTTTTGTTTTCTTCTTCATTTCTTACTAAAGACCTAACCCTACTACCTTTGAGTGTTGATGATCGAATGATATTGGAGAAGCTAGGGTTAAGAGTGATTTGAAGATCTTGGAGTAGACAAGTAAGAATAAAACATTACTCTTCTTTATTTGTTGAATGAAACATGTTTTGATGATAGTTAAGAGTTAAATGATCATAAAATAAGGATGGGTACATACTAAAAAGTGAATGAGAAATGTGGGTAGATTCATGTCTTGATTTTATATATGATGATCAATATTTCATAAGTTATTTAGATGATTTAAGTTAGAATGATCATTAAAGATGGTGTAGGAAGAAGTGCATAAAATTTTGATAGATAAAATGAGAGGTTATATGTTTTGTTTTCTTAGTGTATTAACGTGAATCTGACACAACCCGCCTTTTTGGACCGTGTTGGCACTAGGGAATGGGTAGGCTTAAAGCCCCCAAAGCCCGTAGTAAGCCTAACTTTTCTATATTTTACTAAAAATTCGGCATGACCCATTCATTTATCTAATAAATCCTTGTACTTGTTAATGGGTGCAATTCTCACATACAACATCTACTTATCATCAACCAACATCGTTCTCAATAACATAACATATCCATACATGTTTTATATACATATGATTATGACAATCCATGGAGCAACTAGAAGTAACAAAAATTTACATCATGCCAAAAACATTACTTGTCTGCTTATCCAAGCGAGTCTCA